>VZRH01001423.1:390294-408032 GCA_013397555.1 Urocynchramus pylzowi
GTCACCTGTCCTCTCCTCTCCTCTCCTCTCCTCTCCTCTCCGGCCTTGAATCCAAGAGAAGCTCTGGTGAGCTCTTGGCTGCTTTTCTCAGGAGCTGCTCCTAAGCAGAGGGGTTTGCCCTCGGTTCTGTCTGGGCTGTGCTGTAGTTATGCCCTTGCCTGACAGTGTCTCTTGCTCATCCACACCAGCTGAATTAGGGTAGGAAAGTGAACCCCCAAGTGAAGCCCTAATTTAGGTCTGACCAATACAGCAGCCAGTGCTCACAAATGAGACTGGAGCTCAGTATGCTAAGTGTGGTGTGTTCTTGCCATGGAAATGCAATCTCAGTAAATAAAAGATAGGAGGGAAAAATATGACAGGGAGGTACAAAAACATGTGAAATCAAGATCTATCCAGCTGAAAACCTAATTTAGTGTCCAGGTTTCCTGGCTTACATATGGATCACACTGACAACAGTCAAAGATGTGCAAAATGTTATCTAAAATACTTGTCATTTCTAGGTGGTCTTTGACCACTACATTGTTAGTTATTTATTTTTTAATAGGCTGGACTGGGAGTCTGACTAGAAAGGAATCATAAGGGAAGTAGTTGGTGGTTGTCTTTACAAATGAGATTGGGATGCAGAACCATAAAATTAAATGCTTTTCTTTGCTAGGTAACTCCTTTGGCTTTTTGGCTTTCATTTGGCACTTTGTTGCAATAGCTTTACACCACTGTAGTTGTGGCAGTAACACTAGCAAAGAACTGGAATTAAGCCTTGGCAGATCATGAAGGCTAAAATTAACTACATTTCTAAACATTTGTCTTACTATTTTACTGGTAAAAATTATTTAAAAAATAATAATTTCATAAATAAAAACTGATCGTATTGATACTTGCTTTACCTTTGAAGCTTTACCATTCAAGAACTTTTAAGGATTTAGATGTCACCACTGTATGTCAGCATTCATAAACTTGGTGTTGGTAGGAAGACAATACGGTATTTATCTCCAATAAATATGAGTGAAGTTCCCAAGACCTTTGTGTCCATAGGGAGTCTTAATACTGTACATTCATATTGTAGTACATGAAAGTAATTTGTTTCTGGCAGTGCTTATTTTATCCAGGCTTGACACATAAACAGACAAAATCGTATTAATAAATCCAGACCTCAATTTGTGTCAACAAGTGCACAGCTGATTTTAAAAAATAAACAAACCCAAGCACACCCCTGCTCTGTGCCTTTGTCTTGGTCAAGCACCTCTGACGTTCTTCTGGCTTGTGCTTTCCTGTGTGCTGGTAAAACAACAGGTAGAAGGCATTTGACAGTGTGTGTGTGACTAAAAGAAATGAAACTAGTGGAGTGCATCAGTTGATAGCAGGTGGTGACATGCAATGTAGGAAGAAGAGAACGTTAAGTTGTGTGGTGTGGCATACGCAGTTTAGAAGTACAGATTGGAACATTTTAGCTAATGGGAACACAAGGAAAGATTTGCACAGCTAATCACAAATGACTGCCAGTGACACCTTTTTTTCAAACTGGCTGTTATGTATTTAGTGTACTTATACCAGCAAAACTACTTCAGGAATGTGCTTAAAGTTTGTATTTCCAATTTAAAATAAAAATATTGAGATATGACTAGAATAATAGTGACAACTAGATTAGAGCTGGTACTTAAACACATTTTGAAGTATGTGGATTTGGACCATTAAATTTGGAGGCAAAACCCCACAAATATGAAGCCCTTAGCCTCTGGGAAAATTCAAACCTGATTCCATGGGGCCTGGATGAGGTCCAGACATATAATACAGTATTCACCTGCAAGCATGTACACACAGGAGAGATTGGTAAAAGGGAGATGGGGTTTTGGTACACTAGAGTTATCTGGGGTAATTCAACTGGAGTAGGAAGAACCACATACTTACAGCTGCATGCCTAAATGAACAATATGGTCCATAGTCTCCAGAGTATTAAAAAAAAAATTAAAATAGGGCAGTCTATTGAAAGTTGCCTCTGCTTTTGTCCTATTGAAATTATGCAACTTGTAATAATCCCTTCTTTATTTTCAGACTTATTTGTTAGGTCTTATTATTATAAGAATTATTACTTTTTCTTGGCAACAGCTAATCCATCATCTTCTAATTTCTCCACCTTGGAAATTGCATTTTTTATTTTACAGTTGGCATCATCCTCAAAACAAAACAAACAAGCTGGTAGTCAGTGAAATAAAGGACAAGAAACATTAAAGAAAGGGAAAAAAATCTTCAAATCATGTTTAGCCCCATCTGACCCTAGAAAAACATGGAAATGGATGATCGAGTGCAGATTCCAGGATGGGCTGCCTTTCAAGGGAAACAAAATCTGGATATTTCTATGTCTAGACCACAGAAGAAAAAATGCTTTGGTGCTAATTAACCCATTAAAAGCTTAAAAACCCTGAGTGGTTCCTGGCAACATATGTAGGGAAGTTTGCAAATTTAAGCTGACAGAGGAAATGTGGGAGGATGCAGCCTGGGAGTCAGGAGATCTTGGTCCTACTGCTTACTCTAGCCCTGGATTTTATCTGCCTTGTTTTTTTACCCTTTAAAGTGGGATTGTGACATTGCCCTCCCTCCAAGAGCTCTCTGATACCAAGAGAGGAAAAATGCTAAGAAGCCAGTCTTGCTCTTTTGTGTTGCATACAAGTTATCTGAATGTTGTCTAAGTAGAAATCAGAGTGTAAGTTTGTATGCTGTAGTCAGATGTTAAATAGAGACTGAGTAAGCACTTCTTTAGGGCCATCTATATTGCTAAAAGGGTACATAAAGCAGAAAATAATATGCTCCATGCTTTTCTTTCAGTGCACATGTTCAGAGTTTCCTTCTAAGTGAGGTTTAGAGTGATATACTGATATTAACCCCTCAGAAACCTATTAATTATGCTTTAGACTGACTGTTTTTTAATTACTAAAGCATATTCACCATGAGTGTGCCGTTAAGAAACACATTCAATATGAATGGAAATGAAAAAATAGAAACAATATTTCACCTAGGCAGGTGCTGCCTTTGATTCTTTCCATGCTTCTCAGCCCATCGTTGCAACCACCTGCCATTATGGTCCTGCTGAATGGGAACAGAGTGGAAATTGTTCCCATATGACCGGTTTTTGAGTCAAACAAACTAGCACTAGAAGACAGAAAAATCCATATTAGCTGCATCAAAGAGAAAAAAAAATCAAAATCCAGGCCTGCCTGGATCTGGGAAATACAGTGATCATCTAGTACCTGAGTTTTACCTCTTGCTCCCTTGTCAGATCCCTCTAATGCCTTGGAAACCTCCTCTATTACCACAGCTGCTAGCTCAGGCCTTGCTGCTCTAATTTCACTGTCTGCACTACCCCCTTTTCCATTTGGAAACACATGTTCCTCATTTGTTTACATACCACCCTTTTCCTGGACTGCTCTGACTTTCACAAACTGGGGATTTCACAAACTGCTGGGGAGGGAAGGGAAGTTGGTGAAGGTTGGATTGGTGATGGCTAATGGGAGCTCTGTGTTAGAACTTCAAAACTTAGACAAACCTCCAGTAGCACAATGTGGGAATCATAAAAATAGACGTTAATTAATTATAAATACTTCAAGAAGGAGCTTGAGAGGGAAGGGTCACTTTTAGCAATTTGGCATTCCTTCTGTGTTTACAGACATTTCACACTAATAAATTAGTTCAGTGTGTTTCTCAGCATCTACTTAACCAATGTGTGGGTTGTCACCCACTGATTGCAAGATTGAGAAGTGCCCACGCAAAGATTTACAGTCCCACCAGGTCAAGATGCCTGTTCAGCAAGAATGCTGGCTTAGATGTTTAAAAAACTATTGGTACCTTGAGTTTCTAGATTTGCCTGGTAGGATGTCCTACTGTGCTTCTCTTCATTCTTTCTTCTATACTTCCTGTTTCTCCCTCCAGCTTCCTAAAGTCTATTTTTATCCTCCACCCTGCATAATTTAAATCTGTATTTTCATTTATTCTTGTTCTGCACCTCATCTTTTCTTCTGTGCATCTGCATTCAGTCCTACACATCTTTGACACTGAATCCCAGAGTGACAGTGCTCTCTGGAGTCTCTAATTCAGTCTGCATGTTCAAAACAGGCTGTTTAGAACCATATCCAGTTGGGTTGTCACATACCCAAGGATGAAAAGTCCACAATCTCTTTGGACACCTTTTCCAATGTCTTTTTCCAGCCTTAATGTAAAAGAAAATATTTTTCTTCCCTTTAAATGGAGCTTTCTGTATTTCACTTTGTGCCCATTGCCTCTTATTCTGTCCATGCATCCTGCTGAGAAGACTCTGGCTTCATCTTTTTTACTCCCCTCCTCCACTATTTACACATTTTGATAAGATCCGCCCTGTCTTTTGATAAGACCCTTGTCTTTTTTTTTTTTTTTAATTGTCTCAGTTGTTTATCTTATCAAATTTTAGCCAGGGAGAGGACCACTGCAGTGAGAAAATCCTAAGAAGTACTGGCTGATTACAGGATGAGACTGCCTGGAGGCATCAGACTGCCTGTGCTTGGAAGACAAGTGCTCCAAGGCAAATGGATATTTCCTGAGGAGGAAATAGGCTGAGCATGGGCAGGAGCTTTCTCCTGGACTTCTCTGACAGTGGTGACAGGGAGTTGAACTCAGTATTCAGCTCAATATTGGCGTGAAGCTGGGGAAAGTGAAGCAGTGCCAGAAGAAAGTCCTCCCTGGAGAAAAAGAGCTCTAGACAGAAAAACAAATAGCTTAGAGGGTCAGGCATCTTCTTACTTTTTGACTGAGATAAGAATGGAACATGGGTTGTTTTCATTGAGTAGGTTGCAGAAATCTGGATGATGCAGAAATCTGAAGTTCATTTGGGGGACATGGGCAGAATAGTACCCAGACCCTTGAAAATATGCCTATGCTGACAAAAAAACTGAATGGAGTTTTGATAAAAGAAAGTTGATAAAAAGTGGCATTACAGGCTACAGGACACATGGGTGCAAAAAGGGTATCAAAGCTGCAAAGCTCAGGTTTAGCTTTACATCCTTTGCTATAGCACATTTCAGCATTTAGTTGTCTGTCTTTGAGCTAGCCTCCAGTCTTAAGATGTGAGAGTTTTTTGCCCTTTCCAGTGACTCTGTAAACTCATAGGAGTGAAACCTTTACATCATATCCTGCTAATACTCATGCCAGAAGTGTGAACAAAATCTGAACTCTAGGGGAGGCAGTAATAAGGGAAGTCAAGTCAGCTGACCTTTTAAACCTGGTAAGCAGATTTTTAAAAACATGCTCTGGTTCAATAATGAAGGAAAATTGTTTGAACTTGGAGCTTTGTTACAAATTATCTTAACTCCTGAGTCAAATAGAGCATGCCAGCATATTAAACTCAACCTACATAAAGCCAGACTGCCAAATGCATGTTGATTTATAACCTGTGAGATTATAAAATCACAATTAAAGAAAATATAGACTTTGAATAGTACAGCTGTGAGTTCAGCTTTGGTCACTTAGGAAACTAGCTTATGTCCTTATCAGTCCAAAAGCTTTCTCCGGTCTAAATGGGAAACATTTCTCTTAGATTAAGATTCAAGTGTATAACTTCAGAGTTGAAAATGGAAATATTTTGTTGTTCTTTGTAGATGGTCTTTCCACTCTTCTTCAGATATAGTGTGTTTGTGTTTGTAGTACATACATCTTCCCAATGTAAGCTCTCACCAAGTCAAGTCTTCCATCAAATGAAATTACTAATTTCAGCCCAGATTTCCTTTGCTGAGTATTGTGCTAACAACTGATTGTTGGTTCAGTAGTTGAATATTTAAAAAATCAGATCCAAATTGAATTATCTATTCCTGACCAGTGTGAGTAAATGATGGGGGTTTTGTAAGTCAAATTAACATTTTGGCATTTGAAGAGAGCAGATAAGTGGAGATGAATGGCTAGACTTGAGGAATGTGGACAAAGTAAGTGAGGAGGTTTTGGTGCTAGGAGATAAAAAAGGAGTATTGAGATTAAAAAAGGAGTATTCTCCTTTTGGTTTTGTCTTCACTTTTTGTAAAACTGTTGCAGAATATAATTTTCTGTTAATGCTCAAATCACATGTTGATTTGAGGAAAATGCCTATTTTCCCCAGTTTTCCTCTAAAGTGAGAAAAGCAAACAAGAATTGGTTCAGTCTAATATTTTAAGAATTTTCTGTCAAACAAAAAGCAATTATTTGCTCATTTCTACTGGCTTGATTTTTATATTTTGAATGGAAGATACACCAAGCAACAGCATTCAGTAGTAATTTCACAGCTATGTACAGAGAGCTAATACTTGATTTTGAGTTGTTTATAGAAGCCCATCATTCCCATAAAATTTTCTGTGTCCTATAAACTTATTATTTCTTTTTCCTCTGAGAAAAAAGACACACTATACAATATAATATGTAGCATCATTCCTATTAATGATTTATATCATGATTATAGAACATGGTGTTATATTTTAAAAGTATCTATTTCTCATTCTTTCTAGATATTTTATTACTAAGTAGTCAAAGTGAAATTAAGCAGACTATGTCTTAAAAATTGAAGTTATTTTATATGATGCCGAAAACCACCGTGTTTTGCTGACATGGGGTCATTCTGTTAACAAAGTAAAAAGGTGAACAATAGGAACTCTGCTCATAAATCCGTTTTGGTGACATTTTTGTGTAGGCTTTTATTTCCTGAGAGATTAAAGCACATCACAGAAGAATTTGGGAAAGACAGATTAGAGGACATTTAAATATTTTGGTAAGAGGAGTTCTAATTTGGTTGTTCCAACTAATTCCAATTGAACCAAATTTCATTAGAAGCAGAAGGAGGCAGATAAAAATATTTTAATATCTGTTTAAACAAAACACAGTTTTACACAGAGGTCATAATGCCCTCTATTAGTATTCCAACACTATTTGTACTATTAGTGTGGAGAGTGCTGAACAACATCACAAATAGTAAACATACACATGTATCAAAGTTCTCACCAGAAGTATTCAGATCCCATTTTCATATATATTTGTTTGGAAGGGGGGTTATCTATGAAAGCAGCAAAAGGAAACCATGCCGCTTGGGCAGCCATCATAGTAGGAGGAATGAAAATGTAAAACAGTAGCTGTTCCAAATTTGCTGTGACAAGATCACAGGTCATTCTTAGTTTGCCTAACCTGTTTCATGGCACAGAAGGCCTCTACAACCTATGAACCAAAAAATGCTAATTTAGTTGAATTCATGGTCCTTTGTGAATAGTTAATACATATGAACAAGGACCAGTGTTTGGCCTCATTTGTGCAGGCTGATTAAATCATGCTGGAGACCATTACCATTGCTGCTTTACTCACTGTTTATAAACTTAGGTCCTTTGTTGGTTCTGATTTTCCTTTCTCACACACCTCTCTAATGAGGTGTTGCAGTTACTTTGCAAACTACTGCAACTGAGGAGCCAATTTCTTAGCATTCCAGGGCTAGCTATTACATAGCTATTCATACTTCTCCCATGTTTTCCTGTTATTTCTTAGTTCTCCTTGGAGTCCATCATTTTACTGTATGAGTTATTTAAATCACATCAACATCATTAATGGGGACACCATTTTACATTAAACAGTTTGTCATTAACTTCTTGAGTTTCAAAATACTGCAAGGAGTGTGGTTTGTGCTTTTCACTTTTTTGGTTTATAATGTTATTGATTTCCTTTGTGTCTGGAAGAGGTTTAGAGGTTGATAGGACATAGTTCTGTTGAAATGACTTTATGTTTTCAGTAGTGTGGTCCAGCCATTTTACATCTCCCCATGTGATGCCCAGCTGTTTCTTTCCCTTATCCTGTCATTCATTTACTCTTTCTGATGTCATGGAGCGATATTTGTATGAGCAAAATGTTCTTTACATAGCTGTGACTGGGTAAAATCACCCTTTGTATTTCATAGATAGCAGCCTTGCTGTAAAATGCTTTAGAAATATGCAAATACACCAATGGGATTCCACTACACTAACTGCTGCACTGTTTGGGATGTTTGCTTTTTCCTTGAATAACAATCTCTACCATAATTTCTGTCTTCTGGAGGTTAAACAAAACAAAACAAACAAACAAACAAACAAAACCAACAACAACAAAAAAAATAGCATGAAGAGGGAGTCAAAGGACTGGAGTCAAAATGACTTTTCCAATACTGATTCCCTTGGAGTCTGTGAGGGTGCTTAATTAATGTTGCGCTTAGTTAATAACTGTTCTTAAGACACTCTGAACGCAGTATTGTGGAATCAGGTATCTAGTTATAAAGGAAATTTTAAGTATCTGAATTTGAATTTTGGTTATAATATAAAAAAATCTTGTAGAGAAATAAACATTGCAGAGCCAATGCTCAGATGGTTCTTTATCACTCAGCATGCAGAGTTATCAGTGGTTTGCATGGGCATTTTTGCCTTCGAAACATTTGTTTTGGAAACTCTTACCCCATTTTGCAGCACAAAAAAACCCAAATTCCTGTTCTTCATTATCCCATATCCTTTGGCACTGCTTTTGATATTGCGTGAGTGCCACAGTGTGGCTGGTGCCCTTCTGTCATGAGAAAATACTTCTGGTTTCAAATGCTGTAGCACATGTTTTCTCAAGCTACTCTTTCTCTCTCACTCTCTCTTTTGTATTTGCTGTTTAGACCTTCTTTGTAGCCTCTCAGCAGCACTGGTACTCTCTCCAAAAACAAGGGTGAGGTCCTGGGATGCTTGAAGCAGCTAGAAGTTTTGCTTGGATGTCAAAGAATATATGAAAGAAGATCTTCCCTTATAGGAAAAAATCCTGGTAGGGAGAAATCCTGATAAAGGGCAATTGTGTTTGTTCCTGTTATGACTGAAGGGTAAGATTCTTTCTGGGTCTCCAGTGGACTAGGAAAGTGCAATGGAAAAAGCAAAGAAGAATTATGGTGGGATTGTTTTTTAAAAAAGATCTTGCTCTGTTAATGTGTAGGAGTGCAAAATGTGTAGGAGGTATTGGTAAACCCAAGGCAGTTTGTGCTTGCATTAACAAGAAAATAAACTCAGATCTGAGATTTGCACAGGGTAGAGAGATTGTGGGAGTGCCAGAGACACATGTATGATTTTGCTACTCTTGTGATGCAATGGTACATCTCTGGCAGTTATCCCAGCACAAGTTTTGGTAAGCTTAGTTATTAGAGATTCTAAGTTGGCTGTCTGTGAAACTAACCTGGGTGACAAAGACAGGGGTTTTCTTGGCTTCCTTATTAGCCACTACTGAGCTCTTCTGTTTAAAATCTCTAGAGTCCCTAATTCTGTTTGCTAGCATTCCCATGGGATACTGTACAAGATGGATGCCAGAAACAAAATGTCTACCATAACTGGAATTTTTGTAAAACCTTAAAGTCCTTTGTAAAAGGACTTTTGTAAAATCTTGGAGTTTATTTGTTTGTTTGTTTGTTTGTTTGAATTTGGCAGTTGTTAAGTTCTGGGTTTTATGGTCCAGATCAGATTTGCAAGTCTTATTTCTAACATCCAAACAGCGCCTTATAGAGATTATTTTGCAAGATAAAAGCCTTATAAGATAATAATTATATTAAAGATAATAAAACACAAGTACTTTTATTTCTCTTTGACTTATGACAATATATAAAAAAAGCACATTCTTCTTTATGTAGCTATACTTGAGTGTTGCAGATGTGCAGGGAATGCACATAATGAGATCTTGTTTGACTGACTAAATGAAGACTGTCACTTCCTTCGGACATGCAATAAATGAAAACAGTTTTGGCCCAAGATGAAAATGGGTAGAGCACAGACTGATCTGTTGCTAATAAAAACCAACAGTGAGAATTACTCAGCACTGCAAATTCATAAATATTGGTTATATAATCTTGGGCACATTTGACATCATAGCATATTCATTGGAATTCACTGGTAAATAAAGCAATTATATATGATTAAGTAAGCCTACAACAATGTCAGTCTACCTTCCATCATATTTTAGGTTTTCCATAATGACATTTTGGCAAGTAAACTTGATTTTTGTCTCCATAATAAATGCACTTTGGTATGATTAAAGGCATACCACAGCAGTCAAGCTTCCCCCGTTTATCTGGCCAGCTCTGTAACAGGAGAGGAGAGAGAGCTTCCAGATCCCAAGTCTCTCTGTCTGGTGGACACTCACAGCACAAGTCTTAACTATCATGGCTTATGCTCACTTTGATGGCTGTTTTGCTTTTATCCAGTGTTAAGCCTATATGACTTGTTTTATTACCCTTTTCAGCAAAGTTTGCCAGTCATAACAAAATTAATTTCTTTCCTGCAAGGAGTGCTGTGTTCAGTCTCCTCAGGAATATCTGCTGTGGCAGCAGGATTAGGGAGAAATTGCAGAAAAGGGCTGTGTACTGGAGAGGCCCTGCTACAGCAGGGTAGTTCTGGTGGGCAGATCAGCACCTGACAGCAACCATGCAGAACTAGGTGAGGAAAAGTAACCAAGCAATGCATTGAAAGAGAAGGATGCAGAGACACTTCATAAATCTGTAATTCATAGAACAGTTCACCACACATTCTAGGCTGATGTTCAGGCCAGCTTATTGCATTCAAACCTTTTCCTTTTTCTTCATCCATGCCTTTGTAAGGTTGCATTCAGCAGGCACCATTACAAACAAATGGTTAAGGTAATAAAATATCTTGAAGTAAGCTAATCCTGTAAAGGAACTGCTTAGTCTGAGAGTGTTGAGAGAACAGAAAATTGGTGGGATGATGGGTTGGAGGAAGACACAGAATGCCTTTTGAGTATATTGCTTCCTATTCGAATTCTCAGCTGAATGCCATATCAGGAATGTACTTTTTCATTTGGCCAAGATAGTCAGTCCTTTTTAATTCTGCAAGTGGTTGTTGGAATGTGAACCTGAAATCAAAAGAAGTAAAATGGAAGAAGCCAAGTACTTTGTGTAAGATTCAGAAAATAGTGTTAGAGGCACGTACAGCATTATACATTTATGATACTTTTGCAGTATTCTTATAATGCAATAGAGAAAAATAAAAGGCCCATACAGTTACCAACTCTATATCTGTTATGGGGGATCTGATGGAAGAAGTGCATTTATCCATCAGCAACCTGATTCTGCTTCTATTGAAGTCATATGGAGTTTTGCCAAAGGCTTTAGTGGGTGAAAGAATAGGATCTGGGAGGCTATAGATGAGGAAAAGCCAGAGCTTGTAAAGTTTTCTCAGCATGTTATTGGATAGGTGCCACTGTCTAGAGGGCAGTGGGTGGCCCAAAGAGAAGTTTCAGAAAAAAAGAGATAGAACATGAATTCAAACAATTTGGGAGGGGGGCAAGTCTTGTATAAAAGAAAAGGCTTTTAAGAAATATCGTATCTTTTTGTTGACTAGTGACAGTGGAAGGGTCCGCTGTGTCAGAAAAAAAACAGTAACAAGTATAGGCTTGAGTTTTCAAATGTGTTGTTTTGCAAAGTGGTGGTGTTAGAGAGATGCACCTGACAAAACAAAATGGATTTGGGTGGCCAATTGATGTTCATGGTTGTCAGCCCAAAGGAGACAGACCTGAACTGAGGGTGTAGGAAGATATGCCTTGGAGATGCACCTTGTGCTGTGGAGACTTTTGTTTGTACACCGTTGCACTTTTTGGAAAGCAGTTCTGTGGTTGTTGTTCTGGGGAAAGGGCACAGCCATGGAAAGGGGATACCTAAGAACAGTTCATACATAAACTAGGAACAAAATGGAATAGTGAGCTTGACTATTTAACTATCTTCGTTGACTTCTACAGGGTAGTCTGCTGAGAACATCAAGAACGGTGGCTTATCAATTTAGAATATGGTTTTTTCCACTTTAAATGAAAATTTCCAAAATGGATATGTAGCTCAAGAGTTTATAAAGGCCACAGATTTTCTAGTTTGTGATCCATAAACGCATCAGGAAGATGCTGCTGGGTACTCAGACTAACTGTAGTTACACTACTCTCCACATAGTAGTCAACATAATACAGATAAAGACAGGGAGACCTGGACTGTCTGGTCTTTACAGCATTGCTGTTACCAGCAGAAAAAATCCACTAAATTCACTTCATATCCTGGAGGAGACATCCTGTATAGACTATACTCATGCAGTTTTGTATATCTTAGCTGCTCTTTCCTTTTTACCTTGATAAAAATGGGCAATTGACTACATGTGCAGACATCAACACACTTCAATCTACGCATTTCCACCATGGTGGGCATGGTTAGAGGTGTGTAACCCATGAACAGAGACTGATTCTTGGAATACCAGTGTTAGGCATATGAAAAGAGACCTCAAGGTGTTAAGTGTAACAGTGTCAGCCTTTGAGAAAGCAGAAAGACAGAGGTACTTGTATAAGTGTAGGAACATTATACTGAAAGACAGATTCAATATCCAGCTCTGCCATTCTCCTCTTTGAATGCTTGGGCACACCATTCTGCCCTCAAATCTCATTTTGTAGAAACCATAAAAATATATGTTTTTTCTGCACCCTTTTTATTTCTGGTTTGGGAATTCTGAACAAAGTGGATACAAGGTAGTATGCTGAAGTGGAACAGAAACTGCTGTTTTAAAAATCAATCTCAAAAAACCCCAAACAAACCCAAAACAAAACCAGGTGTTGGCTTCAAGCATCTTCAGATGTGCAGTGAATTAGAGTGCAGAGGCCAATATCTTTATGGTTTCAACCAGGGTTCAGATGGCAAGACTAAAATCTGAAACCTAAAGCACTCTGCATTTCAGGTATTTTTCCTTGCTTTTCCCCTATGTTTGATTTCACATTGTGTATGTCTACTAGCAAGGATTCAGCCAGGGGGCACTTGAGGCTGGAAAAGGCATGCCAGGGAATCATGGCAGGGCACCCACATTTATGCCTCCATGCTTTTGTAATCCAGGAAAAAGGTGAAAGGGACTTTACCTTTCCATTAGGGTTAGAGCTCAGAGAGCCAGCAAGCTCACAGTCCCAGGGACACTGGGGCTCAGAGTCATGCCAAGGGGATCACAGAGCTCCAGTGTTGTCCCCTCCACACCTTTCTAGTCTGGGAAATCCATGGTGATGGGATAAGAGGAAGTCATTTGAGGAGTGGCTGAGGTCACTTGGTTTGTTCAGCCTGGAAAAGGTTGAGGGGAGACCTCATTGTGACCTACAGCTTCCTCATGAGGGAAGTGGAGGAGCAGGAACTGACCTCTTGTCTCTGGTGACCAGTGATAGGACACAAGGGAATGATGTGAAGCTGTGCTTAAACCAGAGAATGTTTGGGCACTGGACCAGGCTCCCCAGGGAAGTGATCACGGCACCAAACCTGCCAGAGCTCAAGAAATGTTTGAGCAATGCTCTCAGCCACATAGTGTGACTCTTGGGGTGTCCTGCGCAGGACCAGGAGCTGGACTTTGATGATCCTTGTGGGTCCCTTCCAACTCAGAATATTCTAGGAATCTATTATTCTATTCTATTTTTCTACTTGGAAACAGCAATATCTATTACCACTTGCACAGGTTACAAACTTTGCACTCTTTAAATATTCTGGAAGGCACAAAGCTATAGCTGAAAATAGGAACTCCTAATTCACCTTTTATATCCATTTTCAGCATTCACAGAAGGGGATACAGCAGAGATTTATGTATCAGAATTGCTAAATTAAGTGAAAATCTAATATCTCTGAATGACCTGATACCATTCATTAAACTGGGGACCATTGAAGACCTCTCTGTATGTAATCCCATTATATTTATCTGCCAAAAAGCTTGGCTAATACATTCACCAGTTTTATAATGGAAAATCAGTTTGTGTATAGTAAAGAACTTGCATTTTCTTCTTAGCAAGTTTTTAATATTTACAATGAAAAGGCATGCATCTGGTCTACAAGCTGGGCAATAAGTATTCTTGAGGAGGTAGAGGAGTATAAGAAAAAAATTGGAAAGAGGAGGGACTTCTGTTCCACTGGTGTCTCCTCTTGGGACCCTTCCAGCAAACACATATTTAAGCACTTCTATAAACCTACCGTCTCAGAAGAAATATCAACACCAATTGCATTTCAGCCTCTTTTACAACCTGATAATTGTATGTGCTTTTTTAGGGACTTGTGAAGCTCTACTTCAAACAGTAGTCACTGTTTTATATTGCCTATTGGCTTTTCCAATTTGCTTTGGTTAAATCTGATAGTAGTGCTGTGTGTGAACAGCAAATGGGCATACACAGATTTCATATCGTGTACGCAGCTTGTTAAAGAGCCTGCAATTCTTCCTGCAATGCTGCAAAAGTCCTGTCTTACACCAAAGGATACGGAAGGTGCTTTTGCTATGAAGTCTCTGAACTCTCTAGGTTTATTTGCACAGTGAGGCCACACAGTTAAGAGAAAACTCAGCCTGAGAAACTTCCTTTGTCCTTTGCAAACATACCTGCTTCCTGTAAGGTGTTTGCCCCAAGCAGGTAAGGGAGTTTCTGTGATTTGATGCACAAGTTTGCCATATTGCTGAAGAGCTGCAGTGGCTGTCTGAGGAGTCAGCCTACTAAATTTACTGATTTGCAGTACACACACAGGTCAGGGAGATGCTCTAAGACAGCAGAGGTCACACCTTGTGGCCCCCAGTGATGTCCTCTAAACACATGTTCTGTTCACAGAATAGGCTGCAAAAATACACAGCACTCATCATCAGACCAGAACTCTGTTCTCTTCTGCAAGCAAAACAGAATTGGCATCCTAACCCAGGTTTGGTCAGGTTGTATGGATGATTTCAGGCTTCTCTCAGCTTTGTTCTCTTGTTTTCTTGTTGTCCTGGGGTGACAGGACAGGTTCAGTAATGGAGTGAAGCATTAAAAAAAAAAAAAAAATCACAATCCAGAGTTTTCCTTTGTTTGCACTAGCTAATTTAAGAATTTTTGAATTTTGAGGCTTACCAGGTGTTTTCAGAACAGTTCAGAGATCTATGCTAGAGTGAGAATCACTGGCAACTGCTGTCCTGTTAATGTCTTCTGTATGTTTAATCTGAGGAACTGTGCAATCAATGGCATAACTTTCATATAGAGTAATTCTCTTTACACCAGCTGTGCAGAACACACCTAAAGGTTTGTTTGTTTGTTTGCTATTACATGCAATTTCCCACACACACAACTCAAGGCGGATTTTAAAAGGGCTCAGGATATTCCTTAAAAAAATATATTTCTATTGCAAAAAAATGCTAATTAAGCCCATCCAGATTAATCAGATTGTCATATATGGTAGGATAAGAAAATAATTTTGAAATAGCAGTTTAATGTTGTTTCAACTCTAAGTTTCAATTTATCTGGAAATTTAACTTAATTATTAAAAAATTTTAAATCTTGCAACAAAGCTGGCAATGATTCAGGTCTTGGGTTTGGGATTTTTTTTCAGATTCTTTGTTATGTGTTTCCTGTAAACCGTAAAAATTATCTTCTTTGCATTTGTGTTTCATATTTGCTAATTTTAATATTCTCCCAAAACTCAAGAAAAATGGAAACTGACAGCAGCATATCCAGGAAAAACAGCTTGGTATGTTAGAAATTAGTTTATTTTGGTAAGATACAATGTTCTGCAAAACTAAATGCAAACTGCATTTTATCTAGTTCATAGTTTTTAAAACAGTGAAACTGAGAGTATCAATTTAAAGGATAATAATGATTTTATTTTCAAAATAAAATGTTAGGATTGTTATATCTCAGTAAAAATAAAAAGTCTTAATTTTGCCTTGTGTGAAGAGGCTTCTTGCAAAACACCACGGTAAGGGTGGATGTTTAGATTTTGTGATCTAGGACTATTGATTCATTTTGAGCAATTATCAACACTGATTTTTTAATCTTCTCCTACAGAGATTTTGGTAGTTTACACTGTCTATGTTTCCTTTTCACCTTTCACAGCCTCCAGAGAAGCAGTTCAGTGGCTCTTTGTTCAAAGTCAGAAGATAAACAGATACTAAGAGTAATATTACATTACTCAGTTTAACATGTCCAATATTGACAGAAAAAATTATACAATCTCTCTGCAGACAATCTTATCTTGTGGTAGGAGAAATATTAGAAAGGACACAATGCTATCATGACCATGCAGCTTCACGTATTCTCGTTTTTTATCTGAACCTCCTTTTTCCTTAAGGATTTTAGTCATGAATCTGCTGCATTTCCGTCATTTCCATGCAAGCACAGGTGTCCAACCTCATACACATGTTCTTTGGTTTATGTATAACACATATGAAATTGGATTCATTGTTTTTGTTGCCTGGATATGCTTTTTGTTCTGTGAGGTCTGAGAGGGGGGGTTGCTGAGGGAAAACTAGAGGCAGTGTGATGTAAATGGGTCATACAAAGTCATAGAGAAAAAAAAAAAAAAAAACCAAACCACCAACCCAAATGGCAAGTTCCTTGAAATTTAAGCACATGAGTAGTATTTCCTACAAAGTGACTAATGTCTAGTCTTACATGAGAGAAAAAAAAGAAGATAGACCCCAGATTACTCACTAAATTCTGCTTTTTAGCATAGAATATTACTCAGATGCCAAGCCTGCTAACTGTGCCCTACCTTCAGTATTTGGCTGAAAACACTGATGAGTACTGTTAGTAGGAAGTTTCATGCCAAGCAAGCCAGCAGCAACTTAAGTAAAAAGAAATTTAAGAGGGGGATAAGTGAAAACAGACTCTAACACTGTTTCAGTCTCTGTTTCAGAGCCATATGGTTCTCCAGGAATTGTAACAAAGACACTGTGACCTTATTGCAAACCAAGCACTGTGATTAAAGGAGTAATAACTTCAAGCCTTTTTTTTTTTTTTAAGATGAAAACTTATTTTGTGAAAGAGGAACTTCACATACTTGATAAGGTGAGGGGAAAGTCTATCACTTGGCTAGAATTAAGAATACTTTCTATTGGACTTTACAATGGTTTTGATTTTTGCATTTATAATGAGTTGAGTAAGAGGAAATTTGATTTGGATTTTCTGAGCTGCACTGCCAGAGACTTATGACAAAACCAGACTTTCAGGAACCCATTTGAAGGAAGTATCTTCTGCTGGATCTGTAGGACTTCCATGGTCTGGAAGAGACACTGGCATTTGTGGGGTAAAAGGGGGTGTTGGCTCTTCCCTGATCCAGCAGGGACTCTACCTACAGATCCCAATCTGGGAGATTCAGTGCTTACCTGTGAATAAGCACAGGAAGATGAACTTACCTTCCTTGTTTAAAATTAATTTCCTGGTCGAAGAGTGCATGAAAACAGCAACATTTACTCAATGCAGAAGACTAGCAGGAGTAACTAGCAGGTTTAAGGGTCTGTACTTACTATTTTTTATGGGTCTTACAGTAGCAGACAAAAAGACAAGAAAACATAGAGCTCTGACAGATAATTTTACAACAACAGAATTTGTTGCAAATACATTCTACTTACACCTGATGCATTTCTAATTGATTTGCCTGTGAACCTTGTCCGGGTATCTGACAGTTTGCAGTTGTATGTTCATCTGTTAGATGGAAATAACATTTGAGGTGGAGTCCTACGTGTATATTTTTCATGGCTGCTAAGTCAACAAACACTGCTGGTGTGTTGCCAATTTGTGGCATTGTTTTCTCCTAGTCTTAAATTCTCACTTATGCAGATTACTCCCAGCAATTAAAAACTGACTCACTCCTTGAATTCTTTTGCTTTTCAAAGTTTGCTTTGGATTGCCGACGTTTTAATCAGATTTGTCTTTTTTTTTTTTTTTTTTTTTTTTATTTTTTTATTTTTTTTTTTCTTTTTTTTCGAAAA
>VZRH01001423.1:408100-519301 GCA_013397555.1 Urocynchramus pylzowi
TTTTATTTTTTTTAGATTACTAATCTGTTTTTTCCTATGTCTGGACAATTAGAAAGACCACACCATCCACAAGAATTTCATAACACATTTCTGTGCATTATACTGGAGTTGTTTATATATAGTCTTTTGTAACATGCAAAGCTGTTTAAGGCTCCCTTCTTAAATTCGAGATATTCTAAGAGATCTCTTTATAGGTCTTTATTTTAATTTGAATTAACTTTGCCAAATTTGAGCTGTTTATATTGATATTTTCCATGTTGCTCTTAGCCTGAAATTCTTGTTTTAATGTTTCAGATTAAATGGTACAGATGTTTCCAAGAACAAGATTAGGGATAACTGCATTGTTTTTATCTATTGCTGATCTTTTTTTCATAAGTCCATCAGGAATCTCTGGAGCCTTTCATTCTCTGGAACAAAGATTTGAAGCATTAGGATAAGAGGAAAGCCATGAGGAGGAGGTGCAAAAAGAAATGAGATGGAAACAAGCCCTAGGGGATCAAACAGACTCCCTAAGCAATGTTCTCCTCCTGAATGTTGCTTTGGATCTGTGTGTCCCAAGTGTTTCTTTCCCTTGCTCTCAGCAGTTAGTTCTGAGACATTTTGGAAAATGATTATTAGCCTCTTCCTGGTGCATATTGATGCCACTTGGGCAGTCTTCATTATGACATTTCCTAAGGCATTTTTTAAGCTTTGGATTGTAGCTAACTTAATATCAACTTTTTTCCTTTGGTATGATTACGCATGCAGTTTATACCATGAGGGTATTCCAAAGGCAGTTAAAGCAAAGGTGAAGAGAGAAATGCATTTCCACAGAGAGCTCCTACTTTAGTGTAAGGACTGATGCAACATATGAAAATTAGTAATGCAGAAGGTGAAAAGGGAAATACAAGGGCTAAACAAAAGGTGTATGTAAAATAATTGTTAGGTTTTTTGATATAAAGCATGGCATAGCTGTAGACTCTGTCTGAGGCAAATGGAAGACTGAAAACAAGGCTCATATGGGCACTTGTTTTCAGATGACTCTTACCAAACTAAGAGATTGTAAAGTCATGAGTAAATAAAACTTTGTAATTCCTGCATCCATCTCTGACCAAAAAAAAACCCCAAAAAAACCCCCAAAGCCCGAAGCAAAACAAAAAACAAACACCCCCCCCCAAAAAAAAAAAAAAAAAAGCCCCAACAAACCCAACAACAACGTAAAATTTTTTTTTAACCTTTCTTTGACTTATGCTAAGATAAACTCTACTGCATATTATTTTTGATAGGGACATTTTCTCACATTGAGTTTTTACAGAACGCATAGTCCTTATTGCTTTCCAAGCAGAGACTTTGCATCTTGAAACATGTGACATTCTAGTCTACAATGCCCCTGTGTTTGCAGAACTTGGTATTTTTCCCTGGGAATTCTGTGTAACCCACATAGTTCTGTCTTGGACCTTCACTAACTGAAGTCTCCTTCCAAAAAAAATGCCAAAGCATTAGCTAGAAAAAATGAAGATTCTGCATGTGGAGGGGGAAATCCTGTTCTGTAGTTCATTTTTAGGACAAACAATGTAATGGTAAATAAATTTGTCAAAGAAAATTGTTTCACAGATCTAAACAGATGAATATTAATAAGCCCTTTCTTCATCCTTGGCTCACACAGTCCCCCCATGACTGCAGGGAAAAAAAACTGATACTTAGAAAACATTTTCCCTTCATGTAGTCCAGCATATTTCACAGATCTTCATTGCCACAAATCATAGCCAAAGATGAGTAAAACATATTTTTGGTGAGGAAGATCTCTGAGTCTGGAAAGGTTCAGAAACACATGGAGGCCAGAGTTCACATCCATTGGACACAATTCACTGAGTCAGGTACAGAGACAGGAGCTGCAGCCCCAATGGCATCACACCACTCCCCAGAACAGCTGTGTCCCTCTGTGGCTGGAGAGCAGCTCTCTAAGTTGCTCAGACTAAGGACAGACTATCAAGATGTATCAAAAATGAAAAGCCAAAAAAAGCCTGGGAAGAAGCCTTGTTGGGAAAGATGAGGCAGAAGGCAGGAAGATTGAGGAGATACAGCAAAGAACCTGTAACAATCCCAAGGAAAAAAGATAGGATCACAACTAAGCATGCTGTCATCACAGGCATGCAGAATTAGAAAAACTTAACCTTACCTTTGACATTTCCCAATTTTTGAGTGTGTGACTCTATAATTAGTTTCTAAAGTAGGTTGTTTGGTTTTGTTTGCTTGTTTTCAGTTTGTAACTATATGTACATGTATAGAATGAATCAAACGTTGAACAGATATGTGGAAGGGTGTGTGCTGCCTTGGGCTGTCCTGCTTGTACATGCAAGTTAGATCAGTAATATACATTTTCAAATGGAAGATTTGAATGAGCACAAAGTAGTAGTGATGGAAGATAATGTGATTTGTTGGGATTTCAGCAGGAATCTTATTTTGTACATCTACATGTTCTTCCCCATGCTACTCAAAAGGCCAAAAGAGGCTGAGGATGTGTTAAAAATCCTTCTAGTGTGGCAAGCAGAAAAGGTTTCTGAGCACACTGGTTAGGGACAACTGGCCATCTGAAAGAGAGTATACCTGCATAAAAAGCACAATTGTGATGTTTTGCAAGTGGAGGAGAAGACAAACTACTAGAGCCACCCTGGTTGCTCATTCTGTCTTGTCCATCTGGCACGGAGAATGGTTTGTTGAAAGTCTCAAAATGGTAAGTATGACCCAGACACATCCTTTAAAGCTGCCTTTAAAGCTACCCTTTCTCTGCTCCTGCTCTGCTTGAGTCAATGAGAAAAGGCAGAGAGGTAAGGAGTGTTCATGCTTATCTCCTCATCATTTCTCTTGCCTGTTAACTAGCTAGCTGATGGGCTAAGAACTTAACTTGTCACAGGGTTCAAAATCATAGGGCATTTTTTGCTTTTAAATCAAATTTATCTATTTGGCACAGAATGCTGTATGTCTGTTTCAAGGATCAAGATAAAATGCAAGCCAATTTCCTCCTCCCTTTTTCTTCTGCCCCTCTTTTCCGCTTTGCTAAAATGAATACCAGACAGTATCCTTTGACAAAGTGATAGAGCTTCCTGCAGGTCGTTTCAGAAGCAGTTCTCCAATTCTCATGGGAAAGCCAGATTGCAAATGAACAACACTCCACATAGAGTCTAGTGTATAAATAAATTCTGATCTCTTAATATTAACATCTACCAAATACAGTAAGTTGTTAAAACAATGGGAAGAAATTCAGATTGAAATTATTTGTGTATAGGGAAAAAATTTTTCATTGATTTGTCATAGTGTGCAGGTACTGTTAGTGAGTGAATGAAAACTGGAATTTCCTAAGGGAAATGGCTGCCAAATACCCATTTTGGTGAGATGTGAATACCTTAATCTCAATTTTAAATTCCCAGCCACAGTTCTTAAATATATTGTTTTAGTCTATAAATGTTAAAAGATACTCCAAATTTTTTCAAGAAAGATGTGTTTATTCAAAGTGACAAAGGATCTGGATGTAGGATAGTAACACGAGTTCTGTTCAGATGTTTTTTCCCCCCACATTTGCACACAGGAGAATAGGGCTGTCCAAGCCCCAGATTCTTCCCCCCTCCAATCCAAGCAGTCCCCACTCCCTTCTTCCAGATGAATTTACAAGACTTGACGTCCAGGCTTTTATGCTGTCCATCAACTCATGACAGACAGTCTAGAAAATAGTGTGCCCTAAATGTCATGTAAATGTTAGTCTTAATCAGGCAGCCAAGTACAATATTGTGATACAGCTAAAAATGAATTAAAGAACCTGCCACACACACTTTAAAAAATTTCCCTAGAAAGGAAGGTTTAGGGAAAGTTCAAATGCATAAAATAAGGAGAACATAGTCATAACAGGATATGTCTTTTGTTAACTGAAAAAATGAGGAAGGGTCAGCATCCAAAAGAAATTACACCCATTTACAATGTTATGGTAGAGGAGAATCCATTGCTGCTGGGTGAGAAGGCCTACCTGTCTATTCTGTCTGGGGAACATGGAAACAGTATAGAAAACCAAGAAGACTCAGTATCTCAATGCACTGTGAAAAAAAAAAGAAGTGGTAGGAAAAGCCATTTCCATCATTTCACTTCCATATAATCAATAACTTCCACAAAAATTGGCTGAACCCACCTTTCCTTCATCCTTACCTTTTAGCACTATCCTTGGGATGAGTGGTTGATTCCTTTTCTGGTAGAGCTACCAATGTAGCAGTTAAAGCATTCCCTGTTTCTTAATAGTCTAAGGAACTTTGCAAACTTCAAAAAAGTTGTCCTGTGGGTACTTACTCTGCATTCTGAGCCACCAAAAGGCTATCCAAAGGGACAGTCTTTCTTGTGGTTAGCAACTGCAAGTTCCTGATCCAGAAAGTGATAGCAAAAATGAAACTAAGGGTCCTTTATTGTGCCTCAGTAATTTTCAGGTCGAAGATCCATCTGGCCAGTTACGGAATATATTTGTTTCCCTGTTTCCATACTCAGTTGCAAAAGCTTGCTTTGTGTGGCACATGTGACACTTAACTCTTACTGTGAGTTGTGGTGTGATTCCTTTCCCTTGCATCCTGGTAAATTCTATCAGCTGATTTTGGTTTGCTATCATGTGCTCAGTTTATTTCCCCCAGGGACATTAATAATCAGGTGACATTTGCTGTGTTTGCTAGCAGTTTTACTGGCTGTTGTGGACATCACTATTCCTTGCAAACTGCTTTGGGGCTGGAGCTCAATACCCTTGCTCTGATTGTAATCTGAAGGTTCTGACTAGGTTTGTTATTTTTCTGTGCTCAATACAGACTGTAATATATTAGCCTGTTAATTGTCTGAATTTGTACTCCTTTTTAAATATAGACATATAACCAAACAGCTAATCATATCATACTATTAGTTTTTTTGTAGGGAGAATGAGAATTACCAAAATGGTTTCCTTTTGTAGGGAAAGTTGATATCCCTTTTTAAATGCCAGAAATTCAGCAATAAAAAGTTCCTACATGTTATTTCCATGTGGAAAAAGCACCCTGATGATGGTAGAGTGAAGCAGTCCTGCTTATGCATAAAGGATGTATACAAGTCATGTTCATCTGACCATATTTGAACAAAAGCAGTTACTTGGCCTCTAGCTCCATGCCTGTCTCTCTGGCAAGCTACAACAAAAAAGCTGGTGCTTTGCCATGCTGTTTGTCTCCTCCTTTCTGTTTTCCTCCTTGCTGTTTACAGTACATACCTAGGGTTGAATCTATGTCCAAACCCTGATGGTTTCTTTGTTTTCTTGCATAACAGAAGGGCACTGAACCTTCTCTGTCTTTTCTTAAGTGGCCTCTCCCCCTTGATTAATTGTAGAGGTGTTTATGATTTCCTTTAAATCACAGGCTTATCGAGTAGTGTCTAATCAACTACTAGTATTCTGGGCAATTGTGAAAAAATTCATCTATCAATTTCTTTCTGTATGTTTTTCTTTTGGTATCATGTAATTACAGGAGGAAAATCAGATTCCAAGCCAGGATCCCTTCTACATAATTTGTCACCTTTGAGTCAGAGTTGTTTTGGGATTTCAGCAGTCAAAGGAGCCAATCATCCAGCTCACTTAGCCTGGGAATGAACTCACTTTTTCTCTGCCTGGCTGTAAGGTGTCTGAGATAGAATGGCAAAAGGCAGGTTTGTTTCCAGGTCCTTTTAACTTGAATTGTTGCTACAAAAAAACTATAGCTCTGGCAGCACTTACAGTGCATCACATTTGTAGTATATTGGCAAAACTATCAGCTTCCATGTAACTACAAGACCTATATTTGCTTCCTTCAAGCTGTGATAAAATAACTCCATCACAGTATAATCCTCCCAGGTAACAACTGATACAACATATCTTTACAAAGTTTAAAGCTCCTGGTTTTTACTGAAAAGTACAACTTCTATTGATTTTGGCATTAACAATACTTATTTTTTACTTGATTCAAGTTCTTTGATGTAAGTAACATTGACATTTGGTTGGGAATGTATTGCTGTTTTGAGAGAATATGTGGGAAAGACGTATGCAATTTCATGAGGTATTAATTTGACACTTCATATTTCAAGTCTGGATACAAACATTCATTGCCTTCTGTTGTCTGCTACTTATGCTCCACTTCTAAATAAGAAGTACATTTATCTGAAGTTTTTTATGAGACATTCAAATCATGTGCAATTGTAACTTTCCTCTATATTGTGAATATTTTTACTGTTTATAATGGACAAAAACTCATACAAAAACTCATCCTTCTTTCAAGTTATACATCAGAGGTTGGCCTTTTGCCTTTGATGAATGATGCAGGAGCAAAAGCCCTTCACCCACTGCCTTACTGGGCACTGGGTTGTTTAGTCTGTTTTGCCCCTAGTCCTGCCAGCAGTGACCATGGACCTACCTTGCTCTCCTGAGAAGATGTCAAAAACCGGTACTCCAGAAGAAGTTCAGAGCCACTGTGGGCCCCGAGTTCATGTACAGAATTTTATTCTCTGGGAGAGAGCTGATGAAAGTTAATCTTGCTTTAAGGTTTCTTCATATTGGGGCTAGGTTCTCATCTGCCTCATAGTTCCAAGGAATCAAGTAACTTGTGTGTTTGCCTAAAGGAGAAAGATGATGTGACAGGGTAGACTAAAATATATCAGGATGCTTTCAGAGGTGGAATATTGCACTAACATGTGGGTCTCAAGCTGGCTGCAGGCAGCCATATCCCATCTACTTCTGACCCTTGTGTCTAGTTGGCAGAGTTTTGTAGTTGCAAATGGAGAAGACCCGAAGTAGGGCAAAGCAGTGAATCTTAAATCTTGCCAGTTTCTCTCTTCTTCATTTTTTGTTCTTTCTTACCTCTCTGTTACAGGTCCTGCTCAACTAGCATGACCTTAAACCAGGCCTTTCTTCCTCATAAGCACTTCAGTGTGATAACTCACTTTGCCCTCACTAGGGAAGGATTTTGCTTTATGCTATATTCCTCTTATCTCTGATTCCCTTGTTCTTGGCTTCTGACTGATCATGGGCCACAATACTTGACTCTGTCTGTAGACCTGGAGTCTTTGTGTCTTACAGCAAGATGGAGCTGTCAACATTTGCCTGTTCTGTGATTCTTTCATTACATCAGCCACAAAGCTATGCAATACATAAGAAGATGAAGAATTATCAAAGGAAAAAATCTCCTTGGAGCTCTGTATGTGTGTCTTGTTTACACACTGAAACAATCTACAGAGAATAACACCCATTATCTGCTGTCAGTGAAGATGAAGTGAGAGGTGCACTCGTTCCTCCTTGTAAAAGGAAGAACCACATCCCTTGTTCCTGCATGTGCAACCTGCATAGCAATCCATCTGCTAGTCTTTGCTTTGCCCACCTGTGTCCACAATGCTGCTCTCTCTTGCCTTGCAGAAACTGCGTGACACTTGCAATCGGAACTGGTTCTGCAACTGGACTCACAACAAGGAGGCACATCAGATGTTTTCTACTGAGCATTGCTTTCAAACTGTAACTTTCTTTTCTGTCCTTGACTCCTGATCCTTATGCTGCATAAAAGCATTCACAAGGTTTGAGAAGGACTTGTTTGTTCCAGTGCAGGAGCCAGGAGGACATTATCTGACTGGAAAATAACTCAGCAGCAGGTACCTCATTGCAGGATCCTCATCATCTAACTCACCATGCACAGCAATTACTAACTCATAGTACAAATGAGATTTTGTGATCCTCTCTCTTATAGGATCCTTTTGGATGCAGTGGTATTTCTGGGGTTCAGTGTGAGGAACTGTGGAAACTGCAGCAGTGCTTTCCTTGCACTTTGAAGAGACCCCAGATTGCTTGTGAACTTCACTTCAAGGTACAGCATTTATTATCAAGGCCTCTTTCTGATGGCACAAGCACACACTGTGAATCCCATTCAGTGGGCTGAAAATCTTCTGCAATAATCTCTTAGGAACTGAGAGTTAGATGAAAATTATGGTTTCCAAACCAGAAAGATCTTGCTGTTACCTAATACACTTTTAACACAGAGGGGCATTTGTTACATGTGAGTCTTTGGCAGTAACTTCTTAACCACCTTTTCCTGAAACTCTCACAGTTGGGAGTTGCCTTCTCAGGCGAAGGATAAATTACTTATGAGCACATAAACATGGTTATTTTGTTAATGCTTTGGGTATTAGTGTGAATAATAACATGGCCCTAAGCAAACTTCTCTTCAGATTTTAGACTTGTGAAGGAACAATAAAACCAATGGTTCTAAAAGGGGTTATTTATTGTACCTCTTATGTTGTGTCTTTGCAGAGCTTGCTATTTTTACCAACTAAAATGCAGGGGAATTCTCAAAAGCAGTTTAAAATAATAAACTTGTCTTAAGTCAAGAACAGATCCTGTCAACCTATTGGCTCCTGCTTCTGTTTTGAAAGGAGCGTTACTGTACCAACAGCCATTTTTCTGGTGTGAGTTTCCCATGGGTTTTCACTGTGGGTAATCTCAAAGTTTTGACCAGATCTTAGACATTGACATTATTAGAATTAACAGCTTCTGAATGAGTCCTGTGGATAACATTTGCATGCTGTACAGCTTGTATGACAGATTAGCAGAAATCTTGACATCCTAAGATTAGCTGTTTTCCTCTTTCCAGCAGATGTCACTGAGAAAGAGGAGAGAAGATTTAAAATAATAATCCTCATTTCAGACTGTCTTGTTTTTGGTTTTTTGTTTGGGTTTGGTTTTTTTTTTTCCAAGAAGTGAAATGATCTATAAAAAATCTGAGAAATTAATGTACATGATTTCTTGACTCGAGGATTTGTGTAGGATGGAGATCAAAATACAGAGCATACACAGTGAAGAATGTATGCTTGTCCAAGGGAGCTTTCTCACATAAAGAACCTACAGCAGTGTGTGGCCTGTGGGCTTGCCCTGCACTGTGTGCAGGGCATCCAGCTGCTGCTGCAGTGCTCCTTGAAAATCTGTCTTCTTGGACCCTAATAGGTTTACCACAAACATGTCTGACAATAAATTAAGCCATTTGATTGAGGGCCACCAAGGAATGTCACAGAAAGGCTTTGGATGCAGAATTCCAGAAACATGAGCATAAAGGAGAGTCTCCCCACAAGGTTTGTTGCGGGTCCATGCTGGGAGGTCTGCGTGCCTCTGAAGCACTGCAGCCCTGTTCCTGGATCCAACCTGTCAGTTACTGCTTCATTGCATCCCTGTCAGCAAGATATGGTGGCTGCAGGAACCTCAGCAACCTACCACCCAGAGAGTGGGATGTCATCTATACTACCAAAAAAACTGCCTCTACCTTCATCCTGCCTGGAGTAAATGGCATCCCATCATAACTGACTCACTGCTCCTCTCCACTACAGCTCTTTAGAGGATGGTGGTCAAAGGAGCTTGCAGATTTTACTTCCTGGCACTGGTGCTATACCAGACTTGATACAGAAAGGTTGGCATCCCCAGCTACTGAAGATGGAGGCTTAGCTCAGGCTTAGAGCCAGAATCTCTCTGATTCAGTCTGCACCATTAGCAGGTCTCCAGGCTGAGCTGTGTCCTCACAAGCATGTGCCAACTCTTTTTTCCTCTATCAGGACAGGAACCTGCACACAGGTTCAAGGTACCTGGCTTGGGGAGTTACTATTAGAACAAAAGATGAAACAGAAAAAACCAGAAGACACACAGAAAAGTGTGCATGTGCAAATGGCAAATCTGCTTAGAAATGAAAGATCCATAAAAGTATAAAATCACACAGTGACGACTTCTAAGCTATTTTTCTGCATAGACCTACAAGACCTATTCCCCTTGTTCATTCAGGGATCAGGCCAGGTATGGTGACCAGAGCAGGCTGGATGAGAGTCTGGATTCCTTGATTCTTTTCCAGAGCTGTAGTCAATCCTTAGGATCCTGCTGTTAAGGCAACAGCAACTGCAATAGCCATAGTCATGTGTTTGAACAGAACATTTGGATTAGATCCTAAATGAGCTCAGACAAGCCAATTAGCATCCTTGCTATGTCTCATCTGCATTTGGTTTAGTAATACTTTTTATACATGGCATCTGGGAGTGGTGATTAATGATCAGAATGGGGTTTTGAAATTCTTGAATCGAAGCGGCTGCATCGGTACAATGTCTAAATATTTTAAAAATTTTTTTTTTTCTCTTAGTGCCAGCATTTTATACATTGTAAACTCTTCAGCACAGCACGAAACTACAATCCCATTAAATTTTATTGAACAACTTAATAAAAATCTGTGAAGTTCCAAAAAGAAAACAAACCACAAGCATGAGCACAAGGAGCAGTTTTGTAAGCCCTGCTGTGGGTCTATGCAAGGATACCTGGGTGCATATGGAGCCCTCCTTACTCCATTGGTGCAGGCTACTTCTTTTTGACATATTGTTCACAAATAACCACAGGAGATCATCTTGTGTCCTGTGTGGCTCATACTACAGCAGCAGCTTATGTCTGCACAGGCAAGCTGGCATTAGAAATTCCATGTGCCCAAAGCCTGGTTTGCAAAGACAGAAATTGATATTTGCTGGTTCCACTGCTGCGGTTGCCAGAGGAATTGTCAGAGTTCCTGATTTGTTCATGGCTTTTGCCATGGGAATGTCTTGTGGCAGTGAATTGGTCTGAGGCTACTGAGTCTGCATTAAGCCCTTTGGTAGTATGCCTAACAAATTCAATAGGTTTGGAGCCAGTAAACTGCAGACAGATAGAAAGAGTGCTCACAAATTCATGTGAGCAATATTTGTCTCTTTATATCCTTCTAAAGTAAAGCTGAGAAAGTAACAAAAAGGTGTTTCGTAAGTATAAATCTTTCCTAATTGTGTTCAATCTCTTCTTAATATTAAAACACTTTTCTCATTGTTGCTTCTCTTAACCTGTAAAGTTAAAGAACTTGTGTGCTTCTTTGCTTATAAGGATATCCCATGATACTTAGAAGCAGGAATAGCTAAAAATAGTGAAACTCTCCTCTACACAGCCCCCTAGGAAAATATTATTATAAGCCCAGGCCACAAGCAGGAAGGCTTGAAAAGGAAAGTAAGACATACCTCTCTGAATCTGTACAAACCTTAGGAAAGCTCAGCTTAAGAAATAGACTACATTTAAGCTTTTCTTTTATATGAATCAATTTGCCTATCCAATGTAAAACACATGTCATAATCCATCCAGGTAATAGGAACAAGGAAAATCTCTTTCTGTGATCCTACTGCTTCTCTGCACCCAGATGTGATGCTGGCAAATGATCAGAGATTTGTTTTACATTTTGTTGGTCAGCAGTATACATCAATAAGGCTGTCAGGGAGCTGCTGCTTTTCCTGCTTGCACATCCATACTGAGGCAGAATTGCCTGAACCATGGGATATCCACAAAACAGCAACAAAAAATCGATTTTATATGAAGGATTTATAGATGGGAAATTGAATATGCTCAATTTCATACTCAGATTATCAAGATAATCATGTTTTTTGGGTGCTGTACTCTTAGGATGAGTAGCATGGTAATGCTAAGGGGGAGGAAGAGGTTAGAAACTAGGGAGCTAATTTTCTGGGAGTGTGTGTGATTTCAAATTGTATTTTAAGAGTATTAACACCATCTGACTTCAGTGTCCAGCTTACGTGCCCTTTGGAAGGTCAATGCCTACAGTGTAATAAAATCTGTCAGGTTCTGGTCACCTCTGCAAACCCTGTTCCACAGTTTTTGCTGTAGTGTCCAAGGTGAGAAAGGATCCTTGCTTTGCAGCCCCTTGTGTGTGTGTGGTAAGAATACAGAAAGAGTTTTTGTACTTGGGTCATTTTAGGTGGCATTTTATGCCACCTAACTCTCTTCTTGTAAATTAAAGACAACTTCCAGTGCTACAAGTGAAAGCCCATTTTTACAAAATCTTAGCTAACCACATGAATATCAGTTCTGTGAATCATGGGGAAAGGGGTTCAAAAAAAATTCCCAAACCCAACCCCAAGCTATTTCTTAGAGTGGTTCACCATGAGTGCAGCGAGCAGGAGCAAATCTGCAGGTAAATGTCCTCATCTTTCAGGCCTGCCCTGAGAAAACTTACTGTTATATAACTCAGGGCAAGGCTGGATAATGGCTTACTGAACAGAAAAACATAAAATATTATATGCTTCTGTGAAGTTTTGGAAAGCTCCCTTGCCTCTGTGTTTTATGTTCTGTTCACTAAGGAGCTCATGTAACCAGACATCATGCCACACCCTGGAGTCTGTCAGAGTGCAGGCATTGTATTCCAAACCCTGTAACAACCAAAAAATACCCCAACCCAAACGAGAAACAACCACCCAAACTCCTGACTTCAAACACAGTGTGCTGAGGACATTTTTCAAGAGGATTTTTTTTCCAACTAAGAGAATTGGAAGATATATAAAAACCCCAAATCAATTTACTTTGCTCAATGCTGAACTGAACCTTGATATTTGCCTTTAACCCTTGCACTACATCCTCTCACCAACTTCAGTTGCATAGTGGCCTCTCCATGTGGTTTCTTATCTCCTAAATGTGAAGCATGCTTTCAATGGGGTCACTCTAACATTTAGTGTTTTTTAAGGATAAAATATATGTGCTACATATTACATATTTAACAGGAAATTGAATAATGAAGTGGTCTTAAAATATTTTTGATGGCGTAGAAATAGCTAAGAGTTCCAAGTAGGAGAGTATTCCTTAGGTCAAGGTTCTTATTTTGATCGTGGTACATATGGAAAAATCATCATCATCATCATCCTATGTTCACAAAAGCTGTAATTTACCAGAGTAATTGTAGCAGGCTGGTACATTCTGTGTTTGGTCAGACCTCTCACCTAGGATTATGTACCTTTTCTGTGGTCTCTGTTGGTGTGCAAGAAACATTCTGAACAGAGTGAGGCACCCACAGGAGATTGCCCAGAAAAAGCAATGTGTATTTCCTAACATGTTCAGAAAAGGCCTGGAGGAGAAAAAGCAGAACGCTACCCTACCTTTCCAAGAATTTTTAATGTCAAGTGAAGCCTGGAGCTAGAAAAACATTTTCATACCAGTCAGCCTGTTATATGCATAAAGCTGGTATTTTACAGGGCATTAAATATTTTTGCCATATTTGAAGTAATTTTCTTTTGTTGGTGCCAATTCAAATACATGCTGCATTTTCTGATTGTTGTTACTTACTCCTGACTAGCTCCCTGTTCATAGGGAGCTTTCCTTCTCCCAGCCTGCAGTTCTCAGGGACATCTCATTTTTTACTTATTTTTCCTCTTGATCTTTCACTAATTTGTTTTCCATAACATCTAATCCTTTTCAAATTCTTGGCTTCATCTGTTCTTTTTAGTCTGTAGTCACTTTTCATCACTCCCATTCATTTATTGTTTTTTCTTATCAAATTTGTTTTCTATTTTTGCTTAACCCCTCTCATTTAGTATTTTTCTACTCTGTCTAAGCAAAATGGAGTCGGGAGATAAAAGGGCACTTCTGTCTCATACATTCCTTTCCCAAAAGACCAGTATTGTTCCCATCAGTGCAGGACCAGACATATTCCTTGATGAGGTCAGTTATATACCAAATTTTCAGGCCCAGTTTTTAATTCCTGAAACAGAAGGAACACATCTCAAGTATAATTTTTTGTAATGATCTAAGGAATTGGTATGAGATGGTAATCTCATATAATTAGTTGGTTAGTGATTGATTAATGAGGGTGAAGAAACACTAATGCAAGCTAAGGGATGATCTAGAGGAGTAACAGCCAAGAAAGTTCTTGCCAAATAGCTGTTATTTCCCTGGTGTCCACATGGACACTTGCCTTCTAATTTCATTAAGTTTTGGACAGAAGCTATTTTACTACTGTGAAGATTTTGGAACTGTGCTGCAAGCTGATTTTTATTTTAACTGAAATAGATAGCTTAGTGTTCCTAATCTTAGCCTCAGAAAGGCCAAAACATTTAAATTTTAAATTCTGCAAACTTCATCTCTACATCTATACTGAAACAAGTGTACCTAAACACACAGAGTAGCTTCCCTTATTTATGCAAATTTAAGCACACAGGCTTGAAACATTCAGCCAAAATCCTCTCAATACAAACATGAAATCCTTGAACTTTTCATACTTTCTCTTATTCAAATTCTACTGTCCTATGGGCAAAAATGAAACTATAAGGACTCCCTCTTCAAAACTATGAAACTATGCAGAAGGCAGGTGCAGCAGCAGGCTCAGAATCTCTGGCTCAGACACGTTAATCCTCAGACCTTGTATTGCAGGGTGTAGGTGAGTGCAGCACAGCCATCACCCCTTGCTGTGCAAGACTGAAATGGCAGAAATCAGAGGACTACTCCTGTTCCCTGACAGAGTGGATGGGACAGGGATGTTTGCAATGGAGATGGAGATCTGTTTGCAATGCACAGAAACAGTGAGCCTGGCAGTACTGCCACTGTTGGTTTTCCTCAGTGCTGGACTCACTGAACACAGGGCTGCCAGCTGCAGGGGAGAGTTAGCGTGAGATGTGAAGTGCATGGAAGGAGACCTTATACAATGTTCTTGCCAAGGCTTGCCTGATAACCTCTAACCCACACAGATACAGTAATGCCTTGTGACACAGGGGAAATTATACATGTGAAAATTCCCAGTCACTCCATTAAAAAAAGATTGTTCCAAAAGCAATATGGTGTATTTGAGAACAGCTCAGCCAGATCTGACCATGTCTCACAGGTGAGCTCACCCTCTGTTCACACCTCCTCACTGGGAGTCAGGATCAACCTGCAGCTCCTTTGCTACAAAAGTACATAGAGGCACCAAGCATGGCTATTCCAGCTGAAGATGCAGCACTTCCTTCCTTCCTTCCTCCCTTCCTCCCTTCCTCCCTTCCTCCCTTCCTCCCTTCCTCCCTTCCTCCCTTCCTCCCTTCCTCCCTTCCTTCCTCCCTCCCTTCCCAAAATCTGGTTCTGTTAGATCTTGAATCAGCTAGCAACTTGTGTTCTAACTCCCCTCATTGTGTGTATGTAATTTAGAATTGTAAACAAAAAACTCTGAGAATTCAGGTTCTGAAATTTATCCAGATGCTCAATGCTAGTAATGATGATGACCGAAGATACTCATATCTCCCTTTTGTGTGTCAGCATATTATTCAGTTGTCATCCAACTGTATTTGTTGTCATTTTGGTTTTCTGAAAACATGAAATAATGTTGAAAGAATTCACAATGATAGTTATTCCCTCTCTCTCCTGCATGGCCTAGTAAACTGATTTACATCACCAATGTTACAAGAAGAGAGAAGGAAATTGTCTGAAAAATATGTAAGGGAGAAAGTACATGTTAAGGGAAAATTTTGTCTATGCTTAGAAAGAATGAAAAAACTAATGTACAGCTTTGGGCAGTCATAACTGTCTCAGTAATGCAGTCCCAGTAGTACTTGAAACATTTTCAGAACTGAAAGGTTTGGAGTTTTATTGGCACAGCTGCCCGTCCACACACAAGGACTACCTTGTAAACTTCAGTGTCTTTTCTGGGAAATATGGGACATCTGCAGATGTTTTAAAGAGTGTTGACAGAAGAAGATTGTTGCTTAAACCTCATTTATAATAATGAAGTGGAGGGTTCTGTAATAAGTTCAACAGTAGACAAAATGTTCTAATTTGTGCTGATCCTCTTCTCGAATTCAAAGAGGGATAAAGGTATGACTTTAGGATGAATCCTGAAATAGGGTTTGTGGGGAGAAAAAAATTCATTCTGATTTTATCAGACTCTGTGGCAGGACTAGGGAGATGAGTAAGATTTTACTGGACATAAAGGATCAAAATTCATAGGCAATTAAAAGAATCCTGTTGCATCTTGTTCTGCCTTTAGGCATATGGAAGTTTTCTGATCAAATATCTCCCAGAATATGTGTTTTCTAAAATAGAACCTAAGACTGTGTTTGTGTTAACAGAGGTTCTGCCCTTCAGAGGTGCTGAAAGCACCTTGGACTTGAAGAATATCCTGGATTTCCACTATCTTCAGCAAGAGAAGAAAATATTCAGCACCAGGTAGGAAGTAAAAGACGCCTGATTTACTGGTCTCAGAAAATGAGGAATCTTGAGATATATCAAAGAGCCTTGCATTCTGAAGTCTTGAAAGTCCTCGGGAATTCAAAATGAGGTTTCATTGCCCCTTAGGTCAAAACTCTTAGAAATATGCTTGTCATCAAGCCCTAAATTAAATATATCTTATGATAGTTTGATTGTATCCATATTACATTACTGTCTTGGCCTTACATGTGTTTATGATGGAGCCAAGTATTCCTTTTATTTCCCCCACTGATGAAGTAGAGATGTAATAGCCTATGTTAGCAGAAGGGTGATGATTTGGGTATGGAGGCCTAAAATTACTGAATTTTGCCCTTTCTACTCTTTTTACTCTGTATATGTAACACAATTAGTATCACTGCTGACATTTATAGTACTTATGGTGCACTGCTCCAGATCCTGGAAAATCTCCAGCAGGGAAACTTGCTATCTCCAGCAGATATTTTTGCTGTATATCTGATCCTATTCCTAGTAAATGTGGAATCACACCAACATAAATACTGATACAAGTTCTCTCAAATAAGGGCATCTGACAGACAGCAATATTTCTTTTGTTTGTGGATGAAAGTAAAGCCCAAGAGGGTGTTAGGATTTCTGAACCTAGATGTGGCTATGTGTCTTCAGGAATCATCTGTCACGAAGCATGAATTATGCACCAGGTATAAAGAGGTGCACCGACCTTTAAGAACCTAGAACAGACTAGCACAAAACGTATTTAGAGTGTTGTCAATTATTCAGCTAATGACAAAAACATCTTATTAAGTTGTTACCAAAACCCCTTTGGTTGTAGCCTAGCTAAAATGCAGTTAATCCACCAGTAGTTCTATACTTTATCTTTACTGTGGAACAAAGCTGAGATCTTGTTGAGACCCCAAAGCAGAAATGGATTTTCAGAAAAGCAGACACATATGGTTGAAACCACAGTGTGGTAAGGATTTAGTTGGACATAAAGCCCAGTAATCTTATGCTAGTACAAGAAATAAATACATAACCTAACTACCTAAAAAGGGGAAAGTTGTACTGTTTAAATTATTATTCTGTTTGTATCAGAAGATTTGGTCATTCTTTAGTAGAGAATGGGAACTGGACATGATGTGTAGGTGGTCTTGAGTGACCCTTCATGTTTTGCAAGCCAGGATGGAAGTCCATGTATCCTGTCAGCTCTTGCAATGAGGCAAGAGGAGAGGAGAGAGCAGAACTAAATGATGGTGTATCAAAAACTGAAGTCAGACACAGAGGGAAAGAGCAAGCAGCTGTCTGGCACGGAGGGAAGTCAGTGGTGGTTTCCTTTTTTTTTTTTTTTTTTGCCAGCTAGCATGAATACCTAATGTTGAAGACTGTGAATGAAAGGGTTCTTATCTGTGGCCATTCCAATGTTCCTAAATGTGCAAGTAAATAGTAATTAAGGATAAATGTTTAAGATCTGGAAGTGAATCAGTTATTCTTTAGTTAGTAGTGATTCTTTGGTCACTAGCCTCTTCACAGTAGAGACAGTGGAGGAAATGTTGCAGTTTGTCTTGCAGTCTGGCCTCTCTTCATATTCCTTCTGAACAGTCTGTGAGAACAAAAGGCCAAGCCTGTAAATAGAAAAGCTGCTTTTGCATATCATCACTACTTGATAAGTATAAACATAGCCTGTTCTCACTTAATTCCTGCCACAAAAGACTTCTGTTTTCCATGTGATAGAGTTTATAGCACATGTACTGAAAACTTGGCATCTGCTTTTTGAAATGCAGGTAGCAAGAAACAAGTTTGCTCATTTGTGATTGTAGGTCTCTAAAACACTTCATAAAGTCTCCAGTGAGATGATTTGCAGAAGCATAACAGAAACCTTTTTTTCAAGGTCCTCAGAGAATTCAAAACGACACTGACTGTATAGCTTTGAATTGCACAGCTTCCCATGGACTGACACTTCTTCCTGAGAGATCACTGTCTCTAGGGTCTTTTCTCCACATTCTCCTGGCAAAGTTCCACGTAATATGTGGTTACTGAAAGCTGTCCTCAAATGGTCTTCAGGATTTCCCAGGCAGGCATTCCTGAAGTTGAACTGGGATTACAGAATAGCTAATTTGAGAGTCCAGCTACAGTTTAAAATAAATTCTGTTCTATCTTCAATGCTTCCAATTTTAACTTTTACACTGAAGTGGCATAAATTATCTACCAAAGCCTACCAGCTGAGCCTGTTGTCATGCACCTTTCTGGCTCTTAAAAAAATGAAGTAGAGAGGTAGCAAACAGCTATCACAGAACAGCAGGAAACCTTCTCAGAGCTTTACAGCATGCAGGTGTGGAAGCAAAAGCAGTAAGTTAGGGGGCTGAATAAGGTGGATCAAGTCATCTGTTTGTTTAAAAGAAAAGATGGATCAGTGAAGTTCAGGGCTGGAGACTGTACTAGGGAGGGATTGACGTCTACACTGACTGAATGAGGAGTGAGAAACCTCTGTTCACCCACGTTTACCCCTGACTAGACCACAGGGCAAAATGCAGGACAGGCCTCTTTCACACTGTCTCCCCTTGCCCACGCTCTTCAAAGTCCAGATGTGGCCTGACCTTCGGTCTGTGTGTGATGTGTCTTGCAGAGAACCAAAGGGAGCTGAAGCTCTCGTGTTCTGCTGCCTGGGATGTGCCATGGGCCGGTGAGGATGTAAACAAGGGCGGGGAAGGAGAGAGCTTTCATCAGCCTCTGATCTCCCCTCAGGAAGGCGGGAAGCCCAAGAACTGAAAACATGGCAACATTGTCTTTTAGAATAGACTGAACATGTGAAAAATCACTGTCCTAATGATAAACACTGTAATAAATATTGGCAAGACATGAATCCAGCCTCTGCAAAAATGTCTTTTATTTGTTTTTGCAGCTCAAATCACATTTTTCATTAGCACATCTTTTTAACGTTTGCTATCCTTCACCCCTCTCTAGATTGCCAGCCATATGGTGAAAGAAATGGCTCTTAGAACTGTTTTCTGTAGAACTGTAGTAGACATGAATACCAAACAACTTCACAAAACCACTAAATATTTGGCAAACTTCTAGTCTACTGTAATTTTTAAAAAATGCTCAAGACAAATGTTTATGTTGAAGGGGGAAAAAATCCCCAGGATAAAGCTGTCAATTAATGGATAATTTCAGCTTTCCTATATAACCTGGTTCCATAAGTCATACTTCATAAAGAGTGAATACTCTTCTAATTAAACATTTCTCAACCTTAAAAAGCATCTGAATTGTGAGTGGATGCTGCTCTGGCTTTTTTGGCATGTTACATACAGGACGTCTGGCCAATTCTCCAGTCTTCTGTCAGATATGTTACTGATCCAAAATATTTTCACCAGACACCCTGAAATGGAATCACAAGTTTGCCAATTTCCATTTTGTGTATCTTCCTTAGAAAACTGAAAATTACAGCTCATGAGCATTGGTGGTTTGATTGCTCAATGTCCAAATGTAACTCACGGGGACAAAATAACAACAAAGGTGCAGAAGATATTGCCTGGTCTTTGTGAGACAAAATTGTTAAAAAAAAAAAAAAAACCTAAATAATTTATAGTTCAGGAGTTAAATCAGGGAAAATTGGTGCTCTTAAAACACTAATGAAGTACAGATCAACAATTATGCTACAACTTCTTCAGCAAAGTTACTGCACTATTACAGTGACATTTCCCAGAACCTGCCCAGGTCTCTAAAGCAAAAGAGCAATTTTCAGTATTTTTACACTGCATAATTTTCAATTTTCTCAATTCTCTGAGCTTCAAGTCAGCGCTTTTTTTGAGAAACATGTAAGTCAGAAGAAAATTCTCGACAGAGGTCTCATATTCTGATTTCCTTGGACTTTACAGCAAGATTTCAAATGCTGTTGAAACTGCCAAAGAAGAAAAATGTGTGTTATAGTATTACAGATGATAACATAGTCCAGCCTGGAGTTTTTCCTTCTACCCAATGCTGTGAGAGCTTAAACAATGTTATTTCACTAGGCCAGGAATTACAGGCAGGACTTCATTAAATACAGCTGAATGACCTGCTACATGAACTGAGCTCCATAAGAAGGTATTTGGGAGTTTGGCAATGCTAATGGTCCTGCAATGGTTCATTGTTCACTAAAGCTGTAGCCTGAGGCTTAAACAACTCTTGTTGCCTAGAGAGGGACAGTTATTCCTAGATGCCACATAAGGTGTCTGGTCCTCATATTGAAAAGTTCTACCTTGATTCAGGTAAAAGGCTTAAATTCCTTAGTATTGTCCTGAAAAAAACACTTCCCCCCTCATTCTATTCAAGACAAATGCTGATCCACCATGCCAGCCCATGCTTGTTCCAAGATGAAGCTGTGTTTTGGGGCCACCTCTTCACCTTCCAGAAAATATTCTTGGTGGAAGAAATATGGAAAATGTAAGAGAGCTGTGGATATATCATGCTCTGGTAATCTGACTCTGGAGGAAGAACATCCAGTTGATGTTGCCAGAAGCACTCCAAGAAGCTGGTGAAGATTGTAGCTAGGCCAGGTCCAGTACTTCAGGTATAATCACCCAGATGTACAGGATGTTTAGATCTGAAGCTCAAGGAGAGAACAATTTTAGGAACAAGTTCAGATTTGCTGAACTGGAGAGTGAAGTGATAACCATTTCGAAGTATACGATCATGTACCCAAAGCTCATAAGTTCCCTAATTCAGACTTTGCCTGAGATTTTTTGTCCAAACTCATGTTTTGACTTTGAAGGTGCTGCAAATCCCATGTAACTATAGTCAGTGAGAATTTCAGGAGCTGGATCTTTTAGGAAAATCTCAGCTAGGCAGACCAGCTACAGTTTGCAGGAAATGATATGAGAAGAAATACAGGTAGAGCCAAAGGTGTATCAGATTAGGAGGGCACTACCTGGGTTGGTGTATGGTAACAGCCTGGCTTCCTCTGACAGTCCTGAACTCTTGCACCAACCCAGCTCTTCTCAAAGCCTGAAAACCTTTTCTCAATCCTCATTCACTGTAATGTAGCCACCCCACCAGGAAGCTCCAGCAGGGGTTGATAGAGGGTGTATGGGTGATTTCTAGTCAAGGATATCCAAATATGCTCTGAATAGTAAGCTTTACATAGTGAATACTATTCTCCTTGAAGGAGAATAATATGATGTCTAGTGATGGGGGAGGACTGCAAGCCCAGGGGCAATCATCCAGAATTGCAAAAGAAGGCTATCTTTTATAGTAGTGTATATCAGTTTATAAATAACATCAGAGGGTTAAAGTAACTGCATACAGACAGGTCATAAAATAAAGGAACCCTGAGGAGTTCCAGGAGTAGCTTTAGTGGTGGGAACATAGTATTTTTATTCATAGTTGGACATAGTCTATCATTAGTACAGCAGCCTCTTCTTTTTGTGCAGTATAAAATGGGAGGGAACAGTGTCACTTCTGGCTGTGTCAACCCAGCAAGTGCTCTGTGTTCAATAAAGGGCTTCAGTCATAAGGACTGCCAGCTCAGCAAGTTTCACTGAGGTAAAATAAGACATTAATTTAAAATGTTAAAAGCTGTTCTTGCCAAAGCATGATCTGGAGAGCACCAACATGCTCTGCATTCAGGGCAAAAGCAAGATGAATATCTTGTGTCCAACTCGCTCCCTTTTTTTCTGCCATTATGAATTTCTGCAAGGTGTGTGAACACCAAGTAATGAAAGTGAAGTAGGGGCAGTTTCTTTATCTACTTCCAAGTGGTTCTGTTCCAGCCAGTGAGTGAACTCTTGCTCACTGAGACTGATTTTTGGCCCTGCTACTTTGGGGTGGCAGCCTGTATCCCTCTTTGCACAGTTATCAGTGCCTACATGGCACTGGAGGCTCTTGCCATACTCCTATCCTGGCCAGCCTCCCAATTTGAGCTTCTTTCTCCTCACTTGACTGGTGCACATAGGCAAGGATCAAGCTGCCCAATAAAAATCCCAAGATGATTATGGAGGTTGATTACAGAGTACCCAGCTGGAGGCTTGCAGCTGCTAGTAAGGATTGCTGTGGTTCAGGAGGCTCACACTGCCTTTCCAAAGGTTTTTCATAACTAAAAGTATCAGGGATGTTTTAACCCAAACCAGATTATTCATCCCCCCAGGTCACAGAGGAGGCAGACTGTCCTTCCATTCTCCAGGGATGTTTCTGCTGCTATGGAGCTGCTCAGGGGCCTGTGCCAGGGCTGAGTGTCTGCAGGGTGCTGGGACCAGTGAGGACAGTGAGCCCCACCACTGCCTCCACGCCACCAGGGCCCTTCTCCTGCTCCCTCCTGCACTGCCAGTGTTGTCTGCATTGGCTGTCCTAGTGCCGTGCTGTTCATGTGCTGTCAAAGGGGAAATTGCACATTATGGGAAGGCCAGATGAGATTCAGTGACCCCAAACTACCACAGAGAGGATTTTAAAGGCTTTTTAAAGCCAGAGCTTTCAAGTGCACAGCCTGAAGTTAAATATTTAAATCGGTGTTTGGGCATCAAAATAAACAGGGGTCTGATTTTAAAGAGTTGTGGAACAATTCCAGTTTTCCACACTATTCCCCAGAGCCTGCAATTTATTTGTTTCTGGCAGCCTCTTTAGATCTTCAGGAATGGAGTTGCAGTCCCAGCAATCTGGGGAAGACTGAGAGCATCCCTCAAAACTTTGCTGAGTAAGGAACTTGAGGACTGAAATCCAGAAAAAAACTAAGGCCTCCATTCTGAAGCACAGTAGGAATCTGGGTGCCTATACTCAGGAGCAAGACAAAAACAAATAAGCAAAATAATTGAAATAAAAAGTAGGTCCTCTCTATTTGTTAACTTCCAGGCCTTACCAGTCTTGTATGGCTGTCCTAAGTGCTATAGTGTCCACATCACAGCTAGATACTTGGAGCTGAGATTATTATCTTGGGAGGGGATGGAAGTGGGCTCAAACCCTCTGGACTTGTGAGGCTTCTCCTTTTGGAGCCTGTGTTCCACTCCTTGCACTGTGATAGGAAACAAAGCACTGTTCTCACCCTTGTCCATTTTTTTTTTTCCTCTAAAGAAAGCAATAGCAGTTGTGCCAGCTGCCAAAAGGGACCAGTTGTAGCGAAAACCATGAGATTTCTGCTGTTCTCACTAACTGTGCAAGTGGCAGGACTGTAGCTGCTCTACTCATTTGATCATTTCTGCTCATCTGTTTTAGGCAGCTCTTGCTCAGCACACCTTTTTTCCTTACTTGTTTTCTTGTGTGCTTAACTTTCCCCCATTCCCTGAATAAAGAATTCACTTGGGGCTGTGAATTCCTGTCCTGAAAACTCATGGCAGTGACTTCATTCCTCTGGGAGAAAAGATCCCGTGACAAAGAGTCCTAGCACCTGAAACAGCTAACACCTAACACCTGAAAGGCAGATGCATAATCTGAGATGCCTCCCAGCATCCTCTCTGAGGTCCTTTGAGAAAGGCCAAGACCTTTTCTAAGGGCAGTCCTGGCCTGTTATCTCAGATATCTTTCTGAGGAAAGGATTAATTGGGCCTAGTTGTTCACTCCCACCACTGACAGTAGAGGAAGTCAGGAAGAACAAGTAGCATTAGACACCTAACAGCAGCCTGAACACGACTGTCACTTGTCACTGTCACACTCAGTAAGTGATGTGTGGGTGGAGCTAGGACAAACATTTCCCATCAACACAGCATCTCTCCCTGTACAGTGCTGTACAAAGCACTTGTGAAAAATTCAAGTAATCTGTGCTCCAGAAAGATGAATTCACACTGGAAGACATGTAGAGGGTCAGTAATTAAAATGGGAAGTGAGGAACATGTTTTAGGAGGGAAGTTTATATGAGCTGTGTTCGTTTGGCCTTGTGAAATTAAATTTGAGATCAGAATATGATTATTTTCACATACAGAACATTACGGAAGGGGAAGAGTTGCTTAAGTGAAATTAGAACATTGGTAGAAACACATATTGATAGGAAGATATCACAAATAAATGCAAAGCATTTTTAAATTTGCTTTGTCTCTTTATCTCTACATGGTATTTATGCTGCAGCAATTGGGGTCCCTTACAGGGACTAGTCTGAGCTCCTCTCCCTCCTTCCACCTCTCCTCAGTATGAAAATAATTTAAAAAGCTATATAATATGAGAAGTCTGTAAAAAACCTTCTCCAAATATATTGACTACAAGTTGCCTTTTGGAGAGCATTAGTGAGTTGGACCTTTACTCCACAGCAGATTCACTTTGCATGGCTGTGTAAAGATAAAGGGTGTGATTCATATCCTATAATAAAAATACATCAGCCATGGAAATATTTGGAAAAACTCATTATTTTGACTAATAGGGGACAATTAATGAAATTAAATTAATATAGGATTTACATCCTTCCATCTTTAAAAAAAAATCAGTTGCAATTTAATAATCCTTTTGTAAAAATGCAGTGTATAGAGGGGATGTGAGAGAGTCTTATATATAGGTTATACCTGCATAATACCCTACCATTTTATTGTATCCTGGACACACTACATGACTAACAAAATTCCCCATATACCATAATATGCCAGGCATAAAAAGTGTCCAATTCATGTTCTTAACAGAGCATTTTGGTGTTGAACTTCCTAAAGTTCCCCTTCCCCCTTCTCCAGAGAAGGTGAAATCACATTATTTCTACCTCATTTTCCTAGGTGTCCTGAAGAAGTTTACCATTGGTAAGGCCCCGGAATATTCTTCTGATCACCTTTCTTCTTCTGGTCTCTTTGACTGAAAGTTTTCTAAGTCTCTCCAGCCCGCTGGTATCATCTTTTTCTCTTATTGGTCAGCAAGTTAAAATTGGTGCAATTCCAGGTTACTTTGGGTCTCTGTGACTGGTCTGGCTTGGAGCCCTGATAATACCACTGAACAGACTTAGCAAATAATTTTCCTTTCAATTCCTATTTAAAAAAGGGCTCAATGGGACCCCAGTATTTGAACTTCCCACAGGTGGTCTTCCACTCTTATGGGGTGCCACCCCATAAACTTTAGAACTCTCTTGGGCAGACACTCAGGGAAGCTGCTGATAACAGTGAGCACGGATATAAAGATACTGCATCCTCATGGCCCCTGCCATTTATCCTGGCCTCCTGGATGCTGTTCCCAGTCAGGAAAGAGATCACTAATCCTTGCTGGGCTTAGCACTGAAGTGGCTCGAGTTTCTGGACACTGTAACTGTTAGCTTGATGTGCTTCCATTCACTGCTCCCATTTCTGCATCATCGGTTTCCAGGGATATTGGGCGTTGCACGAAGTCTAGCACCGTGGTTTTAACTATTCCCCAAAACTGCAATAAAAATGAAACAATTCAGCCAATACTTTGATGTCTTTTTCTTACTAAATCCATGAAAATATGGCTCTTACCAGCACTGGAGGTTTTCCCAACAGTTTTCCTGACAAAAAAACCCCCAATATTTAGTTGACTAACAATGTTTGCTTTTTAAAAAAGCTTTTCATAAAAATGTGAGAAAGTAAATGTATTTTCCCATCAGTGCAATTAATTTCTAGGTGCCTAGATATGACCTTTGCCTCCATGAAGCAGGTTCATGAATGGACACCTAAAGAAATGTGGAATTAATGTATTTATTGATCAAAAATATTAAAAACATACCCAAACAAGCACTCTTTTCTAATGGGCCAAAAAACACTTGAAAGGCAGACAAAACAAATAATTCCACTCATTCCTTCAACTCAAGTGATAGATCAGTGTGCAGACATAGTGTTGAACTGAAGGTTCTCCATAAATATTTCAGGTTAATGGTTTGCACCATTCTCTCTGTTGCAGGCTCACCAGTGATCATTGCCTTTACATTTTAAATTGATACTATGAATTATTGAGAATTCTATTCTCCATGAGATGCTGCACCACAGCCCACAGTTTTTGGCCATGTATTTCATTTTAGCCTTGAAAGAGAAAGGATGACCACTCTGGGAGGCTGTACCCCAGCATACACACCCACGAAGACAAATCTGGATAATAATAATCATGTAAGACATTGCTATAATTTTTACATTGTAACATTGATAAGAGGACTTCCGAAGAATATCCATAAAGAGAATATAAATTAAATCATTTTTGTTAATTACTCGTGCTGTGGAAAGAACCCTATTTAGGAACCCTATTTATTTAGATCTCCCAAAAAACCATGAAACCTGCCTGGCCCCAATAAAAATACATGAGTCAGAGAAGGAAAAGAGGAAAGTCATTTTATAGGGAGATATAAGTCTTAGACCTTCAAAGATTTTCATCTGGAGAAGATCTTGACAAAGTCATCCTGAAAGGGCATGCCAAAACTAATAGTAAAATCCTGATCTCACAGTCCCCATACCAACACTGTCAATCCCATATTTTACATTCTCTTATGCATTTAGAGTGTGTGGCTTCTGTTTATTACCTTGCTGGTAACCAGGCACTTGAAAACTCAGAAGAGAGAAGTAGTCAGGCAATCACTTCTCTAATCATATTAAGAAATTATCTGTAGTAAAAAAGCTTGGTAAAAGACTTGAAAGTGATATGAACTTGATGTCTTGAAATAATTCTGAATAAAAGAAGCCTCCTTTGGCAGTTATTTTCTTCTCATTTCTTTCAAGCACAGTAGTTCTCAATTGGTTCCTCAAAACCCTCGACAAAAGGGTTTTTGTCTCCCTTTTGTCACTTCAATTGTCACTTCTGCAAGAACTCAAGAATGAGCAACTTCTGATTATGAGAATAGGTACTTACACAATGTTAAAATTACAGCTAACACCAGAACCACTGTTTCTGTTGCTGCTTTAAAGAAGGTGTGTTAAAATCCATTGATCAAAAAAGCCATCTGCCCATAGCTGATACTATAAAGGCCAGCTATCATAGAATCACTGTCCTTGAAATTCAGCTTTGTTGAGGGGGATTTCAGGCAGCTCCTGTCATCTGCATAGGTGTTTTTTTTCCCAGAGTTGTTTTTGTAGAGCCAGCACTTTTCATGTGACAGCTGTCAGATAGCATGTTAGTGACATCTTAATAGATTTATGTCAGCTAAGCAAGGGGGTTATGGGCATAACATAGTTTGGTGCTGTTCCACACAAATTCTGGAATATGGCTAAAATTCTGCATTTTCCTACACTAGCCTTAGCTGCTTGTACCAATCAATAATGGGTTCTCTGCACAACCTTTCTGATTGTTTTCCATTTGTCATCAAAATTTATATTAAGGTATTAGCAATACCTAGCTTGTGTATAATGCTTTAATCAGCAGGCCTTGTGGTTCTTGGCTGAGAGACCAATGTCATTTGCTCTGAGAAATTGAGAGGTTCTGGGACTGAGGCAGCTGCACATCACATGACGAATACAATAATTCAGTATTTTGTTTAAAGTTTGAACCATCCTTTTTGTCCATTGGAAACAGATAGAGTTTCAGTGTGGAAAATGTAATAAATGACATAGATTGAAGGTTGCAGTGGAATATCTGCATGCAGGAAGGCCAAATTCATGTTGATAAAGCAGCAACTGATTCCAATATTCCCCCTCACATTTTAGTGCTTGATACTGGTGTCTTAATAGTGTTGTTTCTGCATATTTTCTTTAATCAAAAGTTCTACATACATTCTGAGCCATGTTTTCCTAGTTTAAATGCACTAAAGTAAATTATCACAGCATAAAACTGGAAAAATAAACAAATCTTTGTTTTGATATGAGTGAGTGATAAATCAGCAGTTTAAACTAAGTAAGTTTCAAAATATCATTAGTGTGTAAGTGCAAAGTACCACTGAGATCTAGAGACTTCTGATATTTAGAGACATAACATTTTCATAGCATGAAGAATCTCTTCATAGACACTCCAGTTCAGAAAAATGGTACAATGTGTTCTTAACTCCCATAGAAGACAAAGCACATCCTTTTCTGAGCAAGGGCCAGAAAAACAGTTTCATTCCCTCTTGCCCTTCCATTCACAATCACAAAATGCCTCTGTACCAACTCAAAACATTGTATACATAGAAAAATATGTGTGTTTCATTGCAGGCAGTTATGGATAAATGGTTCTGTCCATTCTAAAATAAATTAATCATTCTGTCTGCATTTGTTCCTTATTTCATCTGCTTCTCCCATATGTTCTCTTCTTCTCTCTCTTCCAGCTCACTCTGTTTAAACAGAATTTTTCTGTTCATCTGAGATCAGGAGTTGGCCCAGCATGTGTTTGCAAATTTTATTTTATGTGCCTTAATAAGGTTTTGTTCAGAGGCTTGGTTTTTTCTTTTCAAAATCTCTTTCTTTAAAAAAGGATGCAATATCTAGGCCATTGGTTTCCCTTTTGTGCAAAATCATAGGGTTTTCCCTTATGAGTGGTCAAATGAGGAATGTAGTGTTAACAGACACATGACCGATGGAGCCTTTCAGAGGTGAATAACGTGCTCAGCTTCCAGTTTTGGGAAAGACTTACTTGACAGCCAGCCACATTTGGGAGCAGAATGTGGGGTGTTTGTGAGGCAGGACTTGGAGGCCTCTCACCTCCTGCTCTAGTGCTCCATACCAGAGTGAACTTTGTACAACATCAAGTGCTTTATATCCAATCTTGAGAGTATGGCCAGGTGTGGCAGTGGTTTTTGTTTTGCTTAGGTACACACACTCTATTCAAATGCAAACACTCATCAAAGTAGATTAAATCGACTAATATTCATATGGAAACAAAGCTTCTAAGTGGCTGCTTTCATGACATTTCTAATTCAAACATTTCTGCATGGCTTAACCTGTCTGATAAGCAACTGGTTTACTTCTTTTCTTTACCGGCTCTGAAGGCATCTTCAACAGAAAGAAAAATGCAGCAAACTAAATATGTCATTATTCACTTGGAAGAACATTATTTAAAGTTTTGGAAGGGTCATGCATTTCTGCCCTGCTTGACTGTTTTTGCTAAAAGAATCCTAGTTTGCTGCATGTCACATCTGAGAACTGTTGTAGGTTTGTAGAACAACTTGATGTGTTCCAGGGCTGAACACATTTGTAACAGCCACATGGAAAGCCATAACTTTTACTGGTGCATTTGAAAAACAGAAAGTTTCCCAGTGCAACTGGAGGATCCAATTCTGCCCTTCATACTGCTGCCAAAAATTGAGAGTAACTCCACTTGAAGTCAGCAACATTGTTGCACTGGAATAATATAAAAATCAGAAATCAGTTTCTAGACATAACATTTTTCAGTTTTAACAATAAAACCAAGAAAAATCCCTTGAATTTGGCAACCCTTGTGTTTCTTGTCTGATCCCTCACTGACTTCCTTCAGCCACTTGTCTCTCCATTCATCCAGTCTCTCACAGGCACACAGCACTGGTTTCAGTCTGTCATTAGATTAATTCCTTTCAACTACTCCTTTTTATTATACTGTCCAGCACCTACACTACTGAATTTGCTTCAGTGGTCTTCCTCTTCCATGCTGTTGGTTAGTGGCAGTCATGTTGATCACAGAGAGAGAAAGAGGCTCCTTGCTTTAAGTTCCTGTGCATAGACTGGAGGAATTTGGAGCCACCATGGCTGTCCTGACCCCAGTAGCCCTAGCCTGGCTTGGCAGCAGGGCCCACCTAGGGAGTGCTGACTGTGCTTTGAGGGGCTAGAGCCTCCAGAGATCATAGATACTAGAAAATCAAGGGCTTTACTAAGGATGTATGAAATGCATTTTTTTAAAAAGCTTTCACAAAGACAGCAAAAAGGGCTCCTGGCAGGAGTGCCCCTTCCCCTGCCAAATTTTATATACATTCTTTAAAGTATTAAACCAATTGCGTACAAGAAATGGCCTAATTTTTTCAAATGTGGGCAAAACTTATTTTCCCCTAACTTCCTTCTTAGAAACAATTGAACCATGACTCTTGAAATTTAAAAACACATGAATAACGACAGCCTGGAACAAACACCAGGCATGGAAAATTCAACTGAATTAGTAAAAGTTTAACTAAATTATAACAGCATCTTAAAACATGAAATGTCAAAAAGTCCCTTAGTAGCTATAGAATAACAGTGAAGCACATCCAGCATTTAGTTTTAGATGGTTGATTAGGTAACAAATAGCATCACAGGAAGAAACAAATGGAAATAAATAAATGGTGGATAGTAATAGCTACCACACACAAACTATAGAAGTTGTAGAAAAGTTTAGAAAGTATTTCAGAATGTGTTTCTCTTAATATATTCATTATTAATCATAAGAAATGTTAGTATCATATTTAATAAGAGTAAGGAAAAATGCAAAACACATTGGAATGTTGCAAAGAGGTGATAAAGTGATGAATGCTTTCAAACATCTAACTATTTTCATGGCTAAGGAATAATATCTTGGATGATCTTTTAACTTTTTCATTCCAGGCTAATGTATGGCTGTCAGCTCTGTGGCAGCCACTCCAGTTGCAGTGATATTAGGTCCCATATCACCCATCTATGACAAAGAAAACTCTCCATTGTTGGAAACAAAACTACGTGGAAATCAACCTTTCCTATGCATTGTAATGTGTGATTGTTAGCTACCAATTGCACTACTAGTACACATCTAGACCATGGTACAGATGAAGCTTTCTCAAACCCTCTCTTGCACTTGGTTTTTCTACCTATTTAACCAACAGTTAATAATAAGTTAATCTAACCAACCAATGCATCCTCTTTTCTATTGCTGAAAAATGAAGAATATATTCCCTTTCTTTGCTCTCCAAGAGGAGTTTTGCATCAGAGCAAAAAAATAGCTGGTGTTCACTGAAATGAAGTGGCTCTAGCTGAAGTTCTTTGCCTAGCAGCTTACAGGTAGTCTTTCTTGTGAGGAGCAAAGATGTTGGCAACAAAGATGAAGCAACCATTTACTGTCATATTCTACTATTATACCCACACAGTGGCTTATGAAAGGTCATCAGTCTCTGAGGGTGTCAGTACAGAACCTACCAAAACTACTCCATTTCCCTGTTTCTTGGGACCTGATCTTGTCTAGGACTCAGGAGTAACTATTTATACAATTTTTTGGTCCCTCTTGTTGTCTATCTGCATTGCAGATGATTCCTATGGATATATATCTGTATGAATGAGACATCTTGGCCTTCTCATTAAGTCAGTTCTTGGGTGGCAAAAAATAACTTGGGACAGTTGTACACCTCCTTTCCCACCTATTCTTGGAACAGCTGTTTGTGTCTTTTGGGGAGCATCAGCTCAGGCTGGTCTCTTCCAACCATTCCATTCTGTCAGCCAACTTTGCTCCCTTATCCTGTACTATGAGGTTACCAACACATTCTAGGGATTTATTTTACTAGACAAAAAAATAGCAGCTTCTCAAGACTCTGTGTAATCAGCTATAAATCCAGCTGGACCTCTGAATAGACACTGGTGCAACTTTCAGCATTTTCAACAGTAATGAGTTAGATCACACAACAATAGAAAAAATATTATATTTTCTTTTGTTGAAATAGAAAGGAATAAGTCCCAAACCATACAGGGTTCTTTCCAAGGCTCCACACAGATCTTTCAGCAACATTGCCTTTCTGAAAATCTTTCTAAAACCTGGAGCTTTGTTGTATGCCAAATACAGAACATTCTGACAAAAGAGTAGAAAAGCATATTCCAAAGAAAGGAATGCTTTTATATTTAATTCCCTGAGAGTATTTCTTTAGCTTTGGGCTTAATTTCTCTTTCAATATACTTTTCCCCAAAAAAGGCTTAATTTGATTTCATACTGTCTCTTTAACATGAAACAGTGGAATGCATCATAATATTTTCTCACTTGCCTAGATTTGCTTTTCCAAATATGTGCATTTATTGAATGAGGCAAAACCAGATTGCATTCTGCTTGGGCAGCAGATGTTGCAGAAGTCTTCAGAAATTCCCTGGTAGATGGCTAAGACTCAATGAATCCTACATGGTGTAGCACCCAAATGTTGCATGGAGAGACACTGACAATCTAAGAAGAATTTTTCAATGGAGAGAACTTTCAAAAAATGGGTTAGTTTTCAGTAGGTTGATATGCTCCTGACCTTGCCAGACATGACAGAATACATTTCAACTCATCTCCCAGCCAAGACCTGTTAATTATCTCATGATTTATTTATACTGTAATTACCATTCAGTGTTGTTATTTTCCACCCTCAGCTGGAAGCATGAATTTTCTCTGAAATATTGCGAAATACTTTTGTTATTTTCAATTTTCATTTCTAATTTTGATGGCAGAGGGATGGATGATATCCTTTTTATTGTGTTTCGTGTTGTATAAAAGAAAAAAGTTACAAGAAGAATCAGATGGTGTACACAGTAATGTTTGCATGTGGTCATTATTAGTGATTGCTACCATTTCTGGAGCTGGCACCCCTAAGGACTACGCTCTATTTTACCCAAGGCAAAATAAGTCAGGGAGAAGGATTGTGGCCATTAGTCTGGAAAAAACCCACAAAACAGTAAATCTAGAAAAAGCAAAAATTGTAATCTTGATTTCAGGTATTGGTTGTTCAGAAACCATCTTTGTGCTTGTTTTTGCTTAAGGAAAGAATATCTTCTCACCAGAAAGTTAATGTGTATGCACTCCTTCTGTTTCATGTCCTTTTAAAGCCCAAGGCCTTGCTTTTGGTTTCACTTACATTTGGGCTTTACTTTAGCAGGCTAATTTAAACAAATACACATCTTCTGCGAACGGGTCACATTTGCCGCTGTGCACAGGCATTAATCCGGGATAAAGCTTCTTATTTAACCCAGACTTAGAGCTGCCCGTTGTCAGCGGCCTCCCCCTCCCGCTCGCTTGTGCTGCAGCGGTGTTTTTCAAAGTGAAGGCCGTGCTGCCCTTGAGGCCTGTGGGAAGTATTAAAGGGTGGCTTGGAGCTGCAGAAGTGATAATCGCAGGCAGCCCCAGCCGCGGTTCCACCGGCCTTGCTCTGGGGGCAGCGCCGGTGCCAGGAGCCCGCGGCCGCTCCTGCCCGCTCCTGGCTCCAGGCTGCCCCGCACACGGCCCTGGGCGCTCCCGGGCGGGGCCGGGTGGTCACAGCACCTGAGCCAACGGGGCCGGCCCGGCTGCTGGAATGCTCTGCCGCACAGGCACACGCCCTGTCACAGCCAGACGGGTTCCCAGGCCCAGCTCTCCATGTGCACACGAGGTACCAGGGTGTTGCTGGCTTCGTGCTGCCTGTGGCACCGAGCTGTGGCCGCCAGGTTAAGCAGCAGAGCCGCAAGCTGGGAGCTTGTACTGTCAGGTCATTCAGGGTCGGGGAAAGTGGAAGCTGTAAATACTTGCTACGGTTTTGAAACTAGCCAGGAAAATACAAATTGACTTTAATTGCAGACAGTTCGTCTGCATGGAAGATGTGATTATTTGACTAATACAACATATATGAGCAGCCCTTCTGGATCAGACCGAAGTTCTTATTAGCACTGTATCCTGCCTCCAACATGAGCCAAGAAGTATACAAAGAAAACAGGCATACTCAGTACTTTTCCCCAAATACCCTCCTTGCTGCCAGCCACTTGCAGCTCAGGGGTTTCTGAGCTACATATGGTTGAATTTAGCAGTCCTCAGTGGACTTGTCTTCTATGAATTTCTATTTCTCCTTGAACCCATGTAAAATTTTAGTATTTGCCATGTCCAAAGACAGTTTATGCTTTGATGTAGTAATTTCAGCAAGTCCTTTCTTTTCTGCCTTGGAGAAAATGAGCTGCAGCTCACACTTGGAATCATACCAAGACAGATGAGCCAAAAGCAGTGGATGGACTCGCCACACTTTCAAAAGGTTAAAGAAAACTCTTTTTGTTAAAAAGAGGTAATTTTGTCACTGTGTGCATTGAGTAATCTCTTCAAGAATGTAAGAGATCTATCCTTTAGCTGGTGAGCACAGGTTTATCTTTACAGACTTCAACAGCAGCAAATTGCAGTTGAGCTTAGCTTTGTAAGTGGCCATCAGCTGACTTGTAACTTCTGCTTTTGCTGCTGGGGGTATTCTGGGGAGGGAATTGAAAGCAATGCTCCCTGCACAGCCATCACAAAATCAGAAAGTGAATTGCTTGGATTGCCATATGATGAGTCATTTGTTACCTAAAGAGTAACAGAGGTCTCTGGTCATTGTTGAAATATTTCAATATCCAAAGTTCAGTATTTGACTTGTGCTCATTGGATCAAAGCTCTGCCAGTCTAATTTCTGCCAAGGATCCATCAAGCTTTTGTGCTGACTGCATGTTGCAAGCAAGCTGTACAAATTCTCCCTGCTGATGCACTTGTCTCTAACAACGGCTATCAACTGGATAGGTATACAATGCAAGCATAAAACCCATCTCATTTGGCTTCCAGTTTCTGTAGGTTGTAAATTTGCTTTATCAGATATTAGTTGAGGTAGAATCATAGAATCATTAAGGTTGGAAAAGGTACCTCTTAAGCAGAATGTGTGCTAGCTTTTCTTTTGGTAAATTCGCATCACAGCCTCAATTCCTAGCTCACAGTAGCAAAAAATGTGCCCTTCAGAGGCTCATTTGTTTGCTCTTAGATTGTGTATCTAAGACTCTGAAAAACAGTATTAACCTACATCTCACCCTTGAGGACAGAAGCTGTGAAATCTCAAAATACCAAGTCGATGACTTCTAAGCACATCTGTGCTGTGACATGATAGATGTGCATGTACAGTGAATGCCAAGGAAAAATGTACTGTAACATGTGTGTTAGAAGATGCTGTGGGTTAGCCCTGACAGGCAGGTCATTCCCACCCAGATTGCTCACTCTCTCTCTCCCAGCTGAATGAGGGAGAGAGTTGTGAGGATTAAAGTGAGAAAATTTGTGGTTTGAGATAAAGGCAGTTTAATAATAAAGACGGTTGTGTGCACAAGCAAAGTGAAACAGTGAATTCATGTTCTACTTCCCATGGACAAGCAGGTATTCAGCCCTGCCAGGAAAGCTGGGCTCCATCGCAGGTGTTGATGACTTGGGAAGGCTAATGTCATCACTGCAAATGTCCCCCCTTCCTCCTTCTTCCAGCTTTTATTGCTAAGCACAGCACCTTATGGTGTGAACATCCCCATGGTCACTTGGGGTCAGCTGTCTCCACCGTGTCTCCTCCCAACCTCTTGTGCACCCTCAGCCTTGTTGTGGTGAGAAACGGTGCTGCAAAAGCGCTGATCAGAGTGGCTAAAACATCCCTGTGTGCTCAAATTTTCATCACAAATCCAAAGCACAGCACCATAGGAGCTGCTATGAACAAGATTTACTCTATCCTTCCCAAAACCAATCCAAAGTCTGTGTATTCTCCATATACTGTGCTGGGAATAGATTGATTTGCATACCCTCACTTGGGTATGCAAAGAGTTCTAGAATTGACTGGGACGACAGTAAATCCTAAACATTAAAGTGACAGAGAAAATAAAGCAAAAAAATTCAGTAGCTAGTGTTGAGTAAAAGCCATGGATGTATTAAGATGTTATCTTTACCAGTTATCATTTATCATCTAGGTTAACTCACTGCTTCCCTAGTTTCACCAATACGTCCTGTCAGTATTCAGAGAAAGGCTCCCAGAGGAATTGACCCAGAGCACCAACACTCTGAATTGCTCCCAGAAGAGCTGCATTGTCTGTTCTCATCAGAGGGAGCACCTAGGAAGGCCTTTGGCCTGCTGAATAAGTGCATGGAACTGGGTGAATTTATTCCCTCTTTTTCAGAGGGTCTAAGTGACTGAAAAATCACTTAAATTAATATGAAGATTTAGTCTCCCTATTGATTTATGCATTTTCAATTGTATATGTGCTTCCATTATTATATATTTGAATTTAATTTGTGTTATATTACATACTTCTGTATGCAATGGCTCTCCTGTCTCTTTGTGTAATTAATGTTCAACTCACTTCATGATACCTCAGCGACCTGGAGTAGAGCTCTCAATCTGTGCAATGATAAGGCTGCCAGTGGACTCAGACTGAAAAGGTATGAGATCCCTTTCCATCAGTGTTTCTGGAGGATAGCAGCAGTGTTGCTCTCCTCTCACTACTCAGCTGGCTTTCTGGTCTGTGGGATTAGGATAATGAGTGCAACCATGACCCTCAGTGCAATGTAATAATGGAAAATTGAGAAAATAAGTTTTACTACAAGGTTTAACATTGCTGACTGTGTAGGTAGTCTCTCATCAGTTAGATCTACGATAATTTCTCAGCTGTATGCTCTGTGTACCTACTCTGGCTGCATCCTGACTCTCAGGGGTACACACTGTCACAACTTCTTGTATAAAATGCAGGTGCAGGGGGATCAGAACCAGGTCACCAGGCTGAGCAGTCAAGATGCAGGACTGTGAAGAGTCCCATTACCTGTACCCTGATACAGGTAATTGACTGCTGTGAGCATGCATGCCAGCTGCACACACACACACACATACACACACACACACAAATACACATACTGAATGTATATTAACACCCTGTTTTTCTTAGTAGTTGGGTCCAGAGGTCAAAGTACCTGCATTTTCCCCACTGCCTTTATTAAGGGACAAGAAGAAGGGATGCAGTTAATAGCTGTCTTTTTCATTGACAGCCATAGTGGCACTTTGTGACTGTTGAAGCCTCCCTGTGGCACAGAAAATGTGTCTGGGAAATATCTGACCTGCGATCTTTAGGATGCCAGTGTCTGAATGCATCTTAAACCTTGCAGCCATGAATGCTGTATGGAAACGGCCCAGCTGCTGTGAGCAGCCCTTTGCCTGCTGGGCTGTGCACACAAAATGCCTGAATCCCCTGTGCTCTGTCCTTTTGGTAGAGGTCACACAGTAGAAGTTCTCATAAATTCTGGGGCCTGATTCATGCAGATTTTGGACTCTGAAGAGCAGTGCTGTTGAAAGGGCACTAAAGTAACAAACACTTTGCATGATGAAAAATAATGTCAGTGTACTGATGGTAAATATTTCATATTTTGACTGTCTTTGGTCCTCCCAGTCTCCTTCAAGGACCACATCTAACTTCTAAAACCTGAAAAACTTTCCAAATTATCTCTTAATCATAAACCTTTTCTTTCAGATGTACCAAACTACGATATTTTCCTTGTGTTCTTTCGCTTTAAATTGCATTTAAGCTGTAAGACAGGCAATAAACAAGTCTGAACCGATGGCAGATTTCAGATCCAGTGTCTCACCAGAGCTAGACATGGAAGCTCCCCAGTGCCCTGTGAGATATTTAATAGGCTCAGAAGTCTCTAATAATTAAAAGAATGCAATTTTAAAAAAAAAGTAATTTCTTTCTTTTTCTAAGTTTCTAACCCTTATTAACTGCGGCTTCTATCTGTGTTTGAGATCCACAGTATCTCTAGATAGGAGAATAAGAAAATTCTAAATCCTCAGCTTACTTCCAGTATATTTTTCTTTAAAATGCAAAATAATCTTTGTTCAAGCGTACAGAATGCTTGGTATTTGGCCTGGTAAGTTATAGATTTTAGGTCACATAACTGTACCTCAAGATAACTCACATAACTCATGTAAGGTTGACAACTTCTGAATACAATTGGAAGAATAAAGGCTTTTTTCCTCAGCGCCTGAGTGGAAAAAGTTGGAGAAATATTATTTAGATTCCATTTTGAGGGCTCAGGATAGAAACAACAAACAGGTGGTTTTGGACAACTCCAAATATTTAATTTACTCTGAAACAAAACATTTTAATCCATTCTTTTGTCATCATTATTGCTTTTAAAATAAGCTTTTTGTGCTTCCTTATTTATAAGGTATGTCTTGCTAATGAAAAAGGACATTTTAAACCAGAAGTAAAAATGTCAAAGCAGAGCACTCTAGCTCTCCATAGACAATTGTTTCATATAAGGAGAATGAGGGAAATTGCCTTTTAGTCTTCAAAATTCTTTCAGTTGAACTTGGAACAAATTTTTGTCTATTTCATTGCCTCCAGAGCTCCATTTCTTCTACCACACCTACTGCTCACTGGAAAAAAAAAAAAAAATTAAAAAAGGCCAAAAAATAAGTGCCTAACTATTCAAAATAAACCCATCCAAACTGACGCCAGGAAACCCTTTTTGCCTTAGCAGTATGTTCTGAAACCTGCTCCTACAGGTACTGTGTGCTCTAGTGATGCAGATTCCCTGCAACAGTTGTTAATTGCTCCCTCTTGGCCTAGACCCCTGCGACCTTTGAGCAAAGCTGCACTCCTGCATACAGGGGTCTGCTCCATGATATGACCCAAAGGATCCAAGCAGCTTCTCTGAAACTGGTCAAGTGTTAATGCAGGGGCACTAACTGCCTTCCACACACGCTCCACAGAGGAGCTTAACCAGAGCTCTGCATCACGGCTGAGAGCATCAGCTACTCTGATCCGACAACTGCTCCTCCACCAAAGTCAATGACCTTGAATTACATGCAGGGAAGGGGAGCACGGTAGGAGGCCCACAATAATGAGCTCCAAAAGCAGGCAGCCTTGGATTAAGGCAATAGTGAATGTTTTGCATGAGAAATACAGCAGCACTTATGGGAAGATCTGTTCCACAGGAAAATTCTAGGGTGAGTGTCCCAGCTCTCTTGGACCACTGCCTGTCTGAAGGAGGACAGACACAGCCCATTCAACTGGCTACTAGAGCTGAAACAAATGAGTCTGCTGTTGTCAATGAATGCTGTACCATGAATGTTTCTTCAGTTCTGAACTTTCAGGTGCAGTACCTAAAATTGCATAATGTTCTTCAGCTACGTTTTGTGGGAAATATGAGGTGTCTCCTAGACTTGCCATATTTATTCTCTCTCATTTGAAGAGTTTGCTCCATTTGGGTGGAAAGAAGAGAGGAGGTAGGAAGGACAGGGTTTTCCAGAAAAACTACTACTTTCCTAAGCCATTAATAAGCATATGCACAAGATATATCTCCTTCATTTCTTGCCCTAATATATGGGGTTTGTATATGCTAAATATATGCTTTGTTTACAGAGCATTAAAAAAACCCCATAGTGAATCAAAAAAGCAAACATGCAGTTTGACTGAAAGAACTGGGAAACAATAATCCTTTTTCTCAATTATGATTATCTTCATTTTACTCACCTAACAAAATGAGAAAATATGTTTTCAAGTGGAATTATTTGGAATCAGATTAAATGCAGGATGTGTCATTTGTCTGAGATGTAGAAACTTCTGGATTTATTTAGGAAAACATTGCTTTAAAGGGAGTTCCTCAGAAGAAAGCAATTAAATGTCATTTAGAAAAAAATGCATATTGTGGCATAAATGATGAAATACAATTGCAAAATGTATAGCTTTCTCTCCAGGTTTTATTTTTTCTGGTTGGACCTTCTCCACAGATCTGAACAGCAACAGCTAATCATACTGAAATGTGGGAGAGTTTTTCGTGGTTTTGGGCGTGGGAAAACACCTAACAAAAGGACAACTTCTTGTTGCTCAGATCAGACTTAGAAAGTTCTGATCTGTCTGAATTTCCCAAGGGTGAAAAACAAGTGCACTGAAAGCCCATAAAAATCGATAGCAGTCTTTCTTTTTACTTCACTGACCTTTAGAAATTACTTTGAAGTTGAAATCCTGCCCTCACTAACTTCAGTGGTTCTTGGATGAGGTCCACGTAAAAGTGTTTACTACCTCCAGAGCATTTCATCAAAAAGTGGGGAGCTTCTCTGTGCTTGCTACATACCAACTCCATTGGCAAAGAGGAATCAGAATTCAGACAACTTAACATTGGATCAAATGTATTTACTTTCAGCAGTCCTGCTGAATGCCTGCATCCCTCTTATCAAAATCTTGCAGGTACTGAGGGTTTTTTCCTTGATGCTTGATTTTGCCTAAGGAATTTCTACCACTTCCTCCAGGGGCTCTGTGCAGGTACAACAATCCACATCCACAATCTCTGCTCCTCACAGTCAGGGTTTCCAACTGCGGATTGGAAAGGTATAATGGCATTTTAAAAGGTTTGAGCTGCCTTGTGACCTGCTTTTTCTCCTTCAGGAGTGGGAGTGAAAACCTGGATACTTTTCATAATAGCCAATTACCGTGTAAAAAACCCAAGAGACTTAAGGTTACATTTTCTCCCTTAAGTTTAAGTAAAGTACTGTCCAGAAACAACTGCAGAGGCAAATATCAAAAGCCCCTCTGTGTACACTTTGGTTAGGTTGATTCCAGCCACTTTTGTGGCTGCTACAGAGACTGTCATTAGTCTGGTTTCAATATCGAAGCTTCAGAAAAGTATTAAGGTACTGAATATGAAAGCAGAAATGTGTCAGCCTCAGCCCTGCGCTCACTTGATCCCCATGAGCTGGGACAGCAGTTCATGTGCTTCAAGTGGTTGTGGTTAAAAATGCTTTTATGTCTATCTAAAGTTACCACCAATAACACAGGGCCCTCTACCAGCACAGTCGCAGGGTACGAGTTCTTGGAAGCCGTAATAACAGGATTGTTTCTCTTCCTGCGTGTATGATCATTTTAACCTTAATTGTAGCTGTTCATTTATTAAAATAAATAACTCAGGAATATAACAAGTTTTAAATTCCAGCTGTTCAAACAGTCTTTTTATTTTCTTTGTGCACACAGTTTCGTGGGTAATTTATTGTATCCATTTTCTTTTTTTTTTTTCCCTTTTTTATTCCTAAGAAATGTGCAATATATTTTCCAGATATACTTGAGAACTATGCATGGAACCACTGCTGGTTCAACACGGGGCCATAAGGAAAAATGAACTTTGCCCTTCTTTAATAGCACGTGACTCATGATACTCACTGACTTCTGATTCTGATAATGATTCACAAGGTGATTGGGACTGCCATTGTGCAGCTTAATATTCCACCAGTCCCTTTGCCCTTCCCTTTACCTGCTAGCTCTTTTTCCCTGAAGTTTTCTTAAATGCTTTTTAGTTTCCACTGTGCCTTCTCCCAAAGGGATACTACTCTTTGTCCTTGAGATGTACACCAGACTCCATTTAACAGCCTCCTTTGAGATGAGCAGCTCTGCCTCCTACATCAGACAGCTTACAGGTGTAGTAGATTCAAGGCCAATTTTTCCCCATGCTCCTCTCAGTGAAGCCAGAGAAGGGCTTCCCCACTTCCATCCCCTAAAGGAAGAGGCAAGAGGGCAGAGAGGTTGTGGCCTCAAACTGTCCTCCCACGCTCTGTCAGTCCTGAGGAGATGCAGAGAAAGGGAGGTAACTTGCAGCAGCAGAGAGAGTCAGCACTGCTGGCTGGTATCCAGGCATGATTCAGAACACAAGTTACGAAAATATTCTCAGGAGCTGCTTATGATCTTGAACCATTCATATACATTATTAAGTCAGACTGGAAGGGCAATAGAACTTCTGAATCCAAATAGGGTCTGTAAAAGTCTTTCTTTTGTACTTCTGTATTCTTGTTCATCTCTCACATGAAGCGAAGATGGTGATTTCCCTGCATTGAGCAATGCAAAACATATAATGAAGCATAGTTTCACTTGTAGAAAGATAATATATAAAGGAAATAAAGGAAATAATATTTTATATCAGCTAGAGGAATGGGACACACAAATATGAATGCCTTGATTTTCATCAGCATTTAAAGTTGGCAGTACATTTGTCTGGTCTTAAAGCAGATATAGATCCCTTCTAAACCCTGCTTTGGTAAGGGAATAGTGTAAAATGTCCCTGTAAATCAAATGAAGGATGGGGTCTTCTGACCATTTATCTTCTGAACACAGGCACTGCAAAACTCTAATGTGGTCAAGAAAGGCTGCAGCTTTTCTGCATGGTGACAGGTTTAAATAATCTGGAAAAGAGCATGTAAGGTCTGCTTCTGCTTACATGTTTATGCCAGTTGCCTAATTCTGATGTGTAAATGCTTCCCATATCCTAAAAATGGCAAAGCCTATATAATTCACCTCAAGTCACCCTGGAATTCTGAATCCAATTTATGGTAGGAGCCAATGAGTGCTGCTTCAGAACTTGTTTTCTTCCAAAAATGAAAAGAAAATCTTTGTGAAGGAGTGGTTGTTCACAGCACTACTGCCTCCTGATTTTCTCTTCATGGGGTTCTCCTTCACACAGACTAATTGTAAGCACTTCTGAGCGTGATATCCACTTCCAGCATATTATAAGATGTTCATTGGGGAAAACATACCATTATTATGAAAGACAGTGTGCTGTCCCACAGGAGGCACTTGGCAGAAGGAATAAGGAAATAAAGTCAGCTTGAAACTATAGCTGAACATTTGCAGACTGTTACAAAGCCTGCAAAACAGGAGAATTCCCAGCATGTTTCAGTTATATTGGCTCTCCTGTATCATTAATCTCATGACCTAGGCAGGTCTGTTCCACAGTTCACAAGATGTAAAAGTGGGAGAGAATACTTTAAAGCTGAGGAAGAAAAAGCAGCAAAGACAATAGAAGCAGATTTCCTAGCTTTTGATGAGGAATGTCTAGTAAGAATTCTAAAAGCTGGCCTGTCTTCAGAAATGTTTGCTTGAAGTTCCAAATCCCAATAATGCTTCATTAAAAATACTTTAAGCCTTCTATTTAAAGGCAAGTGTGTGTGTGTGTGCGTGCGTGTGTTGTGGGGTCTGCATTTTAGTTCTTCACCTTGGAAAAGAAGTTCTTTTTTCTGCTTATGAAGATCTATCTGTGGTATGGCATGTATGGTAGTGATGCTGCAGTTATGAGCAATGTAAATGCTTTTAAGCTAAAAGAGAACCAAAATGTCCAGATACCAAGATAGGCAGAGGGCTTGTCTGGAAAAAATTTAGAATGTTGCTCTGAATAGTGACTAACAAAAGATCCCTTTTCCACTTACACTGTAAATAAACTAGGATGAAAATAACTACTGTCCACAGGTATGGCAAAAATAGCTGATTCCTGTGACAACCATGAACAGATGTATGAGGAAATCTTCCCAGGGTTTACAAAGCACTGCTTGGGGGCACCAGAAAGCTTTGTAGCCTGGAATGACTGCTGATGTTCTACTGAATACCACACACGTTACCAACCACCAGAGAAGTCAGAGATACAGTGACTTTGTCTGAATCCCTTCCCCTCACTGCTTTGTGCACATCAGCACACATCCAGTCCCATGCAGAACTCTCCAAATTGAAATCACACATTGTGCTTCCCCTGAAATGTGCAAGCCATCTGCCACAACTCTGTTTGGGTTTGAGCCATTTCTTTGTGAATAGGTGCTTATCAGTTTCTCTTGTTATTTTTACTTTGAGGTAGACGATGGGGGAGTCCAAGACCACCAACATTCTCTTTGTCTGACCAGATGCATACAGAATTATTTTCTATAAATAATGGAAGAAGGTTCTGAAAAATGTATTCCTATTTACACTTCTATTGGATTTTTCATTTGTTCTGGCTGATGTGTTTATTTTTAATGTGTTGAGAAACAAGAATAGAGAAGTATTATAAGTATATTATGACAAAGGTGTTAATAACACCAAAGAAAAAAATCTGTTTCACAAAAATGATGAATAAAGTGTTTATGATTCACTATAAATGTATGCCGGTGTTTTCAGCAGGTGTTATGAAGTATGTAAAGTACTAGTAAGCAGCATCTGTTTTCTCCTGTGGATAGCTGAGATGGTCATCACTGATATATGGGAAGCAAAAGGACAGTTTTGTTTTGCTTTCTTTTGGTTTGGTTTGGTTTGGTTTTGAAGAAAACCCTGCTGAAGAAGTGGCCTTTTTATTCCTTTGACCTACATGATCTTAAAACTTGGCTTGCTCCCCCATGAAGAATTCCATAGCCAGTAATTCTCACCCCCAAAACACTCTCCCCAAACACTGTCTAAGACAAAGTCAAAACATATCTGTGCTTCCATTTTTAAATAGGAATCTCCATGGCCACCTTACTATTTCCACAGTGAATTTAAGATTTCATATCCATTATTAGAAAAACATAATTCAGCTCCTTGTATAATTAATTTAGATTTTCCTTTTCAGAAGACTTTAGAGCAAGGGAACATGTCAGGTTTACCAGTGTTTATTAAACATAGCAGCAAGATAGGAAGGCAACAGACGCAACCTGTGAGCTTAAGTTCCACTAGTCAGTGTAGAAAATGCTTTTCCAAAAGTCTCTGCAATTTTTAAAGGAAATTATAATTTGATTTTCACAAAAAAAAAAAAAAAAATTACAGCATTCAGTCCATTTGGGACACACTTGCCAGGAATATTTTAGTAAATGAACTTATTTTGTAAAGAAAAGAAAATTATTCACAGGAAATTAATTCAGGAGTTTTATCCAGAAACCAGAACCTGAGTTTTAGATTTGTCCCCTGACCATAAAACTCTATCCAAAGAAATAAAACGTTGTACGCTTGCAACAGACAGCAGAGCAAACAAATAACAAACTAAGGCTGAGTAAGTAATGGGTGAATTCAGGAAAATGGCATCCTTCCTGCAAATACCTCTCAAGCAGAACAAGCAGTGATATGTGCCAGGTTCAATGCTTGTAGCAGTTTTTCATACACCTCAAACATTGGTGCAGTCTGCTGAACATGTTATTTTAGAAATTTACAAAAACAGGTTGGCTGCTGGATAAAAGGATAATCCAGTTTCTCAGTGTTCCTTAACTTTCATCATTTGCACCACTCCTAACAACAATCCCTAGGAAAATTTCCTCTATATACATAATATTTGCAAGGATCTTGTCCCGAATGGAGGCAGTTCCTCTAACAGTGTCCAGAAAATAAATGAGTTTTACCCAATGACCAATCTGCAATGCAGGCTGCTCTGCTGTACCTAACCACTGTTGTTCACTTTCTTGGAAATGTTTGGCAGCACTTAAAATCACTAAGGTCAATTCCTTTAAAATATATGTCTACCCATAAAGCCAGATGCCTTGGGAACATGAATGCAGTTTATGGATGTCTGAGAGACAGAAGGAAAGTGTAACTGATACTTTGTTTCCCCAACACATTTGAAATGTTTTGCTTCTCTAAAGTATGGTATCATTTAAGGAAGAAAGGAAGCACCTTGGGTGAATTTGATGGTCTTAGGGGCCTTTTCCAGCCCTACTGGTTCCTATGGCTTCTCCTAATGTGGGGAACGCCAGCAACTCCATCAAACAGTCCTGTGAATGGCCATAAAGTATTGAGGTTTTAACTTTTCAGACATCTAGAAGTAAATGTTATTCTTCTCCTTGAACAAGTGTGTTTCTTTCTTGTTGAGACAAGTACGGAAGAGTTTGGGGCTTTATGTCTTACCCCTAAAGATGCATGTAAATTTGAAAAAAAAATAGTGATATTTAAATAATACCAAAGCCTCACCTGTTTTAAAACCTTCAAGAGGAGCAGTAAAAAGCAGATAAAATTCCAGAGGTGTTTTTCCAGAGGCTGTTGTCACTCAACTGCATCTTTGTTTCTCTGATATGGAACTACAATGTCCTCCTTAATAAGCCAAAAGACAAAGCAGAGTGACAGGCAAAGAGGGAGGTCAGCAGGAGAAAAGTAACCTGGACTACATTTACATGCTGACCTTAAATCTGTGAACTTCTCTCTTAATAAGGTCCTCATAATTAATATAAGCGTTAATATTTCATTAACAGCATTTATATGAATTTTCATTCTTCATATTGCAAAATTTCCCACAGTAACCTCAGCTCTGCCCATATTATCTTTGATATTTCCCTTGGAAAGAGACAGCATTGCTGTGACCAGTCTGGTATTCATATTACCAGTGAGTATGTGTGTACTCTTTAGCAAGATTGCCGCAATTAAATTGTATTTATAAGGTCAGAGTTCTGCCCACATTCTCTCAGACTCTGTCTTTTACCTGGCAGTGTTTGACACCAACTGAAGTAACTTCATTACCAACCTCTCTCTGAAACCCAGTTAAAATCAATTCACGAAACTCAAGTGATTGAGATGGGAAGACAAACTCATAGACAACTTCTATGAAAGTCCCATTTCTTTTCTAAATTCTCACATTTTGTCAGTTTCTTGGCTTGAAAGAAGACTGAATTAAGCTCTAGATATGTTCAGCCAAAGGCATCATGACTTGGCCTCAGTGTTTACATAAAAAGTGGTCTTATTTACAGTGGTCTCAAAAGTTATAATGCTGGCCCTACAAATGTCTTTTCACATTGTCATGACTCTCCTCTTATAATACCAAATTTCCCTGCCTATGAAATTAGAGCAATACAGAGGAGCAGCAACTCAAGATTGTGACAGCCAATAGCTTATTGACCTTATTGAAATGGTGGGTCATGAAAGAGCAAATTAATTCTTAAACAAAAGATTATTCTTCCTGTTCAGGAAACACTTACTGTGAGGACTCCAGACTAGAAAAATCAGTGTCCTCACACACCCTGAGTTTGGGTGCCCTACATCCAGAACTGCAAATCTTGGAGTGTGTTCGATGCCTCGTGCAGCTTCCCCTTTTCTCCAGGCCAAAAAGTTTAGAAAGATCCATAAAGGCATCAGATCTCCAAAAGTAAAGATCTTTAAGTTGTACATTTACATATGTGGCTTGTTTTAAACCCTACTGCTACATCCTGTAAAACATACTAGCTCTGCTGTTATTTCTTTATTGGCTTCTAAAACATGATCATGTCTCCCAAATATACAATAGCACTGTTTATTAAGCTACTAGTTCCTATTTTCCAAAAGATACCAGATATAAGGAAAATTTAGTCTAGGAATTAAAGTTTGTCAGCTTTTTCTGAAGTTTTGGGTTGAAAGATGTTGGCAAAGAATATGCTGTTAGCAACGAAATCACTGGTATGTGCTGAAACAGTCTGTATGTTTGTAATGAGATCATCCTTAGAATTTGATTACCTGAGAACTGTTAGGGTTGTTTCTAATGGGTTTTGTCCATATATAATGCATAATGGAGGGCAGGATTCATGCTAGTTCAGGCTTGCCTAATAATTAATAAGGGTTTTGGTGGGTGATAAATCCAGGTCAGCTAACTCATGGGCCTTCCCTAGGTTTAGCTAATGACATTCAAGCTTTCAGATACTAAAATACTCATGTGATGGCTGCCAGATTCACTAGTGCTGGCAGACACACTGCTGGACTAGAGGAAATTCCGTGGCCAAGGGGGTGAGATGCAGCTCTTCCCTGCCCCCAGGAGGGGCAGTCAACAAATTATTGGCAGAATAGGATGGAAAAGGATAGACCCATAGACCAGGGGTTCATTCTGAACAGAAAATATGATCCAAAGTGGACAGGAGTTTAAATTAATTGGTGAGGCAAAGGGCATTGCTGTTCCTACTATTGGTGATCAGCTGTCCAGTGGCATTTTGGGATTTATCAACTAATTTGCTAGCTTGTTGGCATCTAAATTGTCTTCAGGTACCTCCTTTCAGGCCTACATTGTCAGCCCTTTAAATATGGTATTTGCTGCAGTCTGAAGGAAGCTGCAGGAAGCAGAACACAGGCTGAATGTTTTAGCAGCAGAGAGATGTAAGAAGTGTGGAATCTTTTGCCAAATTTTCTTGGCTTTTCTGCACTAAATTTGACTGATTTTTCCTATGTTTTAACCTCTGACACTGTTCTTTAGGGGCTGTGTGTAGCATATATTTGGGTTGCTGAAGACTCAGTCACAGCAAAAATCTAATGGCTTATTCATCAGGCACATCAGGTTTTCAAGACTCAAGTTATTAACCAGCACTTTTCTTAGCTGCAGCCGTGCATCTCTTGGGCCTAATGTACAGAGACAGCAAACATTCTCACATTCTCAGAAAATGAATGTTTATCTTCTTTTCAATGTGGGTAGAAATGGTGAATAGTCTTCATCAAACTAAATTCTCCTCATTTTCTTTATGGCATGTCTTTATGGTGGAAGTTCTATTCACCCGAAATAATAATAGTGATTTTTATTCCTTTTAACACTTTTTTCCCCATAGTCCTTCAGAGACTGATAAACTAGATGTAATGAGTGACCACAACTGAAATGCAGCCAATTTTGAGGTGAAACACAGCAGCTATAAAATGGCAAACAATAACATTTCAAAACAGGTTAGGAGAGGACAGAAGGAGTAACAATATATGCAAGAGAAAATTTAGAGGGAATGTGAGAATACAAACCAGGAATTTGGTCAGTACATACCGTATTTAAAACTCACACTAAAAATAAGAATTTCAGAGGAGGGTTAGTAGCTGAATGTTCTTTTTAGTCTACATTCAGCTTGTTGCCAAGCACGTTGATTGTTTGACCATTTTTGTTTCACACTACACCTATTAGTAGGAAATATAACTATTTTTCCTAGTGAGAGCTATTCTAGTCAAAATAAGTAGCTACCCAGGAAGAGAATAGATGTGGGGAGGATCCACTGTGTTTAAGCCAAGGAGCACTCTGTGTCCATACTTTTGACACTTATTGACACCAGGGCACACAGTGTTTTGATGGCTTTGTATATTACCCCTCAGGATCCTAGTTTAATTTGCAGGTATTATTGGAAGAGGCCCTGGAGCTAAGGTGTCTCTCAGTAAATTCTGCCATGCTACATTCTCTTATATCCACTTGGGATTTTCCTGCAGTTCCTCTTGAGCAACATCAAGAACTCTCCATTCAACCTATGAAAACTCCCATTTGCTCAACTGCCTCATGGAAGTGCATTGGTTTCAATTTCTTACAGCAAGGTAATATTGTGCTTTGGACAACATACACCCAGTTGTGTTACTGGCTTTTTCCTAGCAATTTTTCTTTATTCTCTTTTTACATTTTTGAGGTAACGCACAGCAGCCCCCGGTGCAGTGGCCCATGGAGCCAGCCCCTGTGCAAACATCCAGCTCACAGGCCCTTTTGGCCAGTTGGTCAATTCCAATGGACACAGTAAACATCCCACACTGGTCAAGGAAGCTGGTAATGGCAGCTAAATGATGACATGAACAGCAAAGTCTTGACTTCATGTTGAGATAAGACACCCCAGGGCTGCACACCCATCTCAGCCTAGGTCTGGTTCAGCATTAGAAACAGATCAATATCCCAAGAGCTTTTCCCTGTACTGCTCGGGGCACTATGCCCAAATGAAGGCACAGCCCCAGGGAGATCTGCTTCCCAGCAACGTCCAGTTCCCACCTGCCTCTTTTTTGAGGGGGATCCTGGTAGGCACCCTGTTATAGGGGGAATATCACCAATTCTCACAGCAAATGTCTCTCATTCTCCTCTCTCCTGGGCTGGCATTGTCTCTGAAAGCTGGAGGAAGGGCTCAAGACCTGACCTGGGGATGGAGAGTGAAGAAGGGAACAGCTCTACTGCTAATGCAGAATAGAATTTTGCTGCATCCAGGCTGCAGACAGAAAAGGGATTTTTAGCTTTGTTTGTCTCCTCCATCATTAGAACAACAGAATTGGATTTTTGCATATGTTGCTTGGAAGTCTGGAACTAACTTTCAGTAGCACTGAGCTTTATGACTTTTTAAGTCCCTGATGTTGTTTACTTCTCATGAAAAAAAAAAAGCTGATTTAGTTTGTAGCCTGAAATTCAGATGAATATTCCCTGCTGTTAAAATTATTTTGCTGTTGGTCCAGCTAAAATGTGAGGAAGGAGTTCAACCTTTCTGATAGCCATTATAACCTCGTAATCCAAATGCAGCAGATGAACAGGCACTTCACAGAAAATGCGTGTTGCACAGTCTGAGTAGTAGGTGTGATGGGAAATATGCTGTTGTTGGCATCCAGCTAGCGCAAAGGCCAGCTTCATTCTCTTCTGCATTGACATTCTTCAGCTTCTTTTCCACATTTTTTATGTTTTTTCAGACAACCTGAATCTTGAAATCATGGAAGGATGCCTGCAGCCTCCTGGGTAAACTGGTGCCATTGACAGTTCAGCCAAATGCTTTGCTGTAGCTCAAGACTCCACCAGAAATCCAAAGAACTCAAATGTCCATGCCCAAGCAGACAATGTGTAAATGTTTAGTCTGAGGTATTTTATTATCTTGTTTCTCATCTATTTGAGAATGAACATTTAACCTGACCTGGATTTCTAACATTTTTTCTGCAATGGTTGAAAAATATAATGAAATCAATTTTCTGAACCTGTGTCCTCCTAGTCTCAGTGAAAGAATAAAACATTTGAAATTCTCTAGGTTGAGGGACTGGAAAATTATTGCTGTGGGCTTTCTGGTGAAATTCATGACTTGTGTAAAAAAAACTTTAAAAATTCTTTGGGCAGAATATTTTCAGAAAGATTTTTTTTTTTTTAACTGTTGAGAACTTTATTCAATATGGACAAGAGAAAACATTCTTCCATAAAATGCTGGAGAGCTTTCAATGTATTGGGCAGCTGGGAAACATTATAGATCAAATGAAAACCTTCTGAATTGAATTTTTCATGGTGGTTGGTGATTATTACTTATTACAGTACATGTTAAATTGCCTTTGCTCACTCCTGATGATTTAGCTTACATATTCACTCATGAGTAGCTGAAAGATTTGAGTAGTGGAATTAATTCCACTTGGAAAGAAGCTCCCAGAATTCAGCATAAGATATGTCTTTCTGGTCAAACATTTCCTGCCTTTCCTGGCAGGAAGTTTTTCTTACAATGAGATGGCTTGAAAAGAAGATCTCATTGTTATTTCTTGCAGAGATGTGTGGGTGCTATTTTTTAGTTTTACTAGGTGACATAATGATGTCTATCTTAAAATAAATTTTTGAAAACTTCATTTTCACAGACATCTCAGATGAAGTCCAGCTGAATCACTGGGCCAGCAGCCACCCTAAATAATTGAGGCCATTAATTTCAAAAGAATGACATCAATGTTCAGTTTGCCCAGGAAGCAGAAGACTTTAGATAAGTCACCCAAGTTAGGATGCTGAGTTTCTACTTAGCTGATTCAATTCACTTAAGGTAATTTAACTCAATGCCAGAGTAATTGGAGTACCCAGATCCATACCAGGGATACAGTAAACAAACCTTCATTTGTGCATTTTTTTCTTCAGTTCATCCTCATCTTCTATGGTTGTGGTGATCCAAAAGTTTATGAGCTGCAGACTTATTTGAATGTATACATTATCAAGAGGTGAAGGGAGATAAGCAAATTCCTTATTTAGTAGATTGCTGTGCTGTAGGTGCTAGTGAAAAGAGAGGATTTTCAGCAGCCTATGTAGTAGGGATGTTCACCAAGGTGTTTATTCCGTTGTGGCTTTGGGACTGGAGACCTGTAATTTGAATCACTCATAGCCTTCCTTCTGCTCTTCATCCGTGCAAGTCCATTTTCCTGGGAGGTAAGATTTTACAAACATTTTAGCAGCCACAGTTAAGCCTGTGTTTAACAAGCTGGGCAGAACTGCAACAACTTGTAGCAATGAAGCCTTAAAACCAGCATGAAAATATTTTAAAGCTTCGACCAAAGCAGAATTAAGAACACGAGCTTTTTTTTATGATTACAAATAAGAAGGTTCTTCCTTATTGCTCAAAACCTTTAACCCTCTAAACCTCTTGTCTGTACAAAGCTATCTCCATTATTTACATTAGCAGAAGCACAGAGGTGGCTTTAGGACACAGGGCTGGTTTTTAGGCAGGGTAGGAAAATTCACAGGCCAAATACTTCTCTGTTGGGTTGAAAGAGAAAGTTATTTTCCTCTGTTGCCATGTCACATGATGGAGGAGCACCCACATTTAAAATGGGTGCTAAATCCTTTCTTGTTACCCTCCCTAAGTAAATCCATGGGACTCACTTTTACTCTTGAGATGGATTACATCACTTAATTGTACTTATCTGGGTATTGATCCAAAGGTCTATTAAAAGCAGTATGTTGTCTATGTGTCCTTAAAGAGAAAGAAAACTTTTTTAAAAATCTAATATTTGTTGATTTTTTTACATGAGAATTTTCTTTATTTTCTCCCTACACAAACCTGAGAAAATATTGCAAAATTGGTTTTGTGAATTTTCATTCAAAATTTTAACTGGATGCTTAATACAAAAACAATTAAGATAGTTCTCTGCTTTGTTCTTCCCAACATATGGGCAAACTCCCTATAAAGTAAGATTTTGTTTTTCCTACCTGTATAATCATTTAATAGCTTCAAAAATTGAATTTCCCCCCTCACCCCCTTAGTTGTAATGGTTTTTCTTGTGATCTGAGAGTTAGGATATATGGCTGTACATCTGGAAACCTTTTCTACTTATCTCCAAGATCTTAGTACAAATGATACTAACAGGCAACCAACCAAGGAAATTATGATGCTTGGACTGTGTCTTCGAAAAGGATGTTTTGAGTGATGCGTGGTTATAATTTTCCGGATTGCATTCAGATGTCAGAACTGGCAGTTGCTTCCCCAAACAGCAGGTGTTCAAGCTGACAGACATGGTGGTAATAATAACCAGCATAAAATTTTATGGTGAATTCTATATAGCACAATATCTGTGTTTGACTACATGCAGAGCCATTAAGCAGTGACAGATTTATTAAATCCCCAGACTGATAAGAACAAAATCTGAATTCAGTCACTGAATGTGGGGAAAGTCAGTGAGTGGTGAGCATTCATTCTCCTTTATTCCTTATTAAAATGACAAAGACTTTTCCAGTACCATATCCACACATTTACCCCATGTCTCTTCCCTGTGAGCACTCCTGTAAACATCCCAGAGACGCTTATCTGCCCGAGCTCCTTGGGCTGTCTCCCTGCAAACTAAAGTGGAGAAAATTATCAGTAGCATATGTGTGATGCCCCTGAAAAATTCTGAGGCATAGGCATGGGTAATGGAGGCAAATGCAGAATTTTATGTATTTTTAGCCAGAGTAAGGCTACATAAATGTGTTCAAAAATGTGTTTTGTATTATAGCTCATATAGAAATGTCATGAGATAATTTAGAAAGAGCAAACACAGAATTTCAGTACAGGTAACTGAAAAAAAAAAAAAAAAAGAAAGAAAAAAAGGAAGAGTCTGGTTTTGGATGCCTCTGTTTTTAGGCTGTAGAAAAGAGTCATAAATCATTCTAAACTGCTGGATGATCCTTCTGACAGACCTGTGCTCCTAGTCTGACACGTACATATTCTCTTAAAATACACATTGTTGAAATTTCAACAACATGAAGCTGAAAAGGTGTGTGATCCAAAGAAAATGTGCTTGCTATCCAAAATGCCTGTTGTTCTCTCACTTCAAATATTGACATTTGTCTGGGTGCTTCTTGTTGTTTAGGTTGTCCACAGACCAATTTAACCAAGACCAGCCTGCCAAGAAATAGGACTTGTCTCAATAGGGAATTTCATAATCATTACCACTGTTTAGTGCCTGCTTTCAGTCTCATTATAATTTTTGTAAATAAATTTATCTTACAAATTGATGAGATTTGCTACCTATATGCCACCATGCCACACCGTTCTGCCCTCATAGTAATCTTAAATACACCATTTTTTTTCTACATTTATTTTCAATTAATATTTAGGCATGCATTACTAGATCAGTGTTGTTCAAGGATCTGTTTACTGGTCTTTTACTTGGGGTTTTAATTTACTACTATGAGCTTGGGGTCAGAGAAAGCCATTAAAAGAAAGTTGTCACAGATGATTACAGATCTACAGGCAGACAGAAAGAAATTTCCATTCTAGAAAAATGTTTCTAGAATGGCTGAAAGATTTCTGAAGAATTCAAATTCTTGTAAAGATGTCTTAATTTTAAAATGTGCCTTAATTTGTCCTTGTTGTGTTGTAACTTTCATTTTATATATCTTTTAGTTATGGTGTCATTTTAAGGGACAATTTAATGGCACAAGAGAAGAGACATAGCAAGTGAAAATCTGATTTGATTCCAGTAAAAGAAATTCACAGCAAAGGAGATCAAACACTGGAACAAGAGGCTCAAAGAAATATTAAAGTTTTCATCCTTGGAAATATTCTAGATTTGGCTGTATATTATCCTGAGCAACCTGCTCTAGTTCAGAGAAGGATCTGCTTTTAGCAGCGACTGGTACTAGATGGCCTTCAGAGGTTCTTTCCAACCTAAATCGTTCTCAGATTCTCAGAAAATTCTGTTCTTTTGTCAATAGTTTTTGAAGAAAGTTCTAGCATACTAAGGCCTATAAAATCAAAAATTTTAAAGGATAGCAATATAATTATAATACTAAATATTTCCCTCTGAATAACACAGTGACAGAAGATATTTCATTGAGTTATCATAGACTGGATTCATTAGCATTTGTATCAGGGAGGTCCCCACTGTCTTTTCCTAGCTAATTGGTCTAACTCCTTTTTCTATTTGATTAAAATAAAGCATCAGCCTCCACCTTTCACTGCTTTTTTTTGCTGTCACTTTGCCAGTTAAAATATCACAGATGAACGTTCAAATGAATGGTTCATTCCACCTCCTAGCAGTGGAATAATCTTCCCTTCTGCGTGCTGATGGTGCTTTTCCTTGTCTCATTTTAAATCTCCCAGGGTTTCCACTACTGCATTTGCCCATCTACTTATTAAACAACAAACAGAACTCAGTTTAATGAAGTTTTCCCTAATACCAACCTTTTTCTTGTCTTGTCTTTTTCTGTTGATTCTATCTCATATATTATATTAACATACCCATCTCACTCTTTGTGTTTAAGCATTTCTCATTCTTTTAGCAGTTTATATGTTATCACCTTCATTTTCCTCTGGATATTGCTCTTCCCAGCCATTTTTTGCTTCTCTGAAGTCTTGCCATCTTTTTGATCACTGGGCATGTGGAACTAAGCATCGCCTTCAAAGCCCACATGTATTGGAGCCAAGAAGAATTTGGGTTATTTTTCCCTTGCTCTGTGATGAGGTACCTCTGCAAAAACAGACAGAAGTGCATTTAACTTTCCTTTCCTGAATTTGTATTACAGTACAGCTGTAGAAATTTATCATCCACTGTCCCCATCAGGGTTGTTTCAGGATTACTGCCTCTCTGGGAAATAGCCCCACTGAGTAAGTGAACACCAGGGTCTAAGAAATTATCCTTTAAGACAGGTTGTTAAAATCACTGGGTTCATATGTCTCATTGGGAAAACAGAGGATAAATGTAGTGAAATGCTCTGTGTGCAATGAAGCCAGCATAGTCCTTTCAGCATGTTTAAAATATTAATGGATGCTACCTACATGCCATGCAACTGTATGAAACACAGACTGTGCAGAGATTTTCACGCAGCTCTTAACTCACATTGTGCTGTAAAGGTCACCTGATGGACATGGGACCAAGTGAGAAATACTTTAAGCATGTGAATGAAGCAAACAAGTAGAAAAAGGGAGAAGAGAATCAGACTCAGTGCGGAGTGGAGGGGAGAAGGAGGAGGGAGATGACAAGGAAATGATAATTCCCCAAGGTAAATACCCTATATAGCTCTCTTACTCAGAGTCCACATGATAAACTGAGAGCTATCCAAAGTCTCATTCCCTTTCCTTCTGCTAATCTCCACTCCATCTGAATACAGTCCCTGCTGAGAGTGCGTCTCTGTGTCTGTGCACAAAAGGACCACTTGTACCTGCTTACCTTTTGGGTATGTTCTTCATTCAACACCACCAGGAATATGTTTCTGATTAGCTAGAAAAAGAACATGTTCTATTTCACGTTGAACCTCCCTTCAGGGAAAAGCAAACAAACGTGTTTAAATTGCAGGAAGAAAAAGTTCACCAATTCAAAGTAGTCTGATGGGTCTCTAAACTCAAAACAGAAGCATGGGAGGTTTGCCCACCGCTATGAATATGTGAGTCTGAATCAGCAGAGAGGGAGGTCAGCACGCCAGCAGAGCTGTCCCTTCACTATGTCAGAAGAAATCAAGGGCCCTGTGTTAACTGGGAATCCATCAGTCTCTGGCAGTAATCTCCATCCACATCTCTGTTGTCTGCAGGCAGGCAGGCATGCAGGAAGTTTTGCAAACAGATGAGCATTCCCCGGGGGAAGTCATCACGCAGTCGGACCTGCGAGACACTGAACTCAGTGTCCATCAGTCAGAGCCCCTTCTATACCTGCTCCTGTTTATCACAAAACTTGTCTGTAGAACCTATTAGACAAAACAGCCTTTGACAGGCCTCTAAATAATAGCTGTGCTGCAGTAACAAGCCAGTCATGTCTGTTAAAAGCTTGGGAAAAGTTGTACTCATTTCAAAACAGCACTTTTATTTCCAACTTTTTAACAGAGACCAGCTTCTAAATATGATATCTTTTTGCTAGTCTTTCTGGAAGTCAACCTTTCTGACTGTTTTTCTTTGGCATCTGCTATTCCAGCAAGGAATGATCTTAATAATTTTATAGAGAGTTGGTTGGATTTTTTCATCTCGCAGTTATTAGAAAAGCAATGCCCATGACTTGGTCAGTGTTTCCAATATATTACAGTTTGCATGTCCAAAGTTGAAGCAATAATGATTTTATTTTTTTATTTGTGCACATCTTAGGAACAACACAAATTTTCAGTTTAGCCTGCCTGTAGGCTCTGTCCTGCCCTATTTGCACTGGCTTCTCTGCATGTTCTTTGTGCTGACTGATAGCAAAATGGCTTTCTCTCAGTGGGCAAAAGGTTTATGAGGTTTCTTGTTCTGTCTGGCAACTGGTCACAAAATAAAAACCCACAAAATTGAAGGCTAATTCGTAGGGATGATCATATGTCATAGGGATGTATCAAAACTCTAAACCTCTGCTGATGCTGCATCTCTCAGTTTGTGAGGAGGGATAGTATCATTAGATACCCTAAATTAACCTGATTTTCAGGAAATACAGCTTCTGAAAAGGGGTTCCCTTTAAAAGTATATCAAAGTAGGCAATTTCATTCAAACATTTTTTTGGACAGCCATTTTTTTCTCTCTTTCTTTTGTCTGTACCTGTTCAATTTTGCCATCTTGTTCTAACAACTCTTTTCTTAGCTGTGTAATTTTCTGTAATGTCTAAGAGCTAAATATCAAGTGAGAAGTTGCTGTTGTTTTAAAAGGATCCTAAAAAGACACTTTCCTCGTTTCCATCTAATATCTCTGTGATGCAGGCATAGGCATCCTAGTAATTGACATCTATTTTACTTGTGAAACTATAATATGAAAATACTCATTAAATTCTTATTGAAGAGTTATCTTTTTTTCCTTGAGCATTTTTTTTTTGCTAAATGCAAGTTATCTAGAGTCAAAAATATTATTATGGCAGGATTTTCCCATAGGACATATGTTGTTTTATTTTCTACTCGTTTTGTCCTTCGTATTTATGTGGTTGTTTCTCTTTTTTTAATAAATATTTGAAAGTAGTGCTTTCAGTAACCCCAGAAATGTCTGTTTCTAGTGAGAATGTTTAATAATATCTAAGACTTGGTAGCCACCTTCATGTTTTTTCAAGGGATGACAAAATTCAAGCAAAAGACTTCCAGTTGCCTACAGTGCTTCTCCATGCAGTACCAAGAGATATAACATGCAGGGACTGTGCTGCTGTGCTAAGGACAGCTAATGCTGCATATTCCATAGCTCTTTTAAAGAAAAGGTGTCTGAGGGGTCAGAGGGAGAGGAGGAAGGAGGTGGTCAGGCTTAAAGCATAGAGATTGTTCAAAGTTGACCATGGAGAAGATACTAAAATGCTAATGTTAAACTGAAGTTTAACAATCTCAGCATAATTCTTTGATACAGCAGTCCCTTTTCTCCTCTGTCTCTGAACTAAAATCCCAATTAGAGCTTTTCTTGGATAAAACCAGTATGATCAGTATTAGGGATTCAATTTCCTATTATGACATAAGGACATACGTAAGTAATGTAAGGGACATAAATGTAAGCGGTGTAAGGGTCTTCAAATGACATTCATCTGGACTTTTTGAAGTTGAGAATTCCTACCTTGTTCTTCATAATTCCTTAGTGCACTCATCAATGCATATAACCATGGAACAGGAATTTCACAGATAGATATTGAACTTTAAAAGATATTGATCATTTGTGACATTAACAATTTAGTGCTTGTTGCAGTAGCTGGCTCTTTGTTGTGTTGAACATGTACCATTACAATTGCCTGAAATACTTAAACAGAGGTCAGGCCCTAAAATAAAACAGAAACCCAACTGTGCTGTATCAGTCAGCCTCTCTTTTGTCCTTAGAAATGAGCTTGGTCTTTCTCAAATTACGTTATCTCACTTCTCCCTGTTGAATATTTTTCCATTGTGAGCTCAGACAATTAGTTTAAAATTGTGTCTTTTGCCTGGCAATGACCTCTTATGGACAGCCTAGCTGTAGCACAGGGACAAAACTCTCTCTTTCTGGAACAGCAATCACGCAATCCCATATAGTTTTACCAATGGGAGGGTGGGGAAGGAATAGAAAGAAAACTATTTATTCAGGCTTTTGCAATGTGTTATCAATATAGCATGGGACCTGGAAAGTTTTAATTCCTGAGAGGTTTGCCAAAAGTATCCTTAAAGAAAACAATGAAAGAACTAATAAAGTTATATCATTCTGGGGAGAAAGAGGCTCTGTAATATGGCATCCCTATAGACCTGGAGATACTATTATTACTTGTTTGGCATTTTTTCTGAGTTGATCTCTCAGTGTTCCACAAATGGAGTCTTCATCTCCATTTTGCAGATGGAATAACTGAGATACTGACTGTAAACTGCCTGCAAAGGATTGCCCCAAATGCTATCAGCAGAACCAGGACCAAGATTTGAGACTTGTGGGCTCAAGCCTTTGCACGGAGCAGAAAGCAAGGCTGGCCCTGCGAGGGTGTTGACACCAGTGTCTGAGAGTGCCAAACAAACTGGGTAATTTCTGTGGGGTGCATTTTGGGGAAGCACTCTGCTCTCCCTCCAGTCAGCCACAGTTCTGCTACTACAGTCAGAGGGAGCAAAGTTCTAGATTATGAATTTTTAAAGAAACACCAACCTTAGTACATCATATTTGTATCAGCACCTATTATTAGGGAACCTGTTTGTGTTACTTACCATGAGCAAGTCCCACACAGTTAGATCTCTGCAGCTGAAAAGCTCCTGTGAACTCCAATTTGTGATGAAGGAGGTGTTCTGCAGACTGTTAGGCTCTCCACACTTACAGATAACACACCAAATCTGTTATAGCAGCAATTATGGCTTACTTACAGAGCCATAATCTTTTTGTGTAAATAGTCAATCAAGATTTGTCTCTTTGGTTTTTATCCTGCTTCCAAGAGGGCAGATGGTTAATTTCAGAGTGCCTTGGGTTTTTTCTCCTGGCTGCAAAGTAGACAGAATCTTCAGTGATATGGGAAGCCTGGAGGCCCACTGAAGTACCAACAGAAGGTTTCAAAATGCTTAAGAGAGTAAGAGCTTTGAAGGCCTTAAACAACTCTTACTGACAATACCCAAAACATCCTTTCTTCATCCTTTTTTCTGCTAAAAAGAAGTTGTCACCAATGCATCCTTTAAAAATAGGCATAAGTAAGGCATTCAATGCAAAATAATTGTTACTGTAGCAAACTGTCATTTTTATTCACTGTAATTTGAACAGCTGCAGCCTTCCTTTCTGTATTGGAGGAGGTAATTTTAAAATTACCTCTATCTTGACGTTTTTCATTTTGGAGCTAATTATAGATGGAAAAGTAAATGGCAGTATCAGATCAAATTGATTTGAACTCTAGCTGATCCAGGATACTGCAACCAAAAAGTGACTAGAAAGAGATGCCTGGATAAGGGCATCAAAAGAGGGCAACTCCAGATTAATGCATGTCGGTATAGTCACGTTTTCTAGCTATCGGCAATTCAGAGACTATCTGAAGCAGAAATGATATTGTGTTTAAGTTGTGTCAGGAAAAACAGACTATCAGGAGACATTGTGTCTGTGTCTAGTGCAACTACATTACAGGGACATTAATTTTTTTTGGATGTCATATTGCTTTCTGTTTCACACACAAATTTCTTTCTGCAGTTCATACAATTTTGTGAATTACTTCGCAGAATGCCTATTCCTGCTAGTTGGCCAGAGTAGAGAATTTTTAGTAAAGCATGTCTGCTCTGGTGTCACCTAACTCAGAAGTATTTTCCCTTTTGCCACATCTACCTATTAGCCATGTTTCCAAAAGACACCAGGATCAAATGCCTTATGTTTAGTGTTTAAGTCATTATCAAGAAATTATTGAAAATTACAAATCCTAACAAGAAACAAACCCTAATGGGAAACAAACATATTGCTCTATTGTAAGGTCTTAGCTGGACACTCAGATTTTTTTCAGGAGGACACTTGAATGTTTTGCCAATGTCCTATAATCTGGAATACTACAGGACTTCTCATTCTTTTTCTTCATGAAAAGACCTGCAACAGCTTCTCTGAGTTGCTGAACAGCTAATCCACTAAAATTAGGACAGCATGTTTAATTAAATGATGTGCTATATAAAAGTCTAATGGTAGTGTGTCTCATATACAAAAAAATCTCTTTAGACTAGTAGCATTCCTTGGAGGAAAATCTTCATTCAGCTTACATCCACAGGAGTGATATGTATTACAGGCTTAATGTTGAGAAGGTAGTGGAATTTTAGTTACAATATAGAAGTTACGTCTCTGATTATCAGCATGTTAATTTATTGTGATTTTGAGTAATAAATCATGCTGATACTCCATCATGGTTAAGTTTCTCTTACATGCTCCATTGGGCTGATTTGTCAGTGTGCCTCACTGCTTACATAGTACCAGTAATTAGAATTACACCAATGCTAAAATGAACAAAACTGTCAGTCTTGAATGATGAAAGTCTAAAGCAGACAAACATGTGACAAGTCATTGGACCAAAGACTTGGCATCAGGAATGTGTGAAGAAATAATAACTTTAAAGAATATTTTCCAAAGTCATGTAAGTGTGTATTTTGCAGAGACTCAGAAAGCAATCATTGCTAGGAATTATATAAAAGGGTCTTCTCTAAGATTAATTTGTCTGCTATAGAAGATGTTACTTTCCCTGCCACAGGGATCATCCCAGCCTGCCTGGCTGTTTGGCTCCATATGGAGAACTTAGAGACTTCCTGCTGCTACAGCTCAGGAAGACTAATGCCCTCCTGGCAACTGAAAATGCTAAAACACAAATGTGATTATTCTTTCCGTTCTCATTTGGATGCTTTGATTTCAAAAACATTATTTTCATAGCTGCCTTTTTAATATAACTCATTACCTTCATGGCTGCCTTGCACATTGTTTTCCTTTTCACTTAAAATATATTGCTTACACTGGGAGAAGTTGTGCAGCCAATGATTTGAGAACAAGGTCAAGTGGCAGGAGTTCTCACACCCAGCATCCAGTTTGCCACATATTGCCTTGGGCAAATTGTCTGGTAGCACTGCCTATCAGGTGTCCTGTGCATTTGTAAAAGGAGCAGATCTACCCTATAGTGGTATTCTGACTGTGATCCCTGCCTTAACCAGGGTAGTTGTGTTTGCACGCCCCAGCAGACCCATCCATCCCTGTGCTGTCTGGGGATTTGATCTGAAAATAGAGCATGGAAAAGAGGACGTTAAAAAAAAGCACAGTAAGTAGGGAGTAAGGAGAATGCTGGCCTGCATCTCACCAGCATCATTCTCCCAAGAGGAAATCAAAGAAACACGAGTTTTGCAGACACTAGCCTCTTAGTTTAAGTGCCTTCTGTGGTAAGCTTGATTACAGCTGTTGTTGGATACCTGTGCTTAGGCTTCACATAATTTTTTCCAGTGGAACAATTCTTTCAGTATAAAATTAGAAATGTTTGTTATTTTTCTTGGAAGAGTTTTTTTCATAATAAAACTAAAAAGTTTTCTAATTCCAATGAAACAGGAGCCAGATTGGTCTATACAGTCCTGCTGAATTTTTTCACTGAGGTTGGCTTCAAATGTGAAGAGCGTGGTGGGAAGTTGGTCAGTGTTTGGCAAATTCTGCCAAGTGCCTTCTGCTTGAACACATCACGTTTTAAACCTGAAGCACAATGTTTTCATTGTGTATTATTTGAAAGATCACCTGACTCACAGAAATGAGCAGATTATTTTACATATAGAGAGCTAGTATTCTCTATATACTAGTTGGAGAATAGAACTAGTAGAACAAATGTTATTAGGATGCTCCTATTTTATCTTCAATTAAAAAACTGTATTCTTCCTTTTGGTTGTAAATTGTTCCACAGCAATCAGATCTGTAGAGCTGCTACTAGAAGTCACAGAGTAAATTTAGGTTTCTAAGCACAAGGGTGGCTCCAGGATTAGGTTTACAGCTGAATTATTTCCAAAAGGACTATTCAGCCATTCCCCAGAAGTGTATATTGAAGTCCACGAAGTTTAAATAAAATGTGTGTCCTGTTTAAAAATGGTAAATCTTCTATTTTTCCTTGAACCTGAAGACTAGGTATGAATATCTATAGATGAGGATTTTTTTTTAAGGAGAGTTTCCTTAAAACACGACGGTCAGAAAATAGTTTGAGGCAACATTTTCTGTTATTACATGTTATTAGTGCAATGCAAAGTATTAAGTCTGGTTTGGTCAGAAGGATGAGCCAGGGAGTCAGAGAATCCTCTGTGACAGCTCTCCTGTGGGCTGTTTGCTCAGGTGTAGGAATGACCGTGCTGATGTTTCAAAATCACAATTCCCTAACTGTTTCAGAAGGAGCCAAAAAACCAGATCCCTCTGATCACATTGCTTATTCTCCTGTAGAAACACCTGTATTTAAAGTCCACTTGGTGTGTTATCCCCATGGGGAAGCCAGGAGAATTATTATTGGCAGCATTTTCAAGTCTTAGATGCTTAGATTTAAGCATCTAAATATGTGGCTTCATTCTTGAAGTGAAGGTGCACACATTTTATTGAAGTCAGCTGGAGAAGCTGGGTCAGAAGCATTTTTGAAAATCAGAACACTTATTTAATTGTTTAAATATGGATTTATGAGCATAACTTCAGACACTCTCAGGTATAATTGTAGCTGTCGTAGTCATCACTGTATTGTCTCAGCACTGTGTGTCCTACACACTTCAGACTAATTGTTAGAAGTCCCATTCTAGAGTCACGCTTCCTTGACTCAGGATGAATTAAAAGAACAATTTTTGTAGTAATTATTTTCATAAATTAAAACTTCCTTTTTTTTTTTTTTTTAATTCTAGGAGAGAAAGGATATTATCCTTCCTCTGCAGTAGCTACAGAATAAATGTAGTAGCCCTTACTCTTTACTTGTGAGACTTAGAAAGTCAGACAATTTTATTGGCCAGGTTTTTTCCATTTGTTTCTTTTAAATATCACAGTGCTTACTGAATCAGTGGGGCAGCTTGTGGTTATTACTTATAAAGAGCAAGGGGAACACCAGAAAGTCCTTGCTGTGCCACTGCAGCATTGCTGCTGCATACTGGTTTGTGCTCTAGGCTTGGGAAAAAACTCCAATCTCACCAAGGGGCATTAAAACTGAGCACTGAAACCCATTTTACTAAAATTTTTCCAGTGGAAGTGTATGTCAACAAGGTGCAATTCTGTTTATTAGCACCTGAGCAGTAGAAGTTTATGCAGGCCTTGGGAGGTTGAGCATTTCTGATGACTCCAACTGTACATAGAATGGAATGGAATCACGCACGTTAAGTTTCACTGAGCCAGGTGCATATTCAGCTGTCATGACTAATTCAGCTGAAATCTGTTTGTTCTCTCCTTTGCTTTTCTCTCTCCCCTTACCACAGAGAAGCTGCTTAATGCAGAAGGCACTGCAGGGCAGAAGCCAGCTGGGCTAGGACTTTTGAAATGGTTCTTCCCCCACTCCCAAGACAACTTTGTTTCCTCTATCTTTTCAGCACTCATGTAATTTATAAAGCATGGTCTAAAATTACGTAAGTGCTGAAAAAATAAGAACAAACATGCAAACCAAAGAAAGATTTTCAATAGCTGAGTTCACACAGAAAAACATATAAGGTGAGTGGCAACAGTGCTTTTTTGGGCATGTTTCTCAAAATGCCCTAAAATTCTTTATAAAAGAATTAATGTACTATCAATTCCATTTTTGTTTATAAACATTCCCAGAAACATATATTTAATATAGAACTTACACTGATACTCATTTTGCTCCACTGCAGGACAGGTTTCCCTGCTATTTTTATTGTCTAGCTTTATCTTTCTCATCCTCTTCAGCAGTACCTCACTTTCTAGATGTTCCTTGCCAACTCCATAAGCAATGAGTGACAGACTAAGTAGAGATAGATTAGTAGTCTCAGAAAAGAAACAGCTGGATAAACTAAATTTAGCTCTGAGAATGAAGGAAGAAGGTAAATAAGAAAGGAACAGTTCCAGGTGAAGAGTGAAATGTACATGCCAGACTACAAAGGAGAACTGGGAATTTTTTTCCTTCAGACACTCAGTAACACAAACTTCAGTCAACACCAGTGGGAGATTCCCAGTTTGCTTAAATGGTAATAGTCTCAGAGCCCAATGTCCTTGGCAGAATATCACAGCAGTGTAAAAAGGTGCTTTTCACAAGCAGAGGAATTATCCCTCTCACATGGATCTTAATAGTCTGGAAAACAAAGGATGAGGCAGAGAAATCCATGATATCCAATAAAGGAACTGGGGCACAGACAGGTACATGATTTTTGACTGGCTGGCTAACAATGACTTCTTGTTTCTAGCTACAAAAATGCCCTATCCTTTAGCTTCCTAACATGGTTCAGTTCTTTTTTTTTTTTTTTTTTTTTTTTTTTTTTTTTTTTTTGTCTGCATCAGTTCATTCTCCATTCAGTGTCATCACTCTGCTACTTCCTTATAGTTGTCCTGTCTTGCTCACAAGGATACTGAGATAGTAAGTATGCCATCTGCTTAGCTCCTTGCTTAGAAAGCAAGAGGTTTTCCAGAAACTAAGGTGGCCCTGTACAGAGAATATAGACCAGAGTGAAGAGGTGAAGGGGAAGAAGTGAACTTGACAGAGAGATGCTCAGCACAGGAAACCAAGGATGATACAATCAGACAGAAGCATGGGAACATGCAGAGTATGAAAGTCAAATTACTTTTACTTTTTTCACTCATGTAAACAATTAGCCTATCAGTAGAAGGTTCCCTCTGGTACTTTCCATCACATAAACAGGCTGCCTCACAGTCTGGGAATGATGTGGGAATCATCTGAAAAGCAGATCATTTGAAATAATTGTGCCAACCCTGGACTGTGAAGCAGTAAGAAAATTTGGATTTGTGAGGAAGGGAAGGTCTTGAGCTAGTCCCACTATAAAAAGATAATAAACAATGGCCCAAAAATGCCTAGGAATTGGAGAATTTGTCAGAAGATGAGATGTAAGACAGGCCATCTGAGGTAAGATGGCAAATCATCATGTTTCTAAGGTCTGGGAAGATAAAATAAGTAAAGTATGTTGCTGTCTTAACCACAGCAGGATTTTCAGTTCCCAGCTACCTTCATCCATAAGGAGCCCACTAAAAACAAAAGAAAGTTACTCATCAGATATTTTTGGTAGCAGGACAGAGGTTATTCAGTCAAAAGGTCACGTGCTGTACAAAGCCATTTGTGACATCTGCAGGACAAGGATTTTGTTGTGTTGGCTTTCTTATTGATTGCTCTAAAAAAATACAAATTTTGAGTGTAAGTTTTAGAGAGTAATACATACATGCACACAGGCAGGACTTTGGGAAGAGGTCTTGGACTGAGGTTGTGTAATTCAGGATTTGGGTTAAGAGTGGTTACATGTTTCCATGTTCAATATTAGAAGGAAGTGCCACTTCTGGGCACACTAGGTTTTGTACAAACACAGAGAAGAAAAAGTTCCTTCTCCAAAAAGCGTTAAAGCTTTGGGGTTTGTCCAGTTATAATACAGAACTTGTTTTAACACATTTGAAGTTAGACAAGCTGAAGCCTGTTTCTCACAGGCTTAGCAGCTGGAGTTTTCTAAATGAATCTTGGACAGAGCATAAAGTAAATGTCCCCTACTTCACTCCCTTCTTACACAGTGATGTGGCAGAAAGATGCTTCACACCATCATTAAAAGTCAGGTATATAAAACTATAAAACTGTCTGCTAGGTATAAAACTATCTGCCTGTACACAGAACAGCACACTCTGATTTTTCACCTCATCTAATTTCTCCTGAATCCCCAGCAGCACACTTCTGCATTGTCATTATTTTCTCTGTTATTTTCTAACAAATATTTTAAAAATTCTGATCTTCAGCAATATAGTCTTGATTTGAATCCTAAGTGCAAATATGGGTGACATGAACTAATTTTTCTTACACATGAAAATGAAAAACCTTTAAATTAAACTAGATATAACAATAGACCAAGTGAGCCTGTATTGTTTTACTGAACCACCTCATCTAGATTATATTAAAACTTCTGGATTCATTCTCATATGAATTTGGCTTTCTGAAGAACATCTACTTACCTGGACTGCTCTTATCCAGAGGCTTTAACTCATGCAGTACGTGGTCTTTTTCAGAACCAATGAAACTGAAATTTCTTTAGTTTCCATAATACTATCAACCAAAAATCTCAGAAATTGCTAAGGGCACCAGTTTCCATATTTTTATCTCTGTTCTGATGTCATAATGTGAGATGGAAGAGAGGAAAGAATTTTTTCTATCCCATAGTGCAGCCTAGTGTATTGGGGTTGATGTAAGATATATTTAGGCCCCTTTTATTAATGGACCACCATCTGCACTTGGGAATAATTTAGTAAAGGGATTTGCTTGAATTGTTTCTATAAAATGGAGTGCTTCAGGAACATCCCTTTGAGGGATGGACAGTGATAACAATATTCTGCACAGGCATTGCAGAAGATTGCACGTATAAGTCAGATATGTGGCAATGGGATATTGTGCACACCAGGCAAAAATACCTTTACTTGTCAGATGAAAAGAGGCCTCACTGCTTCCATGTGTGCTTTTTCAGTAAAACAAGTTTGTATTGCTAATGCTATGTGAAAATGTAAAGTTACTGCCTGTAAAATGTCAAACTTAATGCCTGTTCGAGTGGACAGCAGAAAATCCATATGTTTTAATCTCAGGCTGCACATGATTTTGTTGCCAAATTTGTAAAACACATTTTTGATGGTATTTTGTCAGCTGTGAATCCTGTAGGCACAGAATTACATCTTAGCACCACTAAAGTTGGAATTTGTCCTCATTTCCAGATGATCAGGCCTAGTAGGTAAACTACACTTGAGTTACACCACACTCCAAGCAAAGCCAGTGAGGTTGCATCAGGGCAGCTGAGAAATGAATGTTCATTTATCATTCCAGCATGGGCTGTCTCCAATCATTGTTTTCATCTGCTGCTGCCTCTGAGCTACCAGATCTTTCTGCCTGAGAATGTTTGAATCCTTTGTATTCCTCACCACCTAAACCGTATCCAATGGGCAACATATTTTCCCTCAGATCTTTAATATTGATTAGGTAACTGAATTTAAATTTTAGAACTATGAAAGTTTGGAAACATCTGCAGACATTGAATAAAGTCTGTTTTCTCTTCCACAGTCTGCGAACAGCTGGAATCCTCAGCCTGAAAAGACTTCTTTGTTTCCCAGGTTTCCATTACACATTTTTGCACCACACATGCAAGCTATCCAGGCCTATGAAGGAGAGGCAAGTCTTATTTTTGTGAAAGATGTTTGCCATTTTCCATTCTGCACTATTCAGACCTCTCCTTGTCCAATAAATGCTAAGTTGTTAAAAACGTCCTATTTTTTCCCTCTACAGCTATATTTTTAGTGCAGATACAGAGCCAAAGTTTGATTATGCACCAAATTTAATCCATCACGCACAATTAACATCACTAAGTTTTCTCTGGATTTGTATTGAGGCATGACACAAACTTGTTGCTAATCTATTCCTCAGAAGCTGTAGAGCAGGTAGGGCATGTATTAACCATGGTACCCACTAAAAACATCAGCAACATTCGTGAAGAGCTGTATGTCCCTTTTTTCCCCCCTCACATTTGCACACATAGAGTATGTTAGGTGGAGATTTATAGATCTTACTCTGCATTCTTTTATTGAGCATAATCCTTGTCCTGATATATGACTTCACAGGTGTTCTGCTAATTTTTCATAATTAGGGCTATCAAAAACTGGTTTTAATAGCATGCTGAGCATGTTGTTTGTGTGTGAAATTATTCTGTAATTAAAAGTTACATAGATAAGATTTGGTTTGAGTATCCATCAGGAGTCTAATCTGAAATCCTTGGAACAATAACAATGGCTGATCAATATCTATTTTATTTTGTCTGAGCTAACAGAATTCTTTTCAACGCGTAGTACTTGGATGAGGAATCATTGAATACACGTAGAAATGTCAATGAAACTGAGTGATCCCCACTTTCTAGAGTAATATGGCAATATTTTCAAACCTGGTACTGAAATCAAAAGATTGAGTTGCAATGTGTAGACATTCTTGGTCCTTGCAATTGCACACTCACAGAAATAAAAAGGGGCTGTAGAAGGTTGCTTAGTCTACCCATTACTATGTGCAGGATGAACTACACTGTACTGTACTTCTTCTAGCTATGGCTGATGGAAAAAATCCAGAAAAAATCCAAAAAATCCAGCTTGATACTAAAACTGTGCCAGAAAATAGAAACTGCTGCTTTCCCATACCATGTATCCAGGCTGAAATGACTTGATGCTTTGAAAAGTTTTCTGGTGTTTCTTTTGAATCTCTGTATTTTTTCAGGCTGCAGTGCACTGGAGAACATGTGGAGAAAAACATACACATCTTCTCTTTGCAACAGCTTCTTGCTTTTTGGAGACTGTGCCTTCAAAACATTTTTGGAGAGACCAAAAAAGAGTTTGTAATAATCAAGGCATTTTGACTGATACGCAGACAAACCTTGATTCAAAGAACTGCTTTTTAGTGATTGTCTCTGATGATACTTGAAAAGACCTGGAACAAATATAAGTCCAGCATTTGTCTGTGCCACGCTTTTAGTCAGTCCTCTGCACAATGTGGAAAAGTCAACAATTCCAGATTGACTACAAGGAGGTTTTATTAAGGATAGACAGACGCATATGGACAGCCATGTGCAAAACTTGTATTGAAAACTGCTTTAGAATCATGCTCCTGATTACCAGAGAGTGAGCTCAGAAGCAGTCCTACAACTAGGAATATTGATTAAGAAGGTATGTCAATTTTTTTTAATGATACCACCAAAAGAAAAATTGGAGTAGTACACTAATAGCAAACTAGATAAAATACAAGTTTTTTTAGATTTCAAATCTATTTCCACTGAGGAAGTAAAGGTAAAGGACAGGGTACATAGATAATTTTTTTAATCAGTGTTGAACTAATTTTTGCAGAAACACATGTTTCCAATAAACCCTCACCTTTCAATCTAAAGACAAAATCCATCAATGGAATTAACTGCTCACAGAATACATTCAAGCACAGATTTAAAAAGCAAATCTGCTTCATTATTATTAAGTGGATTTTTCATGTTAACATCATTTTGTCCTGCCCTTTCAAGCATATGAGACCCCACTTTTTAAAATGACCTTTTCAAAAAGACTCCTGTGTAAGCTATTCACAAAAATTTAATTTCCTAAAACTTGCTCCTGTTATTTCTAGATATTTTGTCCTCTCTACCTCTCTACATTGACAATATTTTTCTTGGTCATAAACAGAAATGGACATTTCTGAATTTTATTTTATTCCAGTCAAGACAAGAAGAGCACAGAAGCTCCAATAAATTATAACTCTGAATAATACTAGTTATAAAGGAATGGCAAAGCTTCTTGGAGACACACTTGGGAGACAGAGCCAGAGAACCAGAGACTAATGTCTAGTAAAACATGTCAGATTCAATTCTTTTTGCCAATGTCTGGCAAAAAAAACCCCTGCTCAATACATGAGTTACCTCATATGACCCAGTTGGCCCTCAGGGAAATGTTGCCTAATCATCATAAAGATAGTGTGGGTAAATTGTAAGGAAGGCATGTAGTACTTCCCATACATTCCATTTCTTGCATACTGTTGTTCTCTGGATTTTAAAACTGGGCATTCATCCATTACAGTATTGTCAGGGGATTATAGGAACCTCAGTCTGCTGAAAACAGTGAAATGTTTGGGATTTGAATCATTGCTGTCAGTGGGTGCTCACCCAGTGGATTCAAGAGAGCTTCTGCACTTCTTCACTGACACTGTATCTCTTTGACCTCATTTCCATAAGGGAGGGAAATCAGAAAGTCCTTGTGTTTCTGTGAAAAGAGTAACTTCCTTTCCCTTTGGCTTCCCCCAATGGCATCAAAGCCATATATTGACTTGTACAGTGGTATGTTAAGGGACAGAACACACGATATCTGTCAAACACATGAAGCAGAGCTAGCCAGGTTTCAGCTCTTGTTCCATAAAGTTGGGATACTGTGCACAGGATTTTGGAGGCCTATTGGAGCTGTTATTGCTCAGCCCAGGAGCATCCATGGATGGGCACTCACTAGTACTGACTGTGACGGAACGGCGTGAGAGCAAAAACATCTAAGGTCTGTATCCAGTTAGGGGCAAGTTGGCAGTCATAGGAGCTCATATCCCAGAACTGTGACACCCTCTGCAAAGTGATATTTCTATATGTATGCCTTAGATAGCCCAATAAAACAGAGATGTTATTTTAAAAATGTGATTTCTCTCTGGCTATATAAGAGTTATTCCCTCTGCAGTAAGCTCAGCATGCACAAACTTTGACAGCCTGGCAAAGGCATGCTGCCCAAAAAAGTCTGAAAACAGTAAGTCCCATCTTTGCTACCTGCTCCTGAATGTATGTCCATCAGGCAGTCCATTACCTTGACAGGTTGATCCTAGTGAGGTCAATCAAATGACTATTTCTAAAAATCAGGTACCAGCACATCTGCCTTGTCGTCCTTGACAAAAGAAGGAAGATAAAGTGCAAAGAAAAATTCCTGGTCAAGGACAAAAGAAGCAGGTTGAAATTTATGCCACTTACCATAAAAATCTCAAATAATGTGAATACCACCTGAATTCCCTGAACAGCTTTTCATTAACATGGCAAGACAGCTCTACATGACAAGAAAGCCAAAAGATATCACCAAAGCAGGGAAAGATTGTCCAAAATGAAGTAGTACTAAAGCTTGACCTATTAACACTGACTGGCAAAACGTTAATCAAGAACAAGTTGCTCAGTGATTGCATTGGTCAGCAGTTTACCATTCAGCAGATTATTTCTCTGTGTGCTCTGATTGAGCATCAGCAGTTTCTGTGGTCATCAGGGAGACCAGTCCCCATTAGGGCTGCCCAGGATGTTTAGTCCAGCTGGTTGGAGACATGCCATTTAAAAAAACCAAACAAACAGAAAACCCCCACATTGTTTTCAGTGCTGCTTGCAGTGTTCGTTCCTGACAAGATTTGTGACTGACTGTGTGACTCAGATAGCAAAGACACAAAGTTTTCAGTATATAAAATCTAATGAATAAGCTGTCCCCTGGGGTTTGGTAGGACTTAGTAACTGCCTGAGATCTACTGTAACTTTCTCCACTTGGCCTAAACTCTCTGATATGCGATGCCTGAAAGTTATACAACTAAAACCCATCTTTAACCACTCCAAAAAGCAGGCTTGTTTTAGAGACTCTGAAAATTACAATTTCAGCAGGAGCATATGGGAACACTTGCTGTGAAAATAAGGCCATTGTCATAAATGACTGCTTTAGACACACAAGTCTGGAACAAAAAGGCCAATAAACTGAACAGTATAATTGGTGAATGACCCACCAGTGGCATTCACTCAAAAGCTTGGAGATAGCAAGTTTAGATTTCATTCATTAAGATTTGCATGCAACTGATTTTCCCAGCTGCTATTTAAGGAACATTATAGAGCAACAGTGAGAACTTGGGGGTTTTTTTTCAGTTTGAGTTCTGTGCTTTGAGTGCATATTTTATGAAGCATGTGTTTGGCTAATCGTTGCAATTTCATCTCAGCAGCCTCTTTGATGACATGCATTTTTGAAACAGATGCTTGTGCTGATGGAGTGACATGTTCCAGGGTTAAGTGGGTCCTCCAAGACATAGCTCTGACTGCCTGCTGCTGGGGTCACCAAACTACTTCAGTGGGTTTATTTTAGCTCCCTGAAAGACACCCCTTCTGATGGCCTTGACTCTTAGCAACATTCTTTTGCTTCCTAAAGACATTTTCTGACTTCACCATGTTACAGATTACAGTGTTCTAGCAATTCAATCCTGACTAGTTTTCATTTCTTCAGAGGCATTGTAATTAACCATATCCATGGGTTACATGTTGGTTCATCTGCCAAAAACCATTACACAGCAGCAAGTGAATATTGTCAATTAAAATTTCTACAAGCCAGAGTGATCTCTTGGTTTGCAGCCATCTCATGAAGAGATGCACACATCTCCAGTCAGCACTTGAAAAAGTTTGCAAGAGAAGAGCAGTCCAGCTGCCTACTCAAAGTCTCCAGGGACTGGTGTTCAACTCACAGTTTATCCATGTCATATTCTTATGTTTCTCTTTTTGTCATTTGATCTCACAGTGTTTCAGATCCCTCTGTGTCTAATGAAAATACTACAGCCTCTCATATCCTACAGTCAGTTGTTTTAAGGTATAGCTTTTCAAGGACTTCTGTCTATAAAATGCTCTTTCTATGTTTGTGTATCTCCTACTTGTAAGCAGATTTGCTCCTAAGCAGTCAAAATTCTCATTCAGAATCAGCACTTAATGTCTTTCTTTAAGGATACAAGGAAACCTTACTCTTTGCCCTCTAGGTGTTTGTCTACTCCTCTTCAAGTTCAACTCCTCAAGTTCAGGCTGTAATGTGTGAGAATAAGATAAGAGCAGATCCATGTAAGTCTGAGGTCCTAGTCATTGTCCCCTTTGTCACAGTGTACAAGTACTTCATAGTCCCTAGGACAGCTCCCCTTCCTTCACTGATGTGTGAGCTCTCTGCTCACTGGTAACAATCCCTACCTTTCCTAAGCTGGGTTCTGGCAGTAAATCTTGAGGAGCACTATGAAACTGTTTCCCTGTTTTCCAACAGAAAAAACCAGAAGAGTGCAGACCAAGTGCATAATGTCCTTTCTTAGCTCTGAAGTGAGATTTAAATAGAGTTTAGATGCCAAGTCCAGGTGTGGAATCTGACTCTGTTAAGCACTCACATCCTCTAGCCTTGCCAAGAAAGGATCTCCTGAGCACTAAACCCCTGTCTCTGCATATGCTCAGAAGAGCTGCTGATTTGGCAAGACTCATCCTCTCCTAGATCTGCTTTTCAAGAGTTTAATCTGATGTCTCTGGTAATTTCCATCCCAGCCTTCTACCTTGAGTAAAATTTGCAAACTGGCATTGATAGGATTTATGTATTGGAGATCAAATAAATTTGTAGTGTTAATAATGTTTCTGTAGGAACATTAGGAGATCTCTAGCATTTCCTCCTCAGCACTTAATCTAGTTTATGTGAAATTCTTGAAAAAAATACGTATCTCTTTTACTCATACTTGATGTTCAGATATAATTGGCTAAAGCAAAGCATCTGAATACCCTGAGGGTGTTTCCATTATATTCTCACTAGACAGGCATTACTTCCTGTAGGGCAAAAATGCTCCAGAATAATTTGTCCTTATGCAAGTCAACAAGTATTTACTGAACCAGAAACCACCCATCTGCACAAAAGAAGACATAGCTAGAACAGATTTGGAAGAGAAGGAGCATACAGCTATAGAAATGGCAGGTTCTTCAATCTAGGAGGCATGGGCTTTGTTTCAGGACCTGAAAATGAGGGGTCAGAAAATAAATGGAGGCATTTTATTCCCATTTCCTATCAGATGCAATAAATAAATAAATAAATAAATAAAATATGACATTCAGTTTGCCCTGTATTTGTTAAGAATGGTGATTAATGAACTAAATCTATAGATTAAAGACTCTGGCAGTTTGAAATACACTCCATTAATTTAGAGAATGGGTGGAAAATATTCTTAGTCCCAGCACCTGCTGTTGAATTCCCCTGCTTTTCTGTGGTTTTACTATAACACTTTCCAATTTTAAAAAAGTGAAGTAGACTAGACAGAAGATATTGTCAAATGCCCAAGGCAAATAAACGGAAAAATATTAAGAAAATTTTATATGAATTTCTGTAATAGCAAAGGGAATATTAAGTGAATAATATTAAATTAAGAGACAATTCTGAAAAGTAAAAAGTGGAACGGCCTCCCATTTACACAAATATCTAAAATGCCCACTGAATCCTAAGGGGTGAAGTCTTTCTGTGTTGCTTCAACACAAAATATGGAATATGAATCAATCTTAATTTATGGAGTAGATTAATTACACATTTTTAATGTGAATCAGGTCTCTCGGTTTCTGCACTTATAAAAGTCACCTTTACTGGCCCCATATGAGAGCTCAGTGCCAAGACCACCCAGTGACTTTACTTTGAAGGATGCAGGAAACTGTAGAGTCTTAAATTCTCATGCAAATGCTGATTCTCAAATTCCTAACTTAAAGAATAGGAAGATGGAAACTCATAGCACATAGCAATAAAAACACCCTTTGCACCTAGAAGAGAAAAAGTCAGTTGTGAGGTTCCCTTCTGTATTTCCCTGGGTTTCTCTAGGATATCCCAAAAAGTGAACAAAAGACCTTTTATCTTACAGACAATTGTGACAAATCCAGCTCAGGGCATTAGGTAGGTGCTTGAGAAGCTGTATCATTAAATCCCTTCTGCTCTCTAGGAAGGGAAAGACCTAAAATGGGAAAGAAGGCCAGTACCATGTTAAACTACTTAAGAGGTCAAATAAAATCTGACTGCAGCCAGCAATGTTTGGATTTTTCCTTTGGCTGAGAGAACAAGCTGTACATCATCCAGTAAATGTGTACTCTACAAGGGGTCAGAGGAAAAAACATCTGCCCATACTGGGCAGCTGCTGCAGTCCCCTCTTGTTGCCAAATTCCAAAAAGTGCCCTGAAGCATCTAGGCTAAAGGATCAAGTCTCCTGCCTCTTCCTGGGCTGGTGGGTTCATGTCCACCCAGACCCCTGTGCATTAAATGTGACATGTAATATGCAGAGAGAAGGGAGAAGGCACTCATGAACCATTTGTTTGTCCTTCTCCTGACAAGGCCACAACTTTTAAGTTTTTTATCCCAACTTGAAGGGGATTGTGAAAACTGTGGAGAGGGAGACAGAGCTCCTCACCCCTTTGCTGGTTGTCTCAAGTCCACACACTTAAAAATCAAATATATTTCAGCCTTATCCTGAAGAGAATTTGTCTACTTGCAAGAAAGGAGATAAAATTCCCAGCTCAAATGAGAACATAAAATCAGCATTTTCAGTTGAAAAGCCAGCAGAACAGAAGGTGGTGAAACCTCCCTGGAGAGCGTGGCAGCATAGGAAATGTACGTGGCAATGGGAGGGATAGTTGCATTAACTCTTCCTGACCCATGTTTTTCCTGTGTGTACATAGATTTGTGTCTGTGTATTTGTTGGTCAACAATGCCACAAAAATTACAGCATTTCTCAGTAACAACAGGGATGGACTTTCAACAAAATCAGCTGTTCTAAGAAACTCTGGAAAGAAGAATCATATTGTAAGTGTGGGAAAAACCTTTTTCAGTTTCATATATCTGTAGTCCTACTGCATCTGGGGCTCATTTCTGGCAGGACAATACAAACAAATATAAAGAAGAATCCCGTGATGTATTAAGCATGCTGAGCTTTACAACCACCTGCACTCATGACATTCTTAGTGTTTCACTATGGTGTGGGATAGAAGTAATCTGCAAAAGGGATGGAGATGATTTCTCAATTTTTATTTCTTTTGAATGTCCAATCTACCAACCTGACTTTACTAAAAAAATTTAGATTGGAGCTGGCCTAGGTATTTGGCTAATACCCTGGCTTCCTGCCTTCATCTTGAGCATTTTTCTTTCCTGTAGGCATAGAAAAAAACTCAGCAGTCTGCTTAAAAATGAAGATGTCGTGACACCTAGTGGTGAATTAAACACCAATAATTTCTATTTCCCTTAGGATTCGTGAGTGTTTTCCACAGGCACGTTGTTCTTGGTCAGACTGCAATGTGAGAGAGGTGGGTATTACCCTCACGACGCCAGACTTCCGAGCAGCTCCTCATTTCTGTTACAGTCCCCGGCAATGCGTGTGTGTGTGTGTGTGTGTGTGTCTTGTTGCATCTGTGTGTCTCCACAGAAGGTGGCATTGTCAAAGCCCCTGTGCAGCCCCAGGTCATGCCCCTTATTGAACGGGATATTTTGCATGGCCATTTATACAGAGATCACTTCAAGTGCCTTGATTTTGGAGACAAAGGGAGCATGGCAGAATCCTGGCATAAGACCAGCTGGGAATTTCAGACTCATTTTCTTGTCAAGTACTTATTCATCAAGGCTGTTTTCAGATGGTGACTCAAAAATGCATTGTATGGCATGCTACAAATTCCTGGTAGGCTGCTTAAACTGACTCCCTCACTAGCAAATTCTTTTGCTTTTGAAGACTTCTCAGAGTCTGCCTTGGTCAGCAGCAGTCAAAAAGTACATACTGGCTGTTACCAGCTGGCTGATACCATGACAAGAAGTCACACTGAAAAGCAGTAAACCAGTCTAGACATGTGCAAAAAAATATTATAGGTTCTTTCCAAACAGTGGCAAGCCTTGGAGATTTTTTAAATTTATTTTTTTAGGGAAGCAGAACAATGTACAGTTGTGCTCATGGTAACTAGGCTGCAATCAGCAAGTGGCCAGATTTCTTGGCTTGTTTAGCCAACTGGCTGGGGAGTGCCCGTTTTTTATCACAAGAATGAGCTTCAATGCAAAAAATTTCAAGTGAAAACATCACTGTAGGTTGTTTGGGAATCTGAGTGCATGCTTCTTTGCATCTGTAAGGGCTGTTAGCAGTGCAGCCTCACAGCTTCATGTCCATATTTGTGCATGCTATATCAAGCATACTTTCCACTGCCTTCAATGAGACAAACTCCTTCCTCCTCCTCTGTCGTGCAGAAAAGATACATGACAAAATTGCATGTTGTAACCGAGAAATGGAAACTAAATTACTTGAATATACAAGGTTTGCTTCATCCAAAGACTTATTTTACCACACGTATTAGTACCTGTAACTTCCCCACTTTGCTGTCTTGGGTATAATTAACACTTATACCACCAGAGTGTCTGGATATAAGGCAAGTGAATATAAAAACATCAGTTCTGTCCAAAATGTTCCAGTTTCTATCCCTTGAATCATCAGCATGTGACCTTTTCTGTGCCAATATTAATAACCATTGCTCATGGCTTTCAAACAACTCAAACTATTTAAAAATTAATTCTGTTTACAGTGCCTTCTAGAGGAAGTATTTTGTAGAAGTGAATAACTCAAACTGACTAGTGGCTACCCACAAAATATGACTATCCAGTAACAAAATGAATCATTTAGAACTTAGTTGGCAAGGGATGGACATATTGTTGGACAAACTATAAAGTAGAGATCAGATACTGCAACAGGGACCCCTGGGTTCGTTCTTTTTCCACTGCACCATACATTTCCTATGCTGCTCTGACAAAAGCAGGCTTAGCCTTTGTCATCCCAAATCCCACTGTTGGCAGAGCTGAGACCTGCGGGGGTGACATTCAGCTGTCACTCCTAGAAACACTTGTAGCCATGAGTTGGAGGCCATAGATTATATTTTGACTTTGGTTTTCTCTCTACAAAAGGGAGATGGTCACCAACTGGTGTGTGACAAGGTTGTTTCAAGTCCCTGGTGTGGGCCAAAGGCTAGTATTCCAGTCTTCACTGAAGAGAAACAACACATAATAGAAAGGCAACACTAATGCTGGCAGCTCTGGAACCTGAAATAGGTAATGCAGCCATGGACAGAACCAGTGCAGGCAGAGTTTTTGAAGTGCCAAATTGAAAACATGACTTTGGTCCATGGTCCAACAACAATGATGTGTTTGATCATTCTTATGCCAGGCAGGACAAACTGCTGCAGTCTGTGTTATGTGGGTACATACCCTAGAACCTCTTCTATCTCTTGCTCTTGCATTTTCATGATTCTCCTACTGACAGATAAGACACAAGAACTGTAAGGTAGAAAGTAGCTGCCAGAGACACAGTGAGGAGTAAATTTGTAGGTGATATTCACTCACACAGGAGTTTGAATGCTCAGCTAGGATGCAGTGTTTAAGCTATGTATTAGCCAAATATCTGTATTGAGTGCAGCTGAGATGTGGACAATGAATCACACTCACTTGCATGGCTAAGCCTGCAATTGCAGAATCACAATTGGTTAGGGTGAAAAGGAATCTCTAGAGATTGTTTAGTCTAAACCCCTTGGTCAAAGCAGGCTCAGCTACAACAGGTTGCTCAGGACCATACTCAACTGGCTTTGAATATCTTCAAGGACAGATACTCAAAACCTAGCTAGGCAACCTGTGAAAATCCTGAATCATCCTTCAGTTTAAAAAAAAAAAAAAAAAAAGAGGTTTCTGATATTCAAATGAAATTTCTTGTATTTCAGTTGCCTCTTGTCCTTCCACTGGATACCACTGAGAAGAGTCTGGCTCTATTTTCTTTACACCCACTTTATCAGTATCCATCCATGCTATTAACAATTCCCTCTAATCCTACTCTTACCAAAGTCAAACAGTCCCAGCCCTCAGCCTCTCCTCCTATGTCAGATGCTCCAATCCATTTGTGATTTTTGTGGCACTTCCCTGGACTGGCTGAAGTATGCTCACGTCCATCTTGCAGTGAGGAGCCCAGCACTGGGCTCAATGCTCCAGGTGTGGCCTCACCAGGCTGAGTGAGGAATCACCTCCTTTAAATTACTGGCCATGCTCTTCCCTTGTGCAGCAGCAACAGCCACCTTTGCTGCAAAAGCACATCTCTAGTTCATATTCATGTTCATAGTTGTCTACCAGGACATCCATCTGATGTCCAGTTCCATATTAATGGCTAGTTCCAGCTGTAGCTTTCTTTAGCCTCCTTGATTTAATGGCTTGAGTTCTCTTTAATACAAAGGTAAGCATGCCTGATCTGCTGTGCATCATGGACCTTTTCTGCATTGGTGCTATTTAATTATTCAGTACCACTTGGGAGATCTAAAAAGGCTTCCAGGCTGGTGACCAGTTCAGCAGAATGGAGTCAACTGCCTAGATCTGACAGAGCCAGCAGCACATTACTGTGATTTCTGGTGAACCAGGGTAATACCAAACCTCTTGCTGTGCCTTAAGCTTTATTGGCATCCTGGAGCTCCTCTCAGGCCTACATTTCTTTGCCCTACAGCAGGAAGGAAAATTCACCCTTTCCCTAGTAATTGAGTTAAATTCTTCTACAAAAAAACCCAACTGCATTCTCCAAAAGGCAACAAAAATGAACACTGCGTTAACACTCCAAAACCAGGAAATACCCCTAACCAACATTCTGTGTCATCACATAACCTAGATTTCAGTTGAGAATTTGGGTGTTGTTTTAGATAACAAAATACAACATGTGTTCGCCATTAATCTTCTTGAACATTTGTTCGGCCAGAAACTATCTCTGATCAACTCACTTATGTAAACAGGTCTGTGCTTCAGACTGAAGTGGTAAAATGTTATTCCAAGGGCTTGCATTGCAGGGAATCTCTCCTTAACTCTAATGAGATTCACTTAATGACAGCCTCAGTATCAGTGTCTGTACTTCAAACATTTTTATGTTCAGTTTAAATTTCAGAATTTAATAAAAAAATGTTGCCTCAAAGGAGAAAAGCACAACCTCTGAAAATTTACCATTTGTCCCTACTCTATTTGCAGTTTTAATATCCAATGCTTTTGCATCTGGTTTGTGAAGAAACATAAAACTGTTTCCTCCTTCATTACCAAATGGCAGATGCATTCTTTGCAGTGGAAACACTCTGGAGAGGCTTCAATTCATCATGTAATTTTTTTACAATACACAATATAGGAACATATAAAAAATTAAAGAAAAAAAAAGGAAAATAAGTATGGCATATTTAAGGAAAATAAATTGTACATCTCAGTTGTATCAGCTAGTTCTGGGCACAACTGATGTATTTCATTTATGTTTGAAAATGTAGGCACATAAAATACCAAAGTTTTTAATTGCAGAATATTGGTGCAGTAAATTAAAACATGCAATTTCCTACAAGCTCTTGCTCTCCACTGTTGGTCCCTTCATGTCTTTTTGTTTCAGTCCAAGACAAGAACATACAAACAGCTTCAGTCTGGCCAGTCCAAAGGCAGTGTGTGAATGGGGAGCAAGGCTCTCCTGGAGTTGTGACCACTGCAGCTTCTTACTGACTGTGAATCTTGCCCGAACTTTTCCATCTTCCTGTCTGCATTTGTAAAATGTAAAATATATCTGAGAACCAGCCAAGAGCCATATACTTACTCATGTCTGGGGAAGTCAGCTCTTCACAATTAAAAAGAGTTAATGCTTTGATTGCTTGAAGGTTAATCCAAGGCTTTAAACTGTCTGATAGGAATTCATGTCCAGATAGAAGGAGCCCCAAGTTTGCAACAAACATAGACATTAGAAATATTTATCATTGAGTCAAAGCATTGAAGAGGATTAGTCCCAGCTGCACCAATGCCAGAAGACAGTATCTTAATTGCATTACATATGTTGGACACTGTCCTGAAACGCTTCCGAAGATCGTAGAGATAAAGAGCTCTTGAGATATGTTTTGTTTTGCTCTTAAATCTGTAATTCACTTCACCCAGGATGATCGCTTTAAGAATTTCTTACAAAGTTCTGCATTCAGTAGCTGGGAAAATGGTACAGAAAAGACTGTGTTCAGAGACATGCAGAGTAATTTGGAAACTACAAAAGCTAGAAAGGACAGAGTAAGGGAAATAAAAGACAACTATGCTGGCTCTTAATATTTCAAATCCCTGAAGGGAAGAGAATAGAGTTACTTTTGTAGCTGCAAAGAGAATTTGGTAGCTTTAGAAAGATGACATCTGGTATAAATGACATGGCTTCTTCTCACTGTTTTTGGCAGAAATTGTACCCCTCAGAAAATGTGCTGCCATTCCACTGCATTTTAATGCTTTTAAATGCATTTAAAAGCTATATCTGCCATTCTGCAGAGCTTGCCATTAAAGAATCAGAAATCCTGACAAATTAAATGAGCTGAAGTCAGACCTCCCCTTCCAATTCCAAAATTATTAATGCCACCCCTCTTTCATTTGGGCTTCAGTCCTATTATACTGAACTGAACAGTTGTAAGTCTCCAATACACTGTGTTTTTCTGCCAAGTATTGCTTGAAAGCCCCTCCATCTATACAGTTTGGCCTGCCACAATGCTGTCATGACAAAGGTTCCTTCAGAGATATTATCCCATTATATCTTCAAGTGATTGAGATCCATAGAAATCTAGCTTGGTTGTCTGGAGTTGTTGGAAATTACAAAAAAATCCATCTTAGCCTGTTATATAAACTTGTTTTGAAAGCAAAGTGAAATTAGAAGCAGATAGGTTGGCTTGCATAAAACAGATAGGTTAAATCAATTGTGATAGTGAATACTTAGAGCTATTTGGTCATGCAATGATTACAACAATGAGAAAAATAGGAGGAAATATTTGTAACTGAAGTCACTAAAATGTACCATAAGTAATGTTCCTGGAATGTGTTTGTCAGCTTTCATGTTGTTTTTCTGAGGGTCACTGAACAGAGGCAGAGGAAAACTGACTGGGGAGAGCTCTTATCATCATGGATGTCATCCTAGCATGTCTCAGAGGGATCCATCATTACACTAACACACTTCTAATAGAAGCCTGCTCTGGTGCTAAACCTGGATTTTGGCTGCATTTATTCCATGAGAAAAAATCCCTGGGAGCCCTCATTTTCTGAGTCACAGCTCTGAAGCACTAGCTGAACAACTCTGGGGACAACAATGTTAAAGATGCAGCAAGTAAGGTCTTGAGCAATTCTTTTTCAGAATCTGGACAGCTTCAAGGCTCCCTCTTACAGTTTGAAAACTCAGTCTTCCAGGATTCATTCTTTCTAGACTTCAAATATATGTAGAAGTTTAAGAATGTAAATAGAGCCAAAGATCTCTGAGTCTGCAGTCAAGATAATTTTCATTTGATACTGCCAAAATGTAATGTTTAGATTCTGGGATTTTTCATATTTTCTCTTCCAAAACCAACTTCAGATTTCCTGTCCTGCCTTCTGAGGTGGTATTGTTTCCTTTTTCCTGTCCACCCAATCACTCTTTGGTTTCCATCCTAAAGAAAACCATGACTGTGAAAAGCTCACTGTTCAGCAACATGGAATCACAGAATCATAGAATGTCAAGTGTTGGAAGGGACCTTAAAGATAATCCAGTCCCAGCCCTCAACATGGGAAGAGTGGAATCATCACAAGAGGCCCAGTAAACTGATGTAGAAATGCTCCGAAAGAATCTGGATTATTTGGAAATAGGATTTTAGCCATGAAAAAACTTCTGTATAATGGGAGAAGAAGTAAGCTGGGCAATGACCAGGTTAAATGTTTTTGGGTTTCTCTTACACATGATACATTTTCTTTGTGTTCTGCTCTGTCATGGATAAAAGTAAAACTACCATGCTACATCTGGAGGATTGTGTAAATCTTCTGGTTGCTCTGTGTTTCAATAGCTGAAGACTTACAACAGATTTATTACATTTCTCTTAGATTCTGTGTAACTTATGAGGGAATCAAAAAAGCTACATAATTTCAGGAGGGGACTGGTGGAGTATTTACCTAAAGTAGTAGGGAGTATTATGTGAAAAACCGAGGTGATGTGAACTACAGACTGAGCAAACTGGGCCCGAAACTGTTTACAAACAGCTGCATCTCAGGTTTCATCTCAAGTGATCACTACTCAAAGTGGTCTTCCTATGAGACACACAGTGGGGGAAAAGGATTTATTTTCTGTTTTGTAATGAGGGTCATCTGAATTTATTTCACATTTATTCTGTACACAGTACTGGTAGTAAAAATATAAACCCACTTGATGCTGTATCCGAATCCACTGACAATTTCTGAATATCTTTTGAGTGTTCAAAGCTGCAATCTGACTACTCATCCAGCTTTTGCAAATGTGCCTGTCTCTCCAATGGGCCTCTCAGTGATCAACCGCAAAATCCTGAGTCCAGCTTTTCCTGTTTTGAGGACATTTCCCTGTTAATATCTGAATTTTGCTGCATGAGCTTGCCATGTCTGTCTACTGCTGATAGCAGGCACCTTTTCATTTTCCAGGAGTTGTGTCTGTGCTCAGAGGGAGCAGCCAGACTGTTCTCAAACTATGTTCAGGGTCACACTATGGAAACACCCTCTTGGAAGCTGCCTGGCTCCTTGTTCCTTCAATCAATCTAAAATAAATGCCATTGAAAATGTCTCATTCCTCTTTGTGTATGCAACGACCATGGGAACACTTACAAGTCACTCTCTCTCAGATACTGCATACAAAATTGGAGGAAATAACGATTTTTGGATCTTGCAAGAAAACCCAAAGTGTCCAGATTTCTCTGGCAGACATTCCCACTTTGTTTTTCCAAGCTGAGAATCATGGAAGTGCCTTTTCCACCTCTTTCCACCTCCCTGTCACTCATAAGTAAGGCTGATCATACTTGGAATGAGAGACAAAACTTAAAAGTGATGGAAAAACACATCCAGCTGACCCAAATGGGAACTGCGTCCTCTACCTGCTGCTGTCTTCTTCCACATGTTTTACCTTCTTTCTGCAGGTTGACTCACTGCATTCTTCTGCCAATTACTTATCTTCTGTTTTCTCTGTGTGCACAGCAAATCTCTGGTGCTCGTGGGACTGTTCCAAGTTCAATAAAATTTCATTTTCTGAAGATTATAAGATTCTTCAAACTCCAGTCAAGATCTGGAGCCAGAGGGAGGTCCAGACTGCAGAAATACAAAGTTCTGCCACAGGCAAGCAACACATATATCTCATTAATAAAGTTCTCAATCTGAAAGTGTTATTTTCTATGTGGAAAAAGTAATCTTAACTGACTATAAACTATTGCTGAAATACTGGAATTATGCTCACAGTCCTGGCTGGCATAAGCAGAAAATATTTGCACAGATATCCACTGTCCTGACCCACAGATAGAGTTCAAACAAACACTGATGGGAAAATTAAATTAGAAGTACAGGATATTGTCCTTCATTCTCTGCATTCAGCCTACTCAGATGGCAAAATCTGAAATTTATATGGCATTTTAATTGGTCATAAACAAACTCAAAATGATTCCAAGGCTGGATCTGAACAGATTTCATACATGAATATTTAATATTCATAATGCTTGCCAGGAGGACTATTCTAAATGTTGAAACTTTGCAAAACAAGGAAAACAACAGAGGTGAAAGGTGGAAGCTTAGGCAGAAAATCTCATTAACACACTTGTGCTGCCCTGTGCTGTGCCATAGTGATACATTAAATACCTGAGGTGTTTACTTTGTCACTAATACTATCAATGTTTATATTTTTCTCTTTAATTGTTCTGTCTGTATCTGTCTCCAGGCATGAAGTTAAATCTGGTATGGCAAAGGACTTTAGCACTATGAAAGAGGATTTTAGGCTATTTAGCCAAACGGAAGAGGTGGGAAGAAATACCTATTTTGGAAAACCTGGCACACTAATTAAAAAATGACCATTAATAAAAGCACATGTTTTGTCCCAGCCATTAGTATTTAATATAGTGTTTAGTTTATGAACTTTTTTTACATTTTAACATATATATACATTTCAAATAAAATAAAAAGGAAAGAATCTTTAAATTTTCAAATAAACCATGCATGAATGGGATGAAACAATTGCAATGCTATTTACCAACCCTACAAACAGCTCAAAACTGTGATTTCTTGCTTGCCTGCTTTTCTTTACAGCAAATAATTCTATCCAGTCTCAAAATCATCTATAAAGGAATCATCTTAGACCCCTGTTAACACCTGCCCCTCTCCAAAAATAACCAGAAGGCATAAATCCAATGTCCATCCTGAAGTCCAATCCCTATTCTATCCCAACAGAACTGGCAATATCACATTTCTCCAGATCCTCCTTTCCAGCCATACTGAATGAATATTAATTAACCCTTCTTGATGTCAAACTTTACCTCAACTTTATAAAAACTCACATTGAACCTGTAGCAACTACTAAAGACCTAAAGGAAATCCCAACTTAGAGTCTTGTCCAGAGTTTTATCCACGCCCCAAGTTCTTTCACAGATTACATTCTTGCTCTTCACGACTTAGATCAACAGTGAAATAGGAATTATTGGTCTCACAGAACCCAGGCACAGAACATGCTTCTCAGGCTTTGTTTATATAAAACACAGCACCAACCATTGCTCCCCTCTCAGCAGAAGCCTTACTCACCCAAGCAGAAAGCACACACCCTTCCTAACCATGGCTTTCACCCTGCCCTAGAGAACTGAAGGACTCCAGTAATAAGCTGACCTCTGCAGACCCTGCTTTCCTGAACTGCAGTTTTAACATTGTCTAAATTTCAAGTCTAGAAAGATAATCTCCTTGTTCTTGCTCTCAATGCCCTGCAAGAAATCACACTAATATTTGAAACCATACTAGTATTTAAATTTTGCTTCACAGATCCCTAGTTTCAAATCCAGGCCTACTGGTTATCATATCCAAAACCTTGTCAATATTTCCTGCCATGCACTACTCACAGGAAGGATCAGCCACAACCTGTCAGGATCCTTAAGGAAATTTTCTACACTCATCTTTCTTTACCTTAAATACAATGTTAGCCAATAAACAAAATAAAACCCCACCAACCCAGACACCCTAAAAATTTAGTTTTGAGAGAACCACACAGATCACTACAAATAATAGCTCATACATGATTCCTGCAGAATTTTGTAGGTCTACCTATTAACTTGCTCTTGTAGCCTTCCCTTTCCTGGACCATAACATTCAAAATCAGGGTGTTTTCTTAAATACAATACCAATAAATTCTACTGAGTTCATACCACAATGAGTTACTTCTCTCATATCAAAGTTTGTTGGTTTTCCTTAGCTTTCGAAGAAACTTACGTAAAACCAAGACCTTAGCCACCTTTTACTGGACCTGTGATCCTAAGCCACCTAAGAGCATTCCTGACAGTGAATGGTCTTGCATCCTTAGCCCAGTCACTGCTTTCTGTCAGAGGACAGAGGATGAATTACACATTATTGTCGGGATCTTCTCTGCTGGAGATGACCCCAGGTGTTGGTGGAAGCCGCTTTTCCCAACCCAGCTGTCCAAGAAGGAGTCAGGAGTCTTCTGCTCGTGTTCTCAGTGATGTTTATTGTTTCTTATCTAAAATATTTTCTGTCTGACCCGCCGAGCTCTGGCCAGCAGGTCAGTCCAAGGTGCACTGCCCCCCAAGTGGGCTGGTGCTGTCTTTTATACCATGAACTACGTATTAGATATTTACAATTGTGTACCAATCCCTAACACCTATGTTAGACAGTGACTTTCTACTCTAAACCAATCTAAAAATGCCAGCATCACCTAAAAGATGGATGTTAGGAAGAAGAAGGAAGAAGGACAGGGCATGCCCCAATCCCTCCATCTTAGAATTTTAAACCCCCCTGTACCAAATCCCAAATTTTCTTCTTTCACCCTCTAACTACTGCTACTGTATTGTCTAAACTTTTGTGACTTGTGATTCCTCATATAAGCTTGGTAATTTGTTCCATGGGCTGAAATCAAAGCCCCAAGTGTTTTTGGCTTCCTGCCAGGGCTGCCCAGACCCCTGTCTGGGGTTTGGGGCACGGAGAGGAATATCTTGGATTCCAACACATTATTCATTGTCAAGAGAACAAGTCCCAAAACTGTTGGTCTACTGTTCTTATTGCAACTAGCCAGAAGCTATAAATCCTTGTCACCACTAGCCCTCATCCTAGACACACCACAGGACACGATCCTGCAGTAAATGTTTTTGTCCAGCTCTTCCTCTCCTGAACCCTAACCCTCACTGTAGCCATACAGCTCATCCCTGCCACTCCAGAGCATCAGCCATAATTGTAACCTCAACTGTAACCAGTCTTCTCCTCCACAGAATAAATAACCTGCAGACTAATCATCTGTCCACTGCTAGATGGCAAACCTGTGAAATTAGGTTTACAAGGCAGCAAAAATGTCAATACAAGAAAACTGTCTTCCAGTGATATATTCCTTTTTCTCAATTGTTGCTTGAAAACCATTTTTAAAGATACTGATGTCAGTTTTAACTGGTTTTGTTTGAAGAATAGAGTTTTAGTTTTAGTGTAGTTTGTTAATGCTTTTACAAATCAGGGCTAACAGAAAATCTTTATTTGCAGCTTAATAGCAAAGGAAAAATACATGAAGGTTTCTTCAATGTCAGAAACACTGTGCAAGGACAAATACACTGTCTCCAGTAAAAGTGCAAATGCTATTCCAGATCTAAGCTGTATAGAGCGTTGTTGGATGGGATTTTTATCTTTGTCTTTAATTACATTTGTATGTGTTGGAAGATACTTTCACTTATTGCAAAAAAAAGATTCAATAAATTTATGAATCAATGAATTCTCTCTTTTCCTCTGTAAAGTTCTCACTCTCCTAATCCAGTGCTAATTTAAAAAGTGTAATCCCCTTTGATTTTAATAGGTTCTGGAAAATACTGTAAACCAGTACCTTATAAAACTAACAGCATGACAAAATAATCTTCCAGAATTGACATGAACACTTCTCTCTATATATAAATTTCTTCAACAGCAATTGCCTGGAGTTTTCCACGAGTTTTCCTAACCATATTTCTTTTTTGGTAATGCAAGAAGTCATTCCTCAAGGGCAGTATTTTGTTCCCCTTCAAGTTAAAGATAAAAATTCTCTTGAGTTTCTTGGGAACAAGAGCATTCTAAAAATAAAATTCCTACTCTGATAACCTTTAATGGATGTTTTTTTTCTCAGAAAGCAAACACAACAAAGATGACCTTTGCATCTGTTCCATTTCTGTCCTTAGGGTGTAACTCCAAGGGTGTTCTTTGTATTATACAAAAACAGCTCAAGGATCTGTGAAGGATCAGGTTATGTCATCTCATGCTCCCTCTGGATTGCCCTGAGGCAAAATTGTCCCTTTCTAGCGGTGTTTTACAGCTGTTTCTGGGCATTGGCATAGCACAGGAGCCTCCAGATAAATAAGGAGAAAAGGGTGATTAGTCTTACACTGCATCACAGCAGGGGCAACGCTTCTTTGAACTCTCAGAATTTCTCATCAGCCCTGGTATACTGCCATGATTACCACAGAAGAGGCTGCAAGTCTGCTCTTAATCTCTGTGAATCCTTACTGAGGATGGGAGGAAATGGGGCTGCCACAGAGGAAGGTAGAACAAAGAACTAAACTTGTATCCCAGCCACATATCAAGTGTGTAAGTCAAAAACCAATTAAAATCATTATACAGATTCAGAAATCAGACCATGCTTGAGCCTCTCTAGCTATGAATTCTTCAGGTCTCTGCAGAGACCCATAAGAGACTTTGTGACCCAAGCTTTCCAGGAGAGAGGCAGATGTTTAAACTTTCTGGATCTCACTTTAGGTAAAACAATGAGCAATCTGTTGTGATGAATGCTGCCTGTGTGCCATGTCCTTCTCCTCATCTGCTGTTTACTCTTGCAGTTAAACAAGGCTCTGCAGGACATTTCCTAATGTCTTTTGAAGACTTGTTTGCTGTTCTGCATGAATACGTGGTGCTGCTGTTACCTTGCTCCATTGGCACTGAGCTGGATAGCTCTGCTGGGCTCAGCAAACACCACTGGAATTGGAGCTCCACTGTTCACTTGGGTATGTGAGCAGAGTGAGGGACAGAACCACCCAAACACAACCCATGCCTATGAAAAGCCACCATCAACCTTTCTAGAATATCTTTGCAAGAATCTCTGCTTGAATAAATGCTGTCCATCAGGTTGTCTCTTCAGACAAAAGCTGAAAGAGAAAGGAGTGTTTGCTTGTATAGGCATATACTGCATTTTTTTCTGCTTTACTTGTGTTTTGTAGCTGGATTTTTAAAAAATTAAAAGAAAAAAAGAAGAAGAAAAATAAGATGGAGAATGGGAATAATTGGGAAGTGTTTTCCTGCATACACAGTAATGGCAGAAAGTTTGCATTAAACTGATAGGTTTACTTGAAGCAACTGCAGTCAGAAGACTGAGCTTTTACACACACACAAGTTAAGTATTTAATACTGACAATATATTAGTTTGTACAGCTGTTACACCTTTCATTTCTTTAAAGGTTTATTAAAATATCTCATACTATTTGAGCGCTGCTTACACAAGTACCGTAACTTGTGTTCTTCACCAGTAGAGGACAGCACGAACCCAGCTATCGTCGCAAAAGTTGCTCCACCTTTTTTCCTCCTTTCTTCACCCAACAGCTAAAGTAAGTGGAAGTTTCCTCGCTACCTTTTTCTGAAGAGGAATACCTGGTCTCCTTGCTGAATGTTTTTCAGCGAAATAAAATTTAAGCATATGTTTTATCACTGGCAGAAATCTCTAATGATCAACATACTCACAAATCTGCTGTTGTGCCTGTTTTCTTCCTTCCAAGATACCTTTGTCATGGGAGATCCTCTAACATTTCTCACAGACACAGAAAATACAGAAGTTAAATCACAGGTGAGCCTGACAGGCTGACAGATAAACAAGCTGTGTTCTACTGCAGTTTGCAGATGTCACCAGCCTGCTGTTTGCTCTTCACTTAATGTTGCTTTCCAAGATGGGAAGCACAGAAACTGCATCAGCTTTGAAAAGCACAAAGGAAAACAGGGTCTTTGTCCTGAAACATATTTTATCTTACCTTAGACAAATCTGACCCATTCAGGCAGGTAGAAAGGATCCTGGTAAAGGATAAGCTGCAGATTCTGCACTGCTGTTCACAGTGGATAATCACAGGAAGTGGCTGGATCTTCCTTTCTACCTAGGGATTGACCAGGAGAGCTTACACTTACTGCCTAATTCATAAGATGCAATGAATTGCTCTAAATCTCTCATTATTTCAGCTTTTGCCTTAGTTCTTGTTTGTGTTCCCTAGGCCTACCTACACCACCCCTGTAAGGTCTGGGCTCTGTGCTGTCCCTGGCTGTCACGCCTGGCTGGCCCTGTTTGGCTTACTCCAGTAGCATGGGGCTGACACGGCTTCTGCCCTATTGTCCTTGTTATGCTTGGCTTCCAGCTGCTCCCCAGTGCTGGAGAACAGCTGGACTTTGCTGCTCCTCACACTCACCCACCTCACAGTAGCTCAAAATCTGCAGAAAAATGACACACAAAAAACATTTAAGTTATTCTTTGAATATTGCCTGGGTAGTACTTCATCTCCCTTCTTATGTGTGTCCTACTTGTCTAAGCTTGTGATTTTTTTTTCAAAGTGAGTGACAAGAATTTTTCCAAGTCAGGCTGCTTTAATGAAAATATTGTTTTTACAATTCTTTCTTTCAAATGGACTCTTTTGTGACTTAAAAAAAAAGCCTACTCCAAATCTTTATACACAAAAATTCAAAACTGAAGTCAACATCATCTAGGAAATGCAGGTTTGGAGTTGCACATATGCACTATGGCTGGGTATAGATAATGGCATAGGTATTGTTAGGGAATTATTGAGTTATTTTACTAAAGCTGCTTAACTAGGAATATTTAAGATGAAGTTGCAAGATGATTTCTAACCACCCAAGCTTTAAGTTTGTCAAAGCTTTGAAGTATTTGTATGATTTAAGGCACCTAACTCTAAAGGAGATGAGTGAAAGCCAGGTTAGAATGGGACACAGAAAACTGCAAGTTTTATTACACATTTACCTCAGCTTTACCTTCTGTAGTTTGGGTTTCTGTTGTGAGCTTCTACACAAGAGTATGAAGCACAACATTGCCCACTTGGCAAGAAATTATTAAGCCCTAAATCTCTTTTGGTTCATAAAAGAATTTCTGTTGTTTTTTGAAAAAAAAAAAAAAGAGCTGGTAATAGGACATTTAGGGGAAACCCTTCTGATGGTGAATTGGGTTGTTCTTGTGTTTATTCAACAAGCAGAGCCAAGAGCCTGTAGCTCTGTCTGCCTATACTTGTATTTCTGTCTTTCAGTTTTGTATCTACAGCATTTGCCACACATGCTCCTGCTTCTCTGCAGGCACTCACTGTAATGCACTGAGTCTGGTCACCCTCAGCTCTCACAGGGAATCAGGGTTTGTCTCCACTAGTATTTGAATTGTAATGTTTGTCTGTGCCATGTTGAGTACACACGTAACACAGCCACTTTTCCTCAGAGCAGTAAAATTGGTATCCATTGAGCAGCTTTCCAAAAATGATTTTGCAGTTGTTGGGAATAGAACACAATTAAGAATCTCTAATTCAGATCCCAAGATCTCTACTTCAGATCTCTACTACAAAGTGTCTCTTAGTTAACTTCAGAAAAGCCATGCCTATTTTCAAGCTCATCTGACTCCTCCTGCATCTTCTAAACCCTACAGAAACACTTCCTTCACAGAAATGCTGTTTTGGCCTTGCCTTGTCTCTAGGCAAATGTCTATTTGCATACATGACATTGATGAGCCCTGGACAGTGCAGGGACAGTTTACATAGAACATGTCTCATTAGCTCTGGGGGAAAAAACAAACAGCTTGTGTCAGTTTTGAAGTGAAGCTGAGATATGGGTGGCCATTTCTTGCCATCCAAAGTTCAGAGAACTTGTGGTGTTACTTCAATTGAGGCATAACAATTTCTGAGAGATAATTTTTGTGTGGATATGGCCTTACAAAGGACTCTGGGTATTGATTTCGAAAAAAAAAAGTTCTGCTTAACCTGACTGACAAGTTCTGTTTGAGTTCCTACAGGGGAATCTCAACAGACCAAGACTTTACCTTTTAATCCTCCTTTTTCATGATCTCAAGCATCCCAAGTGTTGCCTCAGCACTGATCATTACTTCAGAAGTAACCTTGAAGACTTCTTTTCAAATGCCTCATATCTTCTCACATTTTGAGCTGTGTCAGGTGTAGGCCCATCTTACACTTTCTGTAGCCTCTTACCTCCTAAAAGTAATCCTAAGAAGTCATGATAGAAAGTACACTGTAAGTTATTCATCATCTCAAGCCCAGTTAGTCCTGTGATCTCTTCTTAGAGAAATAATAAAGAGCTGGGAAGAGCTATAGATGGCTTTCAGGAAGTCAGTGAAACCATCAGCCACTAATACACATTCTAAGGTCTGTTTGGGTTTTGTGAAGATAAAGCAGTTTCTACTCAGCAATTTCCAATGCACTGATTAGTCTGCAATGCTAGCAATTCCTCCTGCTCTGTTAAATTAACACAGTACCCTTTATTTTGAAAATATGTTGTCTGTGTACAAAAAGAATGTGACTCAATATGAATATTTAGCGACCATGTTTCTTGCATTCAGACTCTCTAGTTTGGGTGGGATGTTTCTGAGCAGATTCCTTTCTTAGCTTTATGTTACTGCCTTCCCAAAAGATGGGAGATAGCGTCTTAAAACCATGAGGGATGACATTACATTTTTATTACAATACATCCCTCTGCCTGGTGATGGAATCTAGCTGAGAGAAGTGTCTGGAAAGTGCATAGCCTCCCCCGGCTTTGGTTGTCTCAAGCAAACTCTGGGGTATATTGTAATTCTTATCTGATGTTTCGTAAGGTTTCTAAATTCTTTTGTCTGCAAGTAACAGTATTTAATCTTCTCTTCCATGACAGATATGCATAATATAATGTTTGGTTTGTTGGGGTTTTTTTTTTCAAAAGGAAGACTGCCACAAATTCAATGCTAGGCAAGTAATCATGCATCTATAAAGAGTAAGGACACGTACTCAGCAAGTATTTTCAGCTTTATTCTTTTCACAGGAATACCTCTGGCCTTGCTTGAGGCCACCTGGCACAGTAGAATTTAGGAGAAGTCTGTGAAGTCTATTTCTTGGAGATAGCATTCTTGCACAGAAAGGAAAATATCTTGTACAGCAGATGCTAATCTAAATGTTCTGATCACTTGATCAAATGCCCCATAAAGCAAATATTTCCATGGGCTGATCAGACTTGACAATAACATCTTCAGCTTGAAGGAATAATGCTGATAGTAACTTTTTAAATTCAAAGCCATATAACTTCCTATATAATAAATAACAGATATCGACCCTTATTATCAGTGCTGCCCGACATGTTTACCCCAACTGCCAAGCTAAAATCTGTTTTACTACAGCAGTCATCTTTTTTGTTTCCCTTTAATATTAACAGACTGTTTATTCCTTTACCCTCTTTAAACTCTCAATCACATAGCTGTTCCCCTAAAGGAAATTACAGGCTGCAGAGAAATCTGGAGAAATATGTGTGCTTTAATACTAGCTGTATGTCATCCAGGATCCCACCGGAGATGACATTATTACTTTTCAATGGCAAGAGCTGATCACATGGGAGGTGATGTTTTTATTATAATCAGCTGCAGAGAACTGGTGAGGGTGAGCTCATCTGCAGCTGAGTATGTTTGAACTTTTGCACCTTTCAGTACCTTTCTGTGAGCAGTGAAAACTCTCTCCAAGTGGATGTGTTAGGGAGTTAGGTTTCCTGTAAATGCTGAGATCTTAGAAAACGGCCACAGGAAATGAACATTGCAAAATAAAATAGAACTGAAGAATGATGATGTTGATTATTGAAGCAAAGTAGTTTCATCTGGGTTCTGTAGGAAAGGATTATTATAGTTTAAATATCTGATTTGATTTGAGTCTTCCATTCACAGAATTACTCAAAAGACTTCTTGAATCTAGGTCATATTACTCAGAGCAGATTCCACTTACGCTGTGGCCGGCCATTATGCTGCGAGTCTCCTGGGAGATGCTGAGCACCCTTAACTCCTGTCTGAAGCTTCAAAAAATGGTCTTTTGTCAAAGCCTTGAAAAACATATCACATCTGCTTCCCTGGGACAATTTCCAGACAATATGCATTTAATTGACTTTCAGTGAGGAATAAATGGAAATCTAGTGGCACATCTGGTGCTGCCTTCAAATCAATTTACAGTGGTTAAATAGATTTGAACTGGCACTCACTCACGTGGAGAACCTGTCATGCAGCTCTTTGTTCACCCCACTAACTAGACTATTAAACAGTGTCTTTTGCCTTAATGCAGATTTTGCTGAAAAAAAGATGACATTTTGCACATGGCTGGGCTTTAAGGCAGTTAATGAAATTAAAGAACTCCCAGCACAGTAGGAAACCCAGATAACAGGAACAATCGTTTAGTCAGCACATTTCTGCTCCCACAGGAGCTGAGGCTAGTTATCAGGGCCAAGGCATCCAGCATCTAGAGGGGTGAGGAGATGACAGCACAACAGCATTTCTCTGCACAGCTGCCCTAGTCAAATTTATTTACACATTCTGGAGAAACAATGCTTTTGAAACACATTTTCCCAGTGCAGATGGGGAAGTGTAGATAATGGATCCATGTAGTTGTCCTACTAAGTTTTCACAACAATTTGCAGTTTGGAAAGCAGCTTAGGCAGTTTATACAGTGCCATCCATATGGGTTGACCCTGGGTAATTTTGGAAAAGATGTATCACAGAAAAAAGGAGTTTACAGAGGGAAAGGATTCAAGTCTGGAAATCGTCTCTAGGCAAAACAGACACTTTCTTTCCCCACCCCCATGCCCCCCTGCCCCTCCCCAATTTAACAAAAAGTCAAATAACATTCCACAGTCATCAAAGCATGTTCTCTTATCACCAAGCTGGCTTTGAGTTAACAGCATACTTATTGATCTTTCTCTATTTTCTTTACTAAACCAGATCATAAAAGGTGAGAATGAACAGTTTTGTCTGAGCACTTTTATGAGTTAAAAGCATTATTTTGTGCTTAAGGCACTGGGCCAGATCTTCGAACATCTGGTTCAGATCCTGCTTTTTCCTGTGTGACAAAATATATTTGCATTTCAATTCCCCATCTACAAGGTGGGGATCATGTTGTTTTATTGTTTTACAGAGGTGGTCAGTTCATGGAGTTTGTGTGAGTGCCTGCATGGCCCAGTTCAATGAAAATGTGACTTTAAGCTGTGTACAGCGGTTGATTACTTAATGTTTTGATTATCCAGTCCCAGCTCTATCACTGTTTTCTGTGGCTTCAAATTATTTTTTTCCAATATTGCCATTCATAATATGAGAAAAATGCTGCTTTCTTACTTCCAATGGTAGGTGTATGAATAAGTTCTTTACAGTGCTTCCTAAAACATGCTGTAAAGGTGGAAATTATTTCAGTCATGTGAACTCCATCAATGGAGCTACCTTTTGCAAAGAGAGTCCTTCCACTGTTTTTTGCTGCTCCTGCTCATAGAGCTTCCTCCCTGTTGTTTCCTATACATGAAAAAGTCCATTCAGGCTTCACACATTACTATCTCCCACCTTTCAGATGTACAAATCCAGCTGCAACATTGTGAAAGATGAGGAACGAGTAAATGATGGTTGCAGTCTGATGCTGGCCAGAACTCAGTTCAGATTTTATCTTAATGCTGCCTTTGGTGTCCAGGGAAAGGCACTGACCTGTGGGCCCTCCTCTTCCAGCTCATGCCTAATTGGAGTGCTGGCCCTTGGCCAACAGCCCAGCAGAAAGTCAAGTCGTGAAACAGGAGAAATCTTTGAGTCAGCTCCTGAAATAGGTGTAGCAGTCTCAGGCAATGAAGTCTTTTTACAATCCACTCTGGGATACATCTTTCCTTCCCAAGATTTCATTGTTTCCGTAGCTTCCTGACAGTTTTCCAGCAAGACTGCAATCTCAGCCTGCAAAGCACCAGGAGATTGATTCTAGCTGAAAATGATCTGTGGTAAATGGACAAATTTCTGAGGATTCTACTTTTCTGTAAGGGAGGTGATTGTTTGGAACAAATTCTGCAGACATCTCCCTTGAGCTGATCATTTCTGTTGAGAGTTAGTTGAGGAAAACCTACTAAATTGCTACACATGACCACAACTTTCCCAAATGTAAATATGCCAATTATCTGGTCCTGTTCTTATATCCTAAGAATTTTTCCTTTTAACCTTTCACCAAAATTCACAGAATTATTTTCTCAAAATTACAGATTCAAGTGTTTTACAACCTGTTTATAATGGAGCATTTTTGTAAACTGTGTGCTGGTCCTTTTACTGCTTCCTAACTGAAGGAGTGTGTTTTTCTGTGATGAGGGGATTTTTTTCACAGTAATGCAGGAAGGCTCAGCAAATTGTGTCAATATCCTTCTTGAGCCAAAAAAACAAAAGAAAAGCAAGCAAGCAGGCTTTTGAGGAAGGATTCAGCTTTTCATTCCAGGATTCTTACTCAGAGCAATACACATTCTACAATTCCAGCCTGTTCCCGATAAACACAGAGCACACTCTGCTTTCTCAGGAACAAACATTTTCTAGTAACTTATACATGTCTATTTGGATTGATTGAAATTATAAACTGGTGTTTTGAAAAATGCCTGGATATTAAGAATTAGTACACAGATCTGGTCATACGTTCTCTGGAAGAACACCACATGTTGTGGAATTCCTGAGGATCCCACCCATGGGTACCCCAAAGTTCCTTCTGAGACAAAAAATGCTGAGGGATTTTTTTCAGGTTTCTCCTTAGCCCTGGGGGAATAATTGCTAATATTTTTTTGTGGTGAGTTTTGAAAGAGGATGATCAGATAATACAACACAAGTGCTTATGTAAAGCAGAATATAAAGAAAAGATAACAGGGTGCAGCAGGGATTGGGAATGTGTGAATAAGTGCAGTGCATATCCAATGGGAGATAAAACTCCCATCTCATCAGTATAGAAATGTTTAGTAAACAATCAAATGAGCAGTGTGGGCTGGGTTTAGGAAAAAACTTTGCTTAGGAGCTGCTCTTAAGTTCCACACACAGTTTTTACAAAGTCATGCCTTTCATCAAACTATCCAGAGAAAAGGTTTGTAATATGCAAACCAGTTTGGGTTTTGCTAGTTCTACCAGCTGGTCTAGAAAAAGGTCACTTCTTTTGTAGCCTATTGTAGCTACAGCAATATGCTGTACATTTTAATGCTGTTGGGGACTCCTGAGTCAGAAAGGGTATAAAGGACCAGCCTGTGAAATCTGTGGATCTCCAGCAACTTTGGTGGAGTTTCTTTTTATTTATTGAAGTAAATCAGGCCTGGGTCCTTCTTTGACACCACTGTTAAGGAGAGCTTCAGGAATTTGTTTCAGAACAGTGACCCAGATAGTTAAATAGATTTGAATGCATAAGAGTGGTGTGAAAGTATAATTTAAAACTAACAGTATCTAGAAAGCTGATTAAAAGTATAGCAAGTAATAAAGTGTGGTGACAAATATTGTGAGCAGGCAGGCCTTTTACATCAGAAATTCAGTGCAGAGAAGTTCATTCTCAAACATAGGTCAAATTTCAAGATGCTTCCTGATAACATGGGAGGCAATCTGTGCCTGCATGCAATTCCTCACTTAGATAATGCATAGGAAACAAAATGATTTAAACTCCCAAGGCATCTGACCCTGTGTGCAGTTGTCTAGAAACAAAATTATGTACAAAATACTCAGATATTATCAGAGCCTGGTGTATATCGTGATTCCATAGCAATGGAATTTGCTGAAGATTTGTGGTCTTGACTCTTGCTTATTATTAGTTACTATATGAAAGGGAATGAGAAGGAATTTGGAAGTTGTCTCTGTAGTGGGCACTTTGCAGACATCTAGTAAATGAACACAGACTCTAGAACAGGAAACTGCACCAGAAGGTGTAAATCACAACACTAGTTGCAACAGTTATGATTAAAAGGAAAAAAACCAAACCAACAAACAAACAAACACTGCCCTGAAAAGAAAAAAAAAAAAAAAAACCAAATAAATCGAGGTAGTAGCTTATAAAGTGGGTAACATTCTGATCTGTATGAGTATTAAAATACCTTTAACAATGCCAGCCAAGCATCATCAGTGTCCTGAACTATGCTTTAGTGTTAACTAACTTTAGTGAGAAGGATTAGCTCTGATCATCTGGAAGGGATGGAAGGCAAATTTGGAAAGGAAAAATTCTCTTTAGAAATGGAACAATTAACCATCTCCCTGCAGAGTAATCCTCTAACTCTGATTTCTAGTCATACTTATCCCATAAGCCCAGGCTGCCTCTCCAACCATTACAGAAGTTTGTCATGCAAATGTAACTGCCAATAGATGAATATGAAAAAAAAATATAATGAGTATGAAACTGAAAAGCTTCTTTGGATTGTTTGAGTCAATGCTCAAAATAATTTTTTAGAAACTCTTACTTTTTAGATGAAAGAGCTGTGAGATTTCTAATATTCCAGAATGGTTTATACTGAGTTCTTAGGTACACATCTAACATGGTGATTTTTAATTAATCAGCTCTTATGTTTTATTTAAATCTGACTTCTTTTAAAAGATTTATTTTAAATTTCAATTTGCAACTCCCATTTAGCAGGTCTAAGATTCATTCACACTCCCTTCTGATAATATTTTGTGGTGATAACAGAAGGTCAGACTGTTCTTTTCTCATTTTATTTTCTATAAATAAAATAGAAAATTTATCTATTTGTTGGTTACTTTTATATTGTGCTGCCTCAGCTTGGGAACAGACTGTGGAAATAGCAGCCACAGCATCACACCAGGACGTCTGTGCAGAGTCTGTGGAGCCCAAGGAGGGGAAGATGAAGCCAACAGAGTGGAAGTAATCACTGTTAATCAAGCAGTGTTAATCACCTGCACTCCAGCTCAGTGAGCTTGGCACTGCAGTTTACAAGGGCATGTCTTAGAATTACTTTCCTCATCTCTGCTGGAGCTTTTCCAAGAGTCAGTTTGTGATGTGTGGAAAGCAAATCTGTGGATATGTCTCTGCCTTATTCTTTTAACCGTGATTTTAGGAATCCCAGATTTGACTGATGGCGTTCCAGACTAGCACAGCTCCACTGGAGGAGCCTTCATTGTCCGGCCATGATTGGGTTAGTGAGTGTTTGGGGAACACTTGGCAGCTCTCAAAGTGAAGAGAGTCAGGTCAAGAAAGGTAAAACAGGGGCCTGTTGTCTTGGGAAGGCAAAAGCCGAGGGTGCATATGATATCATCAGCATACCATGTCAGACATAGTTAGAGGATGTTGCAGAATTTCCAAACTCACTCAAAATTGTGCCTAGACACACCTAGACAAGAGCTATTTGAGCCTCACCAGAAAAAGCTGAACTTAAATGAGCACTATAACAAGGAGTGGGAGTTCTACAGAACAATGCAGAGAGGTATTGAGGAGTCAAAGAACAAGTAGTGAATTCACAAGAGCCCGAGGGGAAGCTAAACATTACTTACAGCTTTTTGAGGCCATAGGGAGGGTTTCGAACTGTCTGTATTTAAGTAGGTTCCTCAGTCCTAAACAGCAGTGGCAATTTTCAAAGTTTTTTTCCTCTTGGCTTTTTTTGCTTTCCATTGGAAGAAAGTGGAGGGAAAAAAGGTCATGAGGTTCTGTATGAAAACCTTGAGGTCCACAAAGTGCACTCTGCTGTTATGGCAAACAGTCATTTAATAAAAATCTACTCACAAACTGTTGACAGTCCTTTAAAAACATAATGAATCTTCTTGCACCTCTAATACCAGAAGTCTAGTTTGGTAAATGCCTGTTCTGCTCTTTAGAAATCTTTAGAAATGCTTTACCTCTGCTTTTGCCAGTACCATCTTGTGTAGTGAAGAACGAATTCCTCTTATCAATGACCTTAGATATTTGCTCATTTGAGCATCACTCATTTAGGTACCTTATCCAGATAGGCTCTTCATGAATGTAGAATCAGTCTCCTGTGCAGCCTAGCATCCCATCTCTGAAGGTGTTCTGTGTGTACCCAATTCAGATCAATTTAATTCTTTTAATAATGGTGACCCATTCCAGGAGATGTTTTATTATTTTATGTAAAATTAATTTAATATTTCTGCACTGCTGTTAAAATATCTCATCTCTTAGCTGAGCAATACATTTATCTTTTTCATATCTTCATGTCAGTCATATGTCATAGTTAGGCCATCAACCTAACATGCAGGTCATGGTCCCTGCCTTCAAATGATAAATTGTCAACTTAAATGAGAAATTCTTATTAGTCTTTTTAATTGTAGTTCATCACGTTTTTTATTACTCCTGACTTATAAATCAATCTTTCTTGTATGATAATCTTTTCCTGCTCCTTATACAATATTTTATCACTATACTGAAAATGCCTCCCACTGTATCATCATCAGAATTCATTAATTTCCTCCTCTTCTTTGTGCCAAGGCCATCCATGAGAGTATTTTATAATACTGAGTTCCATAAACAGTCCCAGAGGATGTCTCTCTGCAATCTTCCTTGAACTCTCAGTGATAAATCCTCATTCTCTCTTTCCCTTACTCTCCTTGCCAAATCCTTTTGCTATTATCATACTCATTTGTATTCACATAGTCAGGTGATTCCTATGCTATTTCATATATTTTCCACTTTAATTTATGAACTGTATGAGAATACTTTACAGAAGTAATGATAAATTCACTGTATTTTCTCTCCTTAAAAAAAGCTGATTGCTGTCTAAAACAATGGCAGCAGAATCCATTTCTTTCATAAACCCAAACTCTATTTTGTCCTATTTTTTGCTACATTTATGTCTTGTAGAGTGTTTTCCTTTGCAATATGTTCTAAAGCCTTGTATACTATACTAAGTTTACAAGTGCATCAACACGTTCTTTCTGTATTCTTAAATATGTAAGTTTGTTTCCTATACAAGATGGAAAAAATAGCCCCCATTTTCTTGTGCTGTCTTTGGCAGATAATAATTAATTTCTGATTTACCAACATTGCACAGTGATCTGTTTTTTAAACAAATAAAGTCTCCTTCCACCCCCTCCCCCCCCCCCTTTTTTTTTTTTTTTTGTCTTTTGATAATTTATACTTTGTTGCTATTCTTTCTCATCTCCAAGGCAGATATTTTTCTTAAGTTTTTGTTTATTTCGAACATATTTTTTCAGGTAGCTGTTTATCCAGTTACAGTAAGATCCCTTCTCTAAGAGTTACAGAGGGTTATTGTATCTCCTATTTACCAATCCTCCCAGACTTTCTCAACATTCAGGACTCTGAAGTATTCTGCCCACCCTACTTCTCCAAATGATTCTCTTTCTTTTAAAAATTTCTTCTTTTTTTCTAACTCTTCTTTTTGGTTATTTACACTAATTTAATTTATATTGATCTGATGTAACTTATAATCATCAGACCCAAAATTATTGTATGCTACTGTTGTCCTTTAGCCAGTTGGAGCAAAGACACAGTCCTTACTCAGTAGCACTTTTCAGTAAATTCTCAAGCTTTTTCCTTCCTAAGCTAAATGAAAAACAATACAACAGAAAAGTAACGTGCTTCTTTTTTAGAACAGCACATCTTTCAGTTCCTGTGATGGGCACTCTCTTTACCCAGTCTCTGATTTATAGTGATTAAGAGACTGATGCATTCAATATATAGTCTTTTCTCCACAATGAAAAAACATTTATCTAAGGTTTTTTTAAGACACGTCTTACCTATTCCAGTGATGCCCACTTTATTCTTTGAGGCTAGAGCCCTGCCCCTTGAATAATCCTGATAGCTTCCAGTGGAGTAAGTTTTGGGGATGATATTCTGAGAAGACATAAGAGAATCAGGTTTTTTAAAAAAGGCAGTGAAGGTTACTGAAGGAGGTGAATTTTCAGTGTATTCCAAAGGGGTGTGCTAGTAATTATGGGAAGAAATTCAGGTTAAAAAAAAGGAAATCAGGAAAAAATATACTGAGACCAAAATACACTACAGTCTGGAGACATCTTCCAAAGAGAATCTTGGAAGCAGAAAAATCTTGGAATTTCAAAAGCAGGTTTGACGAAGCAATAGAATAGGGCCTACATTTTTAAGCTGGCTAGCAGAGACTTTTTCCATCTGTAGCTTCTCTGTGTAGGTTCCGTGTGTCTGTGTTCTCTGCCTTCTATTTTCCTGACAGATGTTCTACTCCTCATTAAATAAGGAAGTATCAGCTCCCTTTACTGACTTTTCCTCAGTTTTCATCATAATTTAACCCCAGATTGAAATTGCTGCTGCACTGCTTTGATCTATTCCACTGAAATTAATGCCAGGTAATTTTTCTCTTTGAGGTACAGTTCCTCTCTGTGGCCCAGCAAAGGAGGGAAAGGAAGAAAAAAAATGCTACCCACATTTTAACAGTTCTGTGAATTAAAAAAAACATGCATTTAATCACTGCTTGCAGCCTGCAGATAGGACTCAAAGCAAGGTGTTTTTTATTTATTGTGTTTAATATCACACACTGAAGTTTGAGGCACCAATGGCAGGTGATCAATTTTTGTAAAACTACTTCCCATATCTCTAATTTCTTTACAACCTTTCTTTGTACATTGTCAGATTTACATGCATTGCCCCCTCAAACAAAGGGCTGGAGTCATTCTTCATCTCTCAGGGTTAACTAATCCTTCTTTAGATGAACCCATGCAGATCCACATGAAATGTTTGCTTTTAAAGCCAAGCTTTCTTACATCAGCTTTTGAAATTTTATTCACTTGGACAAGCTGATTAATGGTGTCAGCATTGTTCATTTGCTTTGCAGTGCATAGTGAGCAGATGTTATATTGGCTTGTTGCCCCACACTGAGCATGAAGGGGTAAATCCTTTGAGACCTTGCTTTTGTTAGTAGGTCACTTACCAAAAGGTCAATAAGTCTGTTTTATACATAAACATGATGTTGATTAAGCTGAGATATTTTGATTCAGTTCTTCTGGGAGGGGTTTTATATTAGAAGCACAGGGCCAAAACCTGACATGTCAGACTAGGCAAAACATTGACTCACTGTAAGGGTAATCTCTTCTGTGAGGGTTTCCTTGTTGAGCCAGTTGTGGGGTGCTGTCATTACAGTTTGCATTTTTTCTCTCAGAAGGCATGCAGGCAAGGGCTGTAGGGAGAGGTAATGTCTTTTCATCAAGGCAATGCAATGTAAAAAAATAATGTTTTAGGCATGCAAATCCCTCTTTAGGTGTGAAATGGAAACCACAAACTTCAAGCTCAATACAGAGTGAGAAGGAAAATGTTTTTCAAAAAAATCTGGGTAAGTAGCCCTAGGAAAAATACGAAATGTTAGCAAGAGAAGGAATAATAAGCCATACATAAGTGTTTTCCTTCAACATGGGCTAAACTTCAGAAATTAATCCACTGAAGTAGGACTACAGCTGGCAGAAGAGAATCAAGAGCATTGGTACAAATGTCAGAAACATTTTGCTGTGAATTTTAAGTCAGGTATGAAGTTTCCCAAAGCTCAGGATGTATTTGGAACCAGAGCTTTTACATTACAAAATGGAGGCTGCAAGCCTACCTTGTTTGTTGTCCTGGGAAAAAGATTTTGAATATGCTACTCTCACAGATAGAAATAAAATTATTATCTCTCTACCTTCTGAAAATGCAATGGAGATATTGATTTTTATTTGATTTACTAATGTATTAATTTTATACATATATATACAAACATCGATATATATATTTGTTAATTCACATGTGGGGTGTTTGTTTTTGTTTGTTTTTCCCCAGAATTCTTTCTTCATTTTAGACAAAAAGAAGAAAGAAAATCAAAAACCTATGCATTAATCCCATGCATACATTGAGGTAAAACTTAATCTATTTCAGTGGATGCAAGATATGAATATTCACAATGCTCTCAGATCTTACAGCCCTCCCTAAGGCTCAGGGCTTGCCTCCCAAGTGAATATCTAACACCCAGTATCAAATCTTCAAAAGAGATTTTATAAAAGAATTTTTAGTATTTGTAATATTTAAATATCAGAAGTATTGTATTATCATTTTTTATGGCATACAATGTTTGAATGTAAGCTACATCGGCTAGAATGACACAACTCTATTGACATGAGTCTGCTGGTCAGGAACACCTCTTACTTTACAACTGTTCTTGTCTCACAAGTTCCTGCGAGCTTGGTTATTTAGCTTATGCTGCAGAGAATGGATTCAGCCCTGGAGGTCCACAGCCACTGTCTGCTTTTGAAGGGTATGAGTAATATTTAGTTCAATATTTCATTCACATCTCTAGAAAGACAAATGTAAAATGACAACGACATATAAATATAACTAGACTATAGCCTGTATTAAGTATATTTCCTGTTAATTACATGCAGATTGTTTGTATTTCTTTCCCTAAGAAAAGCATAGGTACCCAATTTACTTGCATGTCATTAAAATAAGTCTCTGTCTTAACAACTTCTCAACATTGCAACCTGTTTGCTTAAACTGTTGAGAGTTTATATGCACTAAAAACCTAAAAGTACCAAGGATTTAGTTACTGGACACCTTTGATATCAGTCTCAGTTGCGACATGAAGGGGTTTCTAACAGAATTCATCAGCTTCCAGCTGATTGCATCCTTCCCCTTGAAGAAGAATTTGCAGGCAAAATAGCAACTGAAAGGTTAAGGGATAAAGAAAAGAAGCCCTATGAACAGAATTTGTTCATTTGGCATTTTTGTTCCTTCTGCCACTTCAAGCTGAGGACTTCCTTGCTCTCTCCATTTGCTTAACAGAGTTGATCATCTGGCCTTTATTACAGCAGATTGAACACAAATCTTTACTGAAACATGAAATACATCCCAGAGAACACTGCTCACTGACATAGAAATGAAGGTGCTATTGCTGCCTAAGGATACTGGAGGTGATAAAAGAAGCACACCAATGTTGCTGATTGATTCTCATTGCTACAGCTTGCATGAGAGGCTGCAGGAGGTTTTCATGGTCATGCTGAAAGAAGGGCTTCTTTTAGTTCACTTCCTTTCTCCCACTGCTGTGAAGTTGTTTAAGAGACTGGACCTTGTATCTCAGTATATAACTTACCACCAAAGCCATTCCCATTTTTGATACCCTCGTGGACTGAACTGGGCTCCAAACAGGGAGATTTCATCTTACACTGAGATATAATCATGTACTTAATGGTCACCAGCCTAATTAAAAGACCCTCCTGACCTGCAACATTTTACTGAACCATTCTGCTTAAAATGTATTTATATCTTATATTTATGTATTTATTTTATATATGTATTTGTATATAAAATTATATATAATTTTATATAATGTAAAATATAGATTATATATAATGTATATATTTTATATATTTATTTATATTTATGTCTGGAAAGACACTCTTTTCCTTCTCAACATACAAGCAGCTGCAGGCTTTAATTCCTAACATTTAGAAATACACTGAAAATTATATGTTCCATACTTACTCAACCTTTTTGACAAGGATTCCCCAACTTTTATTCTTGCTAGAGCAAGCTGGTTTGCCATGCTTTGTCTACCTGTGCATTAACAGAATTATTGCACATACACACTCAGTCCAGGACTTCCCAGGAAAACACTGCACATCTGCGTTGCTGGGCCTCGTCTCAGGAAGCCTGTGAGTTACTGCTCCAACCTTCTGATATTCAATGTGGTAATTCCTTCCCTTTACACTTGCCCATAAGATATGATTTAATGAACCTTTTCCCTCCCATCTGCTGCAACTGGCTGCCCAAGTTCTTCAGGAGTCTCTCCAAATCCATTTTCACTGACATTTGTATTACTCCTGTCTCGTTCACAGGAGAGTGACACTACGAGGCTGCAGTCTCATCCAACAACCCACCTTTCTCACAAAGTCTTGCCCAAAGTATACTTCAGGGCCTGTGCTGGAACAGAAGTTGTGGTGTTGCACCTCAAGAGGAGTGGGTGTCATTTGCCCCTTATATCTGAAAATACAAAGAGACTAGAGAACTGAGTATTGCCAGTCACAAATTTTAAGAAAAAAAAAACAACTAGGCTTGAAAAAACAATCTTATTTAAAGAAGATGCAGGGCCTGGGAGTCTTTCTTCTATCTTTTGTTTTTATCAAACTTTCTGATTCATTTGGGAATCTTTTAAAATTATTTTAACAATCATAAGGTCCAGAAACACACCCTTTTGTAGCATCTTTTATCTCACTCTCTCTTATTTTTTAATTTGGATTTTGACTCTTGAAATTCTTCCACAGTCATTTCTTGCCAGCATCCAAGTGCTGGCAATAACAGAAAAAACTCCCAAGTTTGTGGGTTTTTTAGTAACTGGCAATGCTTTTCTCCAGAGAGAAGAATTAGCCCTTTGCAGAAAACTTGGATTTCACATAAAACAATGCTATTTCTTCTTTAAATTTGATCAAAAGCTCTAATATTTATGTATGCCTTTATTAGCAAAGTGTAATATTTCCTTTAAAGCTTTGAATATTTTCAGGCTTTCTTCCATTTAAAATTAAAATTCTCTGGTATTTCAGTTAAATGCTACACCAAGTTGTTTGAATTTGAGTCATTTTTGTCTGCAGTTCTAGCTCTGAATTTCATCAGCACCAGTCAGGGCTGTCCATCAGCACATTACTTAAATCTGTACAAAAGATATCAAGGTTTCATCATTAATCTGGTATTTCTAGAATATACTTTCACATTTCGATTCTCTTCATTACACTTTGTTTTACTCATCACTGTACTGATCTGGTTCCAGCTCAGCTCAGCTCAGTTTGTGTTGGTGGGACTGCAACAAAAGATCAGACAAAATCAAGCTGCTCTCCAGTATATTGATCTGGAAGAGAAAGAGCTGATATCAACAATTTCATGCTCTGAATTTTAAGAACAAGTAAAGTACAAATTCTTGAAACAAATTAATTTATTTGCAAAGGAATTACCAATCTCATCTTCATCTATTTCTGAAACAGAAAATTTGCTTGAAGCTCTTCCTTTTGGATCTCAGCTTCCAGACACTGTCTTCACAGGTCCCAGGCTGTTACATTACAGTCTCACCTCAAGGCTCTGTTGACATCGGAGGCTCCCCTGTAGACAGCATTAGGCAGAAATATATTACAGCTAAACATTGCATTGGCCTCTGACAGGGATGTATGCACATAGGATTTTCTTTAGACTGGATACAAAGCCCTGAAACATGCCACACTTAATTCCTCTCTTTCACCTTCACAAGGACAAAAGAAAGGGTGCTCTTAGTTATTTTCCTTATCATAAATGTGATCTGTTCTCCTCAAGCATGTAAATGTATCAGTAAAGAGCTGCAACATTTGAGGAGCCTGACATCTAAAGTTTTTCTAGTCACTGGTCAATGAGTTTGGAAGCAGAAATCAGTATAAACCAAATAATGATTCAACCTGGTATAGTGACTAAATCAATTCAGAGCTAATAACAAATAAGAATGCAGGCAGAGAAGAGAACTAGAACAATATAGACAAAATACAGAATTTGGAGCAGGTGCAAGTGAGGAAAGATTGTTTCAAACTGGGCTTTGCATGCAAGAAAAAAAAGCTAAAAGACAAAACAAAATCCTGACAAAAATGCAATACATTGAAGAGAATTTGAAGAGTCGTATCTTAACTATAAAATACAGAATTAAATAGAGAGGAAATGTATGGAAATAATTGAAGTAGAAGATTCATAGTTCCTGATTAAGCAAAATAGATACAGACTTAAGTATGTTCTTAATTTCCACAGAACCTAAAGGCATGATTAATATTTTATCTGTGCTTAAGTGCTTAATTAATCCTATATTAATCATAGGCTCCTCCTTCAGCTTTCACTGAGCCATAGGATTCACTCTATCCTGGGAATTTAAATTGCTCAATACTTTGAAATACTGTTTTTATTTAAATGTATAAACCCCACAGTTATAAGATACAATTAGTCTTTAATATTTTTCTAGCTGTTTTTGCTTGAAGGATCTTAGCAATACTGGCCATTGTTCCAATAAACTTGTTAGAGAGTAGAAGACAGTAGGAGATCCTCCCTAATATTTTCCTTCCCTATTTACAGTGTTTAAATAAGAAAAAAATTAGCTTTTTTCTTATCACCAGCATCCCTGAATCGTTTCATATATACAGTGTGCAGTAAAAATGTTTTTTAAAAAATTATTCTTGGAATTTATGCTACTGTTTTCCCCAGATAATGATTTTCAGTACAGTAAAATTAATAGATGTTTCTTACCAAAATAATCCATAACTAGACGTTAAGTGTTTATTCTCTTTCAAAAACACAAACCACTCAGCAACCAAACAACTCTAGAGTGTCAAATAAATGTGTTTTATGTACAGTCATGAAGCTCCTATCTGAAGTGAATTAATAATGAACCTCAGGTAAATATATCATGGTGGCTTTATAAATGGGTTTCTGAGGATGAAACTAATTGCGTACATTGATGTGAGTAATATATAATCAATACCCATTTTCCTTTCTAAAAGGATGAATTTAAACCCATTCTGCAACTAAGACTTTGTTGTTATTCTTAAAAAATAATCAGCATAATATGCAATAAAAACTAGAGCAAAGAAAAAATGAGAGCAAAGAGAAGAGTAGAAAGATTTTTACTGAAAGCTATAACAAAACCTAGAAATCCCAAATGAGATGAAAAAAGTAGTCAAGAGCAAAAAAAAGCTAGGTTCTAGAACATCTAGGCTTGGAACTATAGACTTTCACCCACAGTACATCACTTGGTGCCTTACAATCATACAGGCACAAGTCAGAAGGGACCTTCAGGGGTTATCTAGTGCAACTCCTTGCTCAAACAGGTCTCATCAGATCAAGTTGTTCAGGGCTAAGGGAGTCCTGAACATCTCTAAATATTGAGGTTCTACAACATCTTTGAGCAACCCAGTCCAGTGTTTGACCATCTTCATGATATATTTTTGTCCTTTTATCTAGAACATGTAATTTACCATGCTGCAATTAATGTCTGTTGGCTCTTGTGCCATCATGGTGCACCTATGAGAAGAGGCTGGTTCCATTTTCCAGTTCTGTCCTGCAGTCAGGCAGATGTAAGCAGCAACAAGGTCTCCTTTTCTCCAAGCTGAAAATACCCAGCTCTATCAGCCTCTTCACGTGCATCATGTTCTCCAGCCCGACTCTTTTGGAGGCCTTTTGACTGACTCAGTTCCATGTGTCAATATTGTTCTTGTGCTGGAGGGAGCCCCAAACCAGTGACAGTACTGAGATGAGGTGTTATGAAAGATCATTCCCCTGGCCCTCTCGTTAATACAGCTCAAGACGCTGCTGGCCACCTTGGCAAACTGTCCTCCAGGACACCAAGGTCCTTTTCTGCTTCCAAACAGCTCCAAGCCTGTACAGTTGCATGGGGCTGTTCCTTCTGGGATGCAAGACCTTGGAATTGCTCTGGTGGAGCTCTCTCTGAATAGCAGCCCTGCCCTCCAGCTGAATTCAGCTTTTGAAATGCAACAAAAGAATGTAAAATGTAGAGAGCTATGGTGGGAAAGAAGCCCAGCACTCAGAAGCTTCTCGAGGGAAATGAGAGAACCAGATGGAGATGATAGTTTCAGTTACCTCTAGAAGTCACTCACAATGGGAAGGAAACATTACAGAAATGCTTAGTTGGCTAAACATTCTTCTATCAGCACTAAGGAGTTGGTTTGGTCTTCTGCCTTGCCATATTGAAAAAACAGTATTTGTGCTGATTTCGTAAGAGGTATTGGCAATTTGCCTTATGAGATTGGTATCATATGTTATTATTTGTGTTTGCTTTCCACAACATTTTAATTTTGTATCTGTTTTGATTTGATGACAGTGACAGTTCTAAGTCACAAACTAAAATCAAGTCCTTCTTACACAATTTTTTGCCCCAGAGGAGCTGCCTGAAAACTCTCACAAACTAAAATATGCAGTACTCTGCAGCTGGTGAACCTGAATTCATTTTGTGCTGCAATCTTCTCAGAAGGAAGATCCTGAAAGCTGTAGTTACCATCTGTATTTTTCTAATTCTTCAGATTGCTCTATTACATGAAAACCATGAATTAAGTAAAGTCTTTCCAGCAGTTGCATTGGTAATCCTTGGGCTCTGTAGATTCTATAAATCTTTGAGTCTTTTAAGGTGTATAACCTATGACAGTTTGTCATTGCTTCTGTCAGGACGGTGGTGCTCCCTTTGCAAAATATGTAAGCTAGGGTCCACAAAAACCATTTGTGGTCAGGGAATGTAGCTTTGGGATAAACTTCCAAGATAGATTAGGCAAATTTGGCCTCTGGCTGCTCTTAGGAGCAGCCTTTGTGCTCTTTTCACACCCCATTTAGAAATCAACCCTTTCACAGATTCAGATACTCCTTTTTTTACATGCACAAATAAACAGTTTAGAATAGTTAAATCAAGTTTCACAGAATACCTTGACAACAGAACATAACACAGGAGGAAACCTCTGTCAGGTCTACCAGAGACTGTTACTGAATTACGTGTAGGATGTTCAGATGCTCCTCTTAATGCGTGGCACCACTAAGCCATAAATTATTCAGGGAGTGATTTTTCCAGAACATAACAAATACCACCAATGATTGGTGATCTTAGGAATGTGGTCTCGGTAGTACAGAAAGGATGTTATTGTAGTGATATAACTGCTTCACATGACCTATGGCATGAACTTCTGCGACTGGTGAATGGAAGACAAAGCAATGTATGTAAATTATTTTTTATTCACCTTCCATTATGTGTTGCGGGATGTCTTGGTGGCTATTACATCTTACAAGATGACTTAAAAATTCATCTGTAACACACTTCCTTGACTTTGCTTTCATTGGGGTCTCTTGCCATGTCATTAAAAGATTTCAAAAGAGGAAAAATATGAAATGTTCTAATATCCTCATGTTTACCATTCCCTAATTATATGAGAAGCCACCTTCTAGTAGCTGTGGCACAAGTATGGGCCAAACAAAAAACATGTAACAAAATTTTGCTGTCTTTAGTCTGAGCATCCAAATCTATTCTGGAATCTTCTGTGACTTGGCACAAGTGGTATGAATGATACGCTCAAGGAAGGAAAAGTAATGTTCTCCATGTTTCTTTGTCAACAGGCTGTAATTGCCGTTATATGAAGCCCTTAATAAGCTGTAAGCATAGACTTGGACATAGTTCAGTTTTCTGTATCTTAATAAGGAATAGTAATGTTAAAACAATTACTAAACATAATCTGAATACTTCAAGCAACTCTGTGGATTGGGTAAGACAAGCTCCTGAGATGGTTTTCCTGCCATTTTGGTGGGCCCAGCACTGGACATTCCCGGACAGGAACCAGTATCTGTTTTGTAGAGCTGTTTGGGAGAAGTGGAGACCAATTTCTTCCTAAAGACAAGTTTTACAGTGCAACCACTGGAAATCTCTCCAATCACACATGGTGCGTGTTCAAAAGCTGGGTGACAAGGGACAAAGCTGCAAAGTCTTGGGACCTCATAGCCAGGCTCTCCCACATCTAGAGCTGAATTCACATTTGCGTGTGGAGCGTTGTGACACCAGATTATCCTTTGACACCAGATTATCCTGTCTGTGAACAACAGCAATACTAGTGTTTCCAAGGACTTTTGCTAGGGTTTTTCCCAGAAATTTTGCCTTAATGTCTACTGTGGGAGGGGAAAAAAGCTCAAAAAAGAGAAATATTCGTAGCCAGCTCGCAGAGGAGGGCGGAGGTGGAACGGAGCGGGAATTCAGGGGCTGGCTCCAGGGGACTCGGTCTGGGGCCGTGAGCCCCGCGCCGTCCGCCCGGGAGGGCGCGGCTCGGGGCGGGAGCGGA
>VZRH01001423.1:520135-581937 GCA_013397555.1 Urocynchramus pylzowi
TTGGCGTGCCCGGCCCGCGGGTGACCCCCGGCTGCAGGCTGTGGAGTGCTCGGTGTGAGCCAGGAGGAGGATGAAGGGGAGCTTCTGCTTGCCGTGAAAATAAACTTAGACTCGCCTGAGAGTATGCAAAGTGTATATAGGGGTGAGTCCCGAACGTGTGGCAGACGGGGTGGTAGGCGTTGGGTTTTGATGGGGGTTTTTTGGGGTTTTTTTTATGTGTGTTTTTTTTTGGTTGGTTGGTTGGTTGTTTTTGTTTTCGGGTTTTTTTGGGGGGTTTTGTTTGTTCGTTTGTTTAGAGAAATCGACGAGATTTCTCCTCCTCGGGTGGAACTAATGAGCAGGGTTTAGCACTGTGAAAATTACGAGGCACAATTTGGTCACTTCATGGCAGAAGATCAGAGGATGCCACTGTGACTGTCACTTTGATCATGTGCTTGGGACAAAGTGGTGGGAGTGAGTGTTTTGATAGATCTGGAAACTCACTTCTGCGTTTGGGAAGATTAATTTTGTGGTTTTCAATTCCACTTGCTTCTTGCACTGGCCTTGCATCATTTCAGAAACTGATCTCCTCAGAAACTGTTTTAAGTTGTCACTTAACTTTCTCTTTCGTTCTATCTCAGAGATGGAAATATGGTTGAATCTCAGAAATGCTGCATTTAAATGCAGAAAGGGAATAGGAACTATGTGCACTCTGCTGTTTTTGCATCTAAATTAAACATTTAATTAATTAAAATTAATTAATTGAATGGGAGAAGCTCAGTGTTGCATCCATAGAGCAAGGTAGTTGTGTGGACCTTTTCCTCTTATTTCCAGCTAATTGCATTTATTCTCCTGTACACAGACAAATCAAATGCTAATAAGCATTTGACACAGCTGGGTTTGTTTTCTTGTAATTTATAATGGAGCTGGAGAAGACCCATTTGCTTTTGAGAGGAAATTGGGCTGTTTTAACAGCCTGTCTTTTGAAGGTTGCTGCTTGATGAGGCAGGCAGCAGCAAGGTCTTAGTTCATGCTGTAGGAGCATCATGCTTGTGCTGACCTGACACTTGTCTGACCTTTGGGTGAGCAGACTGAGTTTGTTATTCTGGGAGAAGACTGAAATAACTGTGGGGGTAGGGAAGAGTTATAATTTACCTGCAGATGATTGAGTCTAAGTGGCACACTGGGTAGTCAAGGGTGTGTTAGAGGGCGTGGGACCGTGCAGCAAGAAGTGGTGCTTGTGAGGACAGCAGACTTTTAGGTATGTGTGAAATTTCATCTTTCTGTACTTTGGGAAACTGCTGAAGAGCTTCTACCCAGAATTTCAATTTGCAGTGTTTCTCTAGTTAATGCTTAAAGTTAGCTCAGAAGTTTCACTTTTGACCAGGAGGAGAACCTTTTTTTTGGCAAGCTTAATTTTATTTGCTAACAAAAAGCAGAGCTTGTTTTAAGGTGGGGGACTCTGGTATTGTCGAATACAATGCTTCAATATGAGAAACTGCTAGAGCTTCTAAGAAGAGTTCTGCTAGTGAGGGACTGTTTCCTTGCCAAAATATTTTTATTTATCTTATTCTAGAGAAGGTTGGGGAGCCCATGTCCTGTATCTCTAAATGCTGGCATAATTCTAATTTGGGTAAGGAATCCCATATAGAAATGAAGCTGCTGTCTAGCTCTTGAAGGTCTGCACAAAGTTGCTACTCAATTAGGGCATTAAATATGTGATCAGGCTTCTAAGAGAATGTCTTGATTGACAATGAAAGTAACCAAGACTTGAGGAATTCCACAATTAAAGTTGCTTTTAAGCTCTTTTATAAAAGTACAGTGAATGATACTATGTAGGAACCTAGCCTCATTCCTCTGTTACTAAGTAATTGATCATTTTGTTTTCCACTGTTCAGAAGCTCTAAGCCTCATGCACAACGTGGTATTTAAATATTTTTCTGAAGATAGTGTTTTCATTTCTCACATGCTTTTCTGTAGAGCACCTTACTGGTATGAACTGATTTAAAAATAACATTATTTTGGTCAACGTGAAGCTTGTTTTAGTCAAATGGTCAAATTTTAGTCAAATGAGTCAAATGGTGCTCCTCTCCTTCCAGACAGCGGCAAACTGAGAAATGAAAAAGTGCAGGTATTGCTGTGGTGAATATGTTTTTCACAGTAGCCCACTGTATTATCTTGTAGGATTCAAGTGGAATTTTTTTCAGTCTATTGTATTTAAAATTGTTTAGTGTATGTAATTCAGAATTTTTTGGTCAAGGACTTGAACTTGAGTGCGTTTCTGTCTTCAAAAATTGAGCATTTTGTATTAGCTCTTAACATCTTCAGAAGTGCCTTGTGCTGCATTTCATAATATCGTGCCTTGGGGACTGTCCAGCTGATGGCTGTGCAAGTCAGCTCTTGTGACTTTTGAAACAGTTGTATAGAGATTCTAGATCCTGGTTGCAAGGAAATTAATATTTGAAAAATACTTAGAGTATTTTTTGGTTTTTCATGTAATTAGGCAGGTGTGAATGAAAGCAAGCCAGCAGCTAAGCTTGCTGCTCCTTGTGGATAGACTTTTGAGAAACAGCGTTCTTAGCAGATGTATAGGTATTGACATAAATTTGGTATGGTCTGTTCATTAGCTAAGTTTAACCTTTTTTTTTTTTTTAGAAAAACACAGCTACAGGAGGAATGGTTGCTTAGCTTTCATCAAAGTAGAAGTTGAATAACATGTCAGTAATTCTGAAGGTATGAAGCTTGTAGGGTTTGTAGAGTAAGAACTTTATTACTACATAAACTAGTTTGGTAGCCATCTTTTGGGATTCCTGCTGGATACCAATGTACCTGTAAAACTGGGAAAAAGTGCCTGAAGTTAAAAGGAACCTTTTATTCTGAAGCTGATTCCCCAGCGACTTTGAGTGGATTTATTTGCAGTTTTAAAAAAATTAGTGTTGGATGCTTGTTTTTGAATGAAATTCCTACATTTTGTTCTGAACAAACAGCAGCCCATCAGGATGTTGTTATATGCTCAGGCCTTGTTGAAGAAAGTGCAGAGAAGTGATTCACCACTGTAGCTTAAAAATGTTTGCTGTGGTGTAGCAGAAAAATAATTTCTGAATGTCTGCTGCTGAGTTACTGTCATCTGAAAATGAAGTGCAAGAACTAATGTCCCTGTGCACATTGCACTCATGAAACGGTTTTCCATGGCCTTGTGTTCGGGGTCTGAGCCGCAGTGTTTGTGGATCATTTGTGTTCCTTGTTTCTCATCAGTTCCTCGGTGTGCTCTCCTCCTGCAGCGTTCCTGCTCCCGCCTCTGCCTGTCCCTCCCGCAGGGAGTAGGCCGTGGTGGCTCTGCCTGTGGCCGGTCCAGAATTGGGCGGGTGCTGATGCATCGGCTGTAGTTTGGGGAGAAGGAATGAGGCAAAGATGGCTCTAGCTACGTACCCAGCAGCTGAGCAAGATGGAGGGAGACTGCAGCTTCTCCCTCAGGGTCCTGTAAGAGATGATCTCCTGCTATGCCAGGGGCTGACAATGGTTCTAGCTGCCGGGGTAGCCCATTGCAGGTGTGTCTTTTTCTGCTGCACAGAGCTCTGGGCATGTGATTACAAAGCACTGCCACAAAGCTGTCTGTCACATGAGCCGTTGCCATGTGCTGCCTTGCACACAAGTGCCAGCTTCTATTCTTGCTAAATTAGATTGGGTGGTGTCTTACTGCCCTTTGTATCCGTTGTCCTTGGCTGGGCTCATTTGGAAGAAAGGGAGTCACAGCCAAACCCAAAAAGAATTATTTTGATTAAAAAGACCCTCAGATCTTTGCATGAGAGATTTATTGTCCCTCAAATTAACATCAGATTAAGTATTTAATGAGGAGGAGGGCAGTGCTCTAATGAACTGTTTCACTTTTTTAATGGGACAGTTTTACTTAAGAGTGCAAAGTGTTTTGAAGATGCAGTTGTACAGCTTGAGGATTCAGGGATTGGTGCCATTTAGGCAGGACTGCTGAGGCAAATCCATTTCATCCCTGTGTTGAGAAGTATGGAAGAATTTTGCAAGACCAGGGCTCAAAGTTATGGTAGGCTTTTTCAGGTTTTCTGATGCTCTTTTTAACTTCCCGGCATTGCACCTTGAAGATAGATTTAGATTGGAGGAACAGTACCATAAAGAATTTTGTGGAGGAATGCTATTCCTGAAGGGAAATGAGCTGGTATTGGAAGTATAGACCTAACAAGAGTGGATAGTCTTTGCTTTTAAAAACAAGAATCTCAGCAGCGTTATTTTTCCTCCTCCAGTTAATGAGCCTTATTTGAAGTGAGTATGTGAATCTGGTGGGCAAAAGGTAAATCCATGTGTTCTGCCAAGCATCCTTTTTGGGAGGGTGCCTCCCAGTACTGGCTTTGTTCAGCCCAACTCATCTGGGACCCTGTTGAGGTCGTGCTAGCCTTGTCAGTTCCTGTAAAGAATGCAGGAATCACCCTTTTGTGTAAATACCCTTTGGAGCTCTCATATGCATAAGAATGTCCTGCATTTTGGATTTAAGCAGTACAGTGCATGTTGGTTTTTTATATATATGTCTGTGGCTATAAAAATCAAGCATCTGAGCTGGTGTTAAAAAAGCAATGGAAGTGTTCTTTCAGAAGCTTGTATGCTGTTACTGTGTGCATCTCAAGCCAGTGGCCTTCTAGCACGTTAGTGCAGTCTTTAGGAAAATTATTTTCCTGCTTCTGAATGGAGATGTTCGGCTTTCAAGGTTTTCAGGAGTGTTTTCTTACATCATTAATGTAAGATAAAAATAAATGTCTCCTTTTTCTGCAATTCTGCCAACCTGCTTTATGCTGTGGGAAATGATACATTAGGTTTTTAATGCAATCACTGCTGCTCTGTGTAGTTTCAGTCATCAGCTGGTTAAGGGCTGCCTTGAATGCATCAGCTTTCATAGCTCAGATAGTCATCAGTTCAAATGCAGTCCTTGTTGGAATTGCTGCTCTGCATATTGTGAGATGCTTCTATATGGGTTATTTTATCCATATTTTGAAAGGCTTTTAAAAAAAGCCGTTGATTGTCACCCCCACTTTTCTATTTTTTTTTTCCCCCTGTGCTTTGGGAAAACCTGGAATTTGTTTTGTAGTCAAAGTATTTCCTTTATCTCCTGCATTTTCTGATTGAGTTGCTTTTCGATTAATTTCTCTAAATCAAATATTATGGAACATTCAGCATCCTTTTATTTAAAACAGTGTAGTTGAAACCATTGTCCAAGCATAGAGTGTGGATTTGTTACTGAGCTGAAGTTCGGGGAGGTGGAAGGGAGAGCAGGAGTAATACTGATGTAGAGGGCCATGTGGTAACTTGTATTAAGATAGAATTTTCAGTCCTGGGGTTTTTTTGTACAGAATGGTGGGTTGTTACCTGTGAAGCTTGTTCATTAATGCAGTAATGAAATACCAAATTTTGCTAAACTGCATTCTTTGCCATCCGTTACTGGAGGCAAACAGCTTGAGTTGTGCTATTTATATTCTGCTTGAGCTTGTTGCTTTATAACCGAACACTTTGTTATTTGAAACAAAAGTTATACTTGAAAATTTGATAGTGACTTGACCTTTGGACCACAGAATAACACTGATTTTGAAAATGGCTTCTGGTTGATGCATTTTTTTGTCTAGTGCCTGAAAAAAAAAGGCCCACAAACACCTGAACACCAGCCCTTCAATGGGTAAGAAGCATTTAACCTGTGCTTTCTTTTCAAGCATGTAACTTTGGTGTTTCCCTGTATGACCACTTAATTTCCCTTGGTGAAGAGTTGTAAGAGGATTACATTTCTCTGTGGTTGCTAAACTCTTCAAAATGAAATAAAAGCAGATAGTTCATACTTGTTTAGTTATCTCACTATTTCAATCAATTGGATCATGGAATTGTAACACAGTCACTTGGTACTGCTTATGGCATTTGCATGCTTCCTGTTGGCATTTCTTCACAATCTCTGTGTTTGGAGTTGTCACTTCTGTTTGGGTTACATTCTTTTTTTCTCTGCAAATATCAAAATAAAAATAATTTTCAGTGAGTTAGCAGTCTGTAAGGTTTGGACCAGCACAGCTGGTGAATACTGAAGCACAGTGATTAGTTGTCTCTTTGATTTTGGTGAGTTTAGTTGCGTCCTGAAAATCAAGCATGTAAGTATTCATCTTTGCAGTAAGTGCAAACTCATACCTCTGCGTATTTTGTTGCAAGTTTGCCGTGAGACTGTGATTTGAGGTGACCTCTCTAGCTATAAAACAATGTGCTGGAGTATATTTGTAGTAGCAATGTGAAATGCATGTCCATGAACCATTAGAAGTGCAAGGATTCTTAGCAGCTATTGGCAGTTGCTTCGAAAAAAAGTACATTCTTTAGAAGAAAAATGATTGCTGGAGGCAGAATAAGCATAAATGGGGGCTGGCTGTGTCCATGTCAGGTGTGCTTGTTTTTAGTATTTGCTGACGTGAGGAGAGTGTGTTAGCCTGGTCCCTGGTCTCTGTACGAGAGGTGTTGTGCACTGTGGCTCAGGGAATCATTATTTCCCTACAGTTGTTTGACTGCTGATCTTAAGAACCTCTGTTCTGAGTATCTTACTGAAAATTCTGACTTCTGTCCTGTGAGTAGAAATCCCACACCTCTTGTTTTTGAGTGGTGTCACCGTTAGGAGGTCCCAGTTCCGCACCCCGGCTGCGATGGTTGCGTACATTGCTATTGCATTAGTAAATGTTGTGGAAGCTGAACAAGTTTGTGAAGTCAGTTGTGTCATTCCTGGCAATTCCAGTAGGTGTGTTTTTAAGAATGGCTTAGAAACAGATGGGGTGGGGATGGGGGGTTGTTTTTTTATTTTGTTTGTTTGCTTCTCCAGGTGTTTAAAGCATGCTAGCTTTAGAAACTGTTAAAAAGTCTCTTTTTCAAGATGCCTTTGCTCAAGACTGAAAACTTTCTGGAAAGAAATGTAATGCAACTTCCTGAATTCCCCTTAGTTAGGATAGTGACTAGCCAACTCTTGAGTAGTCAAGGTTTACAGGAAATCATACTTAAAGGGCCTTTCTGCTCTTAAGTACACTATGAAACCATCTTTGTGTAAAATGACTTATAAATTAGGATCACAGGTTCAAAGTTGATGCTTTTTTTCTTTTTGAGAGTGTCTAGAGGTTTTTTATTTGTGTAGTTTTTCAATAATTTTTTTTTTTGGAAATATTTGTCTGGCATTTTCTTTATGCCTGAGTTTGTCTTTCATTGGCAAAACTGTATTACAATGGTTTTGTTAATTGTAGTACTAAAGAAAAAAAACAAAGATTTTTTCTATATGGCAATCTTTGATTTTGTTAGCATTTTTCATTGTTCAGTAAAATTTTTAAATTTGTGTATAATGTTTTAACATTCTTCATGATGTGTCGACTCAGTTCATCCAATCACAGGAGACTGCCTTATTAACCATGTTCCATAGACCATGCATCATTTATGAACTGAAAGCTGGAAATAAAATCAATGGTCAGATCATCTGCTTTAATAAACACTCGCCTTCCCACTTCCCATCTTCACTGGTTAATCCCTCCTCTAAATCTTCCTCCAAGATTTTCAAGTTTTCCAAATATACCTTTAGCTCAAGGAAGACGTTTTGTTATCTAGGATTGGAATATTATCCATCAGAATGACAATCCTTGCCAGCTACTCATCTTTGGACTGTCAGTCTTGATGGAATGTGCATGAGGTCACATGGATTCTCTTTCAAAATCTTTTTTCCCCAAAATGGTTTTTCTGATAGAACCACTTCTTAAAAGCAACCCCTCTGATTTTCTTGTTTCTTTACTTTAATTGCTGTCAGAGGTAATAATTTAATGCATCCTTGTGAATACTGTTAATGGTGGAAAAGGGAACTTGAAAAGCCTGACATGCTTCTGAAAATGGTTGTGAGCAGATAATTCTTCTGTCATGGTTTCTAAACAGGAGAATGGTCTAAACACTTCCCAGAGTGTCAGTCATCACACTAATACTGTTTATTGTGACCTGGCATTTAATCAAGATTTGCGTATAAATGTTCTGTAAAATTATTCCAGATTTGCAAAAGGATAGTTATTTTTCATCCCTAAGTACCCTTCTCTCTCCTATTCAGTGATCCATTTGTGATTTTCCTAAACTTAGATCAGGCCATCATAAGACCTTAAATGTTGCTTAACTGTGAAGAGGAAATCTTTTCAGGTCTCTTAATTGCAAATTCTTAGAGTAGGAGTAGCTGTTTCAGTGCCCAGTTGCTGCATTTGATGTTGAGGGATAACACTGAACTGTTTTAGCAGTTGTGCCACAGCTCTCTTTAGTTTCACCACAATATAAAATTAAAAATGCAAAAATAGGATGTGTGAAGTGTTTTAATTAGACTTGGTAAGACAAGCCACTTGTATAGCTACTTGCATGTAAACATGGAGGTTTTTCTGGAGAGAAACCTCACAGGAATGAGGCAGGTGGAAGATCCTCAGTGTCTTGAGTGGAAAGACGAATCACAGTGGTGCAGTTTTGCGTGGTTACTCCTCAGAGTTCAGAGCTTTTGCCTATGAAAGGATAGTGCACCACAGAGATACAGCATGTGAGTATGTGAGCTGAGTATGTTGTGCATGTATGATTGCCTGCAGGACCACACAGGGTTTCACAGCTGGCAGCTGCTGCATCTTCAGCAGGACTGTAGCCAGTTAAAGCCCATATCTGGTTATTTTAACTCGGCTCCAGAATGGTTAAGATATGGAGAAAAACATCTTCCCTTGTTCAGTGTGGTGGAAAGAAGCCACTGGTGCTTAATTTTTCTTTGGCAAATCTGTGAGTTTTGTGGTAAACCAAGAAGCCCTAAACCACATTATCTGTTAAATTCTATTTTTATGCAGTTGTGTACAGGTGTCAAAGTACATCCCATTATCACAAGGGTAGAAAGAGGATTGCACTAAATTGAATGCTTTTGAACTCTTCAGTACTAAGTCTAGTAGTGATCAGTTTTTGTCTTTTTCCTAAGTGTATTTGAAAATTTCAAATAAAGCATTTCCATTGCTTTATATCTTCATTTTTAAAGAGATGTTTTCATGTTTCTCCACAAGGCATCATCTCCTTCACAGAGCATCATTTCCTTCTTGCTGTGAAGAAGGTACAGCAAAGCTGATGGGCAAGCTTAAAGTTCACAGATGGTTTTTACTGAAGCTTCACACACTGACTTCCTGTATGCTCTTGCTATACTTCTTATGATAAATTTGGCCCTTAAAAAATGGTGACAAACATTTAAATTACTGTCATCTTCCTAGTTCATCATCTTGTTATTCAGTAATACATAATGCTTATTTTATTGATTGTATTCATAGAGGGTCAAAAGTGTGGCAACATCTTTGTTTTAAGGGAGTATCTACAGGGCAAAATTAGGAATGAAGTGCCTTGTATAACAGATTGTATATTAAACTTCATCATGCTAAATGAAGCCAAGTAATTCAAAATGGGGAAAGTCCAAATAGTCCCTGTTGCAATTTTGAAATTAGATTAGAAAATGAATGTTAGAAATCAAGACAATACTGTATGCCACCTACACCGAGAGAAGGAACTGCTGGTGCACAGATGTGGAGTGGGACTGTTTCATCAGTTGGATGACAACCTTTAAAGAGGGTTAGAAATATATGGGAAGTCTCTGTTCTTGGTGCAGCTGTGGGGTGCAAATAATGGCAACTGTGTTCTGAGGTTTTTCAGATTTTCTTTTTGAAAGCATCTACACTTTTCTTTTGTTTTGTTTTGTTTTGTTCTTTTTTTTTTGTTTGTTTGTTTTTGGGTTTTTTTTGTTTGTTTTTTTTTGGTTTTTTTTTTTTTTTTTTTTTTTGGTTTTTCGGTTTGGTTTAGTTTGGGTTTTTTTTGTTCAGGTACCCAAACCAGGAGCCTCCTCCCTGGCAGCTTCTGTCAATTCCATGGTACCAAAAACTATTCTTACCTATGGCTGTTGCTGTCTCCTCCCTGTCCCTGCCTTGCATCCTCTGCATTGCTCAGGCTCCAGTGGCTGCTGAGCCATGCCCATCCCTTGCCCAGCAAAGGGCAGCTGGGATGGGAACCTGGGCTCAGAAGTGGGGTGCAGCCCAACAGGGGTGCAGTGGGTGGGGCAGGGAAGGGGCAGCTGCTCCTGAGAAGCAAGATGGTGCTGCCACCATGGATCTGCAGGTCAGGCTGTGCAATCTCATTTGTGAACTGGGAAAGGAAGGGAAAAATCTTGAGTGTAGTGTTAATTTAGCATGTGAATTACTGGTATGATTGGAGAACGTTTTTGCCTCTTAGCTGACATATGTGAGGCTTATGAAATTTCACATGGTCCTAGTGTGGTGAGGAGTTTGAAGAACTTACAGGAGTTTTGAAGCCCATTCTGACCATGACCATTGCTTAATCTCATAGTGTTTTACATGACCTTTTATGTGTTATTTTTCCTTTATTCATCATCTGTGTTTCTGTTGTAGCACTTAAAGCACTGAAGCACAACAGTGTTTATTTTTAAGAACATGTTGATGCAGATTGCAAAGTAAATGCTGTGCCTTGGGAAGTGGGCAAGCTGCATGTGCCAGCCAAAGACACAGAGCATGAGCTGTCACTGTGAGTCAGCCTGGGCAGTAGATCAGAGGGGCTTCTGCATTATTCTGAGCACACAGTCCTCTCACAGACTCCTCATGTAAATCACTGTTCACTGTCTTTGTAGGCTCCTTTTGCCAGCATACTATTTAAGCAAGTCATAGCTGTCCCTGGGGACTTAACTCACATCGTTTCCCTGGCATCAGTAAGTGAAAGCTCTGCAGCACAGTCTTACACAGCTGATGTCTCTTCTGTTCTTCTGAAGTAGTCAGTTCAGTTGGTACATCAGAGCACAGGAAGCACATGTCTTACCTGCTCTGACAGCTTAATAATTTTAGATCATTATTTTAAAATGGTATCATATTTTGGATGCTAAATTTAGGATTCCTAAGTGTTACTCTTTTGTGCAAAACTCAGTGGCTGAAAGCTAAGACTGGAGTTCCAGAGAGGATGATTGTAAAGCTGCATGTACAGATTAAAATAATAAAGTGCTAATTATCACTAGCCCAGCACGTGGCACATATTGTAAATGAAAACAGTAAAATTTTGTTGTAATGGCGTATTAAATTTTGTACTTTTGCTGTAAGAGCAGGAATCAGCCTCTGTCTCCTCTCACCCTCTCCTGTCACCCCACTGAGCTGCCAGCATTTTGAAAAGCAAAATGCTTACTATGCTTTTGTCCTGTTCCTGTCTTTGTTAAACCTCATCCCATAATTTCATTAACTGTTTAAGGGTGCCCCACAGCAGGTAAATCAGCCCAGGCTGAGGGAACCATAATCCCACCTGCCTTCCACTCCTTTTCTTGCCACTGGCAGTGGCACCAAGAGCTGCCTCGGAGAGCTGGCTTGATGAAACCCAGCACTGTGATGTGGCAGTGGGTTGGGGCACGCTCTGCAGCCAGCTTGTTCCTCAAGGCAGTGCACCACTCTTGTGTGACTGCTCTTCTCAGGGTTGGGATGGTTTCTTCCTCTCTGGTTGGCATCAAGATTGTTTAAAATGCAAACATGGGTTGCCAGCAGTGCTGATGAAAGAAGCAGTTGCTGGTGTTCCCCTACTGTCTTATCCCTCTATCAAGGAAGGCACTGCTGCATATGCATACTCAGATAAATTAGGGGGCTGCTCTGGGTTAAAACTAGCAGCTGTTTTTATGCCAAGTCCCTGCTCTGGCTGGCCATGTGGCTGCATAAATGTTTGCCTCCAGTACCAGGAAGGGTGTGAGAACATGTGGCCATAAGTGAGAGGCAGACAAGGCTTGCTTTTGTCTGTGGCTGTGCTAATTTAAAGTGCCTTCAAGTGTTTATTGAGCTGTGGCCTTGCTTGTGGTAGTGTGGGGTATTTTATGTTGTGAAACATCTGTAGTGGGATGAAATGCCCAAACCAGTGTGTTACTGAGGCAAGTAAATGGCATTAAGATCAAAGTGGACTGTGTGCTTGCTGGCTTGTTAAGAAAATTAATTCTGACAGTGGAACAGATTCCTTCCTGAAGAACATCACTCTGTGGAATTTGGTGGAAACAGCAGTGAGTTTGGAGGACACAAATAAGGGCATTTGAAAATACTTGAAAAAGTTATTTAGAATTTAATGTCTCTGATTTAATTCCTCAGTGTTTCTTATTCATTAAACTCTTTTGTTCTTTGTGTAAACTTTCTTGCCCACACTGAGAAAAGCAAAATGCAGATGCAGTTATCTTTTAGTGGTATGCTGAGAAAAAGTGGGGTAATGCAGAGCACAGGAGCTGAACAGAAGAGCAGAAATTATAGTAATGCATTGAATCAGAAAGAGTTGTATATTTGAAGTTAAAATGACTGTTTTAAAATACCCTTTTTTGCTTACAGGAATCTTTCAGATTTGGTTCTACCTTTGCTTAGTTAAAAAAGTTTCAATTACATCTAATATTTAGTCACAAACATACATAAAATAATAGCTTATATATGTAAAATCTTCTCAGGAAACCCACTGGTTAAATTGAGTCTGTTAAAAGGCAGTGCCGGGTGTTAAAATTGAGATTGGTGTTTTGATGTGCATCAGCTATGCGTTATAGGTTATAATATTGAACTGTCTAATGTCTTTATCATTCACTCTTCTCCAAGTAAGGAATGGGAAAGTATTCACTGGTCTAAAAAATTATTTTAAACGTGTTTTGATTGTGAGAACAAGTTTAGCAGTCACTAACAGCAACGGTTCTCCAGGGGGAAAAGTTCTAATTAATTGACTTCCACAACTACAAAGTATAGTTAACTTTTTTTTTTTTTTTNAAGTTAGCACCCACTCCTGCATGTTCAGTATTTTTTCATTTTATTAAATTCCACATTTTCTTCAAGTATCAAAATCCTGTGGATTTGGTATGTTTGTCTTGGTCCAAGTCCTGTATTTTGTTGATGTAAAGAACTTGGCTCCAAGAAATTGTTTTCAACCATCTGCATGATTGCATCAGATATCAGTGTGCCATGGCCTGGGGGTCATATGAACTCTGTCAGGAGGGTTCATTCAGAGGTGCCTGCAGAGGAGATGGATCCTTCTCCTGATGGCAGCCTTCCTCTGCCAGCAGCTTCAGAGGTGCCCATGTTTTCAAACACAAGTTTTGGTGAAGAGTTGAACTTTTCTTCTTTGCTGTGAACTGGGTCCCCAGGACATGTGAGGTTGCATGGACATCTGCAACCCCTCCAGGTGTCAGGTGTGATGTGTGCACACCAGTGATCTGGTGCTTCTACAAAGGGCTTAATCTATCCTGCAAGTGTAGGAGGCCTGTGGTGTGAGAGAGAAGTCTGAAAGAAAGCAGGAGACTTGTTCAGCTGTGTACTGACAAGAGAGGTTGTCAGCCCATCCAGGAATAATTGATTAGGGAATGATGTCTGTCTTCTGACTGTTTTTAGATACTCCACTCTCACAGGTTAACAGAAGCAAAAGATTCTGTGGCACTTAATGATATGCAAATGAACAGAGTGACTACTGGCCTATATATGCTGCCGTAGTGAAAAGAATTGTACTTTTGCTTGGAGAAATTGCTGAGTATTGCAGATTGCTCCCTTGATGCTGGATGTTTGTATGTGTCTCTGGAGTTCATCAGTGATGTTTAAAGAAGTGTGGCAGAAATGATGAAGCACCACGTTACATGGAGAGGCTCAAGAGCTGCCCTTTTATAGTACCAATACAGCAAGATGTGGGTTCATGGTTCTACAAGTTTCACTGGAATTGTGATTTTTAAAATTTTCCAAATAGCTTATGAGTGATGCTGCTGCCCTTAGCAGACTGTATACACCATGGTAATCTTCAGATTCTTCAGGCATGAAGTGTCTGGCATTTCTGTTATCACTAACCTAAGTGAAATGCAATAAAAAGATCTAAAGTGTCCATTCAGAATAAGCTACTTTTAAAAATTGACTTCATAGCAAGATGCTGCAGTTCGGCACAACTGTTTTTTCTTTCCCTGCCTTTCTAATATGATTTGACAGCAGGCTCTTTAATATGCATAGAGGATTATTTTTCTCTCTTTTCTCTTATGTTTTTAAGAAAGCCCCTAAAACAAAAGGGAGGTTTGAGATTGACAACATTTCCATTAAATTGTGTGAAGCAAATTAGAAAGTTTTTCCCTCTAGCCATGGGAAAACAAGACATTGTTCAAAATGACAAGAGGTAATATTGTCATTTTTTAGTGATGTGTCTTTAAAAGAAAGGTCCCAGTTTTTAAAACGTAAAATATTTTATTTGCATTTTCTCACCTAAATGTGTTTAGTTGTTTTGGAGTTCTTTTGCTTTTCTCATCAGGAAGCTGTGCGCTGTTCATCATGCACAGTGCAGGTATTTTTCATGCTGGAGGCAGCTGAACAGCAAGCTAGCAGAGAGAAGTGTTTAAATGAATGTTAGGCATGATCTTTTCTAGTTTTAGCTGGAGAAATGTACAGCTTAGATACATTTTGGCTCAAAGAGGAGACACAGGCTTTCCTTTGTCTTTGATTTCCAGCAGCATAGGCTTAAGATGCAAGAAGGTGGGGAAGAATCAAAGATACAGAATCATGTGCATTATTGGTATTCCTGGTTTTAAGAAATAGTATTTGTGTGGTGACTGCGTTGCAATAACAGGCCTATTGAAATCAGAAATAATTAACTTCTGAGAATTCTAGTTCATGCAAGAATTTTTATTTTCTTTAAAATGCACTCAGAACAGTGTATCTGCCCATACAGGTGAATGCTGCTATGATTTCATATTCAAAAGGCCACTGTGTCAGTGTATGTGCAGAGTATTTTCAATCTGTGAATGAATAAGCAATTGCTTACCCCATCATGGGCAGGAAAAGCACAGAACTGGTTAATGGCTCATTGCTTTTGTTTAGGACATAACCTAAAACTGACTACTGTTGGGTTGATAATTATTTTTATATCTGCAATATAAAGAGTTTTGAAATGCTAACCTCATGTATCACCATGAATAGATTGTTGTTTTTGTTGTTGTTAATCTGATAAATTCCATGCATTTTGTAATGTGTGTGAGTATTTGCTTGTGAAAAGCCATTTTACTGGAAAAGGAATCCTTTATTCTTAAGTGTTAGCATATTAAGACTGATCAGAAATCTGACATTTGAATGCTTAGTAGCTAATAAACCAAGGCCATACAGGCTCTGCATAATAAAGCTTTCACTTTTCTTAGGTTTATAACATGCCTTTTGAAAGAAACCAGGATTGTAGTGATATATAAAACATGCAGTTTAGGTTACCTCTTTGTAATGTTGAACAATGGTGTCTTGTGTTAGAAAAAGTCTAACTTAGAAGAGTAATTGATCAGCTGTCGTACAAATGGAAATAATATTTGCCATGGGATAGAACAAAGTGTTTTAAAGCAAATTGCTTTAATGAAAACATGTCTGAAAACAGCTTCACAAATACAAGTTTTGATTTTACAAAGCAGATATTCCAGTTAACTTTTCCAAGGATGTATTATTTTCATTCCAGACTGCTAGCAAGATAAACAGTTGCAGTTTGCATCTGCATCCATTTATGATTCTGTGTATACTACCAGTACTTTAGCTTTTATAACATGCAGCTATCTTTCAATGTGCGCAGATTATAAGGAAGAATAGTTTTTGTTAGCAAAAACTAGTTGTGTTTGCAAACAGATGAATCAGACCTAGTTAACTTAATCATAGGGATTTGTTTTTTCCACATTGCTTCAGTGCATTGGACTTACTTTTCCACTCAGTCTCACATGTACTACAGTTAAGAATTTTGAAATGTAGTTAAATTTCTTAAGTATGTGTACAGTTTTTGTACCTAAAGCTCAGCTTACCTTTTTGTATTTAGTAGAGGAACTACCCATTTTATTGTGTAATATGAAACACTTTTAGCTGCCAAAACAAATTTTTGTCAATAAGAATCATGGTGATCATTGTGCATGTTACTCTAAGAACATTCACATTTCTAAACCAGCACAGAAATTCTTACACTTTTTATGCTACATACTGGGTGAAGTGCATGTCTAGCTGTTGAGTAATCAAATTTATCAGTTTGCTCTTATAATTTAATATTGACAATACACAATTTGAGCTATTGTTTTGCATTTGTTATGCAAATTAGTACTGTTATTACTGTTTAAAATTAATTAAAGTTAGGTAGAAAGCTCCAGGTTGGAGTCACAGCAAATTCTGAAAAAATTGAGTATGTTCTCCAAATAGGAATGAATTGAAGGATTAAAATAGTGGTACAGTAGAAAACAACATGTTTGCAGTTTGGTAGTGGTCAGAGCTGTATTTAATATGCTGTGTTTTATTTGCTGTCCAATGGCTTTCTTCTTGTTTTTCATTGTGTTGTGACTACAGTAACTCAGTAAAACCAATGTGCTCTGGTTTAATTGTCAGGTTTCTCTGTCTTTTCCAGCAGCTGTTCCCTTCTGTACTGAGGTGTTGAGGAAATACTAAATAGCAGGGACACTTCCTGTACTGTCCATCCTCTTTTCTAAGTCCTTATGGATCACTTTCCATCTCATTGAGGGAGTTGTAGCAGCTCTTTGGTTGCCTGTGACGATAAGCTAAGCAAAAGGCTTATCATCCATCAGTTGAGTGGTGTATGTCACTCACCATCGCTGTGTCATTTGCATGTGAGTTACCTTGGAGTTTTCTCGAAGTGTGCTTGGTAGTGATGTGAGGGGTGTGGTGTGAGGCTTTGAGGACGAAGGTGGGAGCTGATTTCTTTCTGTTCTTCCCTAGGTGACGGGTGTGGACACACTGTGCTGGGCCCTGAGAGCGGGACCCTGGCCTCCATCAACTACCCCCGGACCTCTCCCAACAGCACCGTCTGTGAGTGGGAGATCCGTGTGAAGCCTGGGCAGCGAGTTCAGCTCAAGTTTGGTGATTTTGATATTGATGACTCCGATTCCTGTCATTCCAGTTACCTGAGAGTTCACAATGGCATTGGCCCCAACAGGACAGAGATAGGTAGGAGCTTTAAGTGTCACTATTTGAGAACTGCTGTCTTTTGTAGAACTAAGGCGTACTGTTGGTACTTTTGTTACTTTTTAACGGCAGCTGCATCATAAGTGTAACACAGATCCTGTAATAATCTCTGATTCTTTGATTATTTAAATTCTCAAAGGAAGCTCCACTGCAGTGTGGTTTTTTTTTTTCTCTGACATTTACTAATGGCTTGCAAAGTTTTAGAGAGCAGTGAAGAGGGAACTGTAAAACTAGAAGCATCTTCATTAAGAAAAAAAGGTGTGAATGTATGTCTATATCTATATATATATATATAATCTATCTTACCTGAAATGCCTTTCTTTTTGTATGGATTTATTTTGATTTGAGCTGTTCATTTTAGTGGTGTTAAAAGATGACAGGCTTCAAAAAGCATATAGTCCAAATATCCTCCATCCTCTGGTAATGTTCTTAGTTTTTGTTCTTTGTTCTCTTCAGGAGAATTTCATGACTAGAAGTCAGTGGGTTTTTTCAGATAGCACTGTGATGTTATTATCTACCTCAAGGTATATGTAGGATGTTTAGACTCTTACAGTTACTTTGAATAAAACTCAAAATGAATTGTTATTCTTCTTTTTCTAAAATTAGCTGTTATTATGCAGGTGGACTTTATTTTCTTTCCTAAAGCTTTAATTTGGAGAGAGAGAAAAGGATTTACTTCACTGAGACTGTTTTTGTGCAATTCAAATGCTGATCCTGCTAAATTGAGTCTTTTTCTAAAGAGGCTACTGGAGTGTTAGGTTTATTAACCCTCTTTTCCAGCTGTTACCTAGGTAAGTGTGTGTGAAAATAAGTATGAGCTTGGAGTTGTTGAGCCAGACTTGGTCTAAAATAGGAAACACTGAATACCTTAAATGGCAAGGAACGTCTGATAAGTCTATTACTCACTTTTACAAGGGACTTAATGGGTTTGAGTAAATTCCTGCTTCATTTGTTTCCCTGGCTTTTCAGCTGTGGCCTGCTGGTGTAGCAGCACAGTATGTTGGGCAAATGTGTGTGTTGTTCTGCTCTTAATAAATTAAATCACAGGACAAACAGTGATGTTAACAGTGGCAAATATAGATGAGGCAGGGTTGGTTTTTTTTAATGTTTGAAGCAACAGACACTGGAGAGATTAAACAGTGACTTGAATTTTCTTGGGAGAAATCTGGACTTATCCTAAATTTTTCCATTCAAGACTACTGACGTGGTCTAATATTAAAACACTTGTTTTAATATTAATGCTTTCTCAGTGTTAGGTTTGTCTCTAGTGTAAATAAGATCTAGAGGAATTTATAAGAATTCAGTACAGTCAAATCACTGTGCATCTGCAGTCAGATGTACTTATTTAAGAGATGGGAGTTCCCTCTCCTGCTGTATTGTTGCTGTACAAAAGCACTCGGGATCCTTCAATGCGTAAGTACAAACAAAATAGCAATATTACCTCTTCTGCACACACAGCTGACAGAGGTGTTACTGCAGTCATGCTTTTTCCATTCCTAGTGCTTGCTTTTTAAAAGATTGTCAAAAATCAGGCTAGAGGCCAGGAAAGAGTTAGAAAAATGATTTATAGTCTCAGAAGCATACCTTGCTGGGAGTCATAAAGTGCATCAGTTCTACTGTTTGTCAAAGGCTGTATGTCCATGAGGCAAGCAGCACTGGACAGTTTATCCAAGCTGGATTTAAATGGCTTGCACTGTGTATTTGCCTGAAGAAGGGGATAAATGGTGTTTTGAGAGGAGTCTCATGATGGTCACTCATGTAACAAGATCCAGTGGCTGAAAAGAAAACTTTAAAAAAAAAAGCTTTTCTGTTTTTTTATTAGAAGATACCCTTACTTTGTTAAAAAACCAAACAACTGAATAAGCAATATCTAGAAAGCTCTGAATAATGATAGGAATTTGTATTTTAACTTTTATAATTTTTAAAATTATTTTGATAGTGTTTGGGAGTACAGTTCACTTTTTAAAGGAAATTGATGTACATATTATATTTATTTTGTGTTATATTTGTAAAGAACTATTCCTGCAGGACCGTGTTACTTCACTTCCTCTGCATTAGTATGGTAATTTGCCTTTATTTGAGAAAGGAGTCTTGCCTCTTTTTCTGCTATTTCTGCTGTGTGATAACATACTCATTATGAGGAAAGCAAGTGGAATGATGAGCTGAAACAGAGGCAGTGTAATTTACTGCTGGTGATTATCCACTTTGCTTATCCACTGCAGAATCTTAAATAGGGTTATAGATGGTTTCTACAATATCGAATGATCATGGTAGCCTGTAGAATAGAAGATTATTTTTTTCTAAACAAGTTAATTAACTGGTCAGTATCTTTACTAAAGCTTCTGGTTAGTAGGACTGGAGAATTCCATGTTGACTGGGTCTCTTTAACAGCCATTCATCCATTAATGTGACTTGGTATCAATTCTAGAATTTCACAGGGCAAATACTATCAATATCTGTGGGCTCCAACAGTTGAAATTGTATTTATTTTGTTAATTTGTATGGCAAGAGTAGTGCCCAGGTACAGAACTTTTGTTATATTTTTTAGGTGTGACAAAATAGAAAGTGAACTAACTGGTAATGTGTTTTAATGGTGCTTACCTATGATATGATACAATACGATATGATATGATATGGTATATGTATGATACTGCTGAACTGCAGTGAGCTGTGCCTGCTGCTGTCCAGAATTAGGGAAAGTATGTGACAGAAACCATGGAAGAGTCTATGAGGAAGAAGTCCTCCAGCAACTTTGGGAAAAAGGAGGGCTTTTTTCTTACTTGCTTCTGTAGGTGCTTCTCATTGTCCTGACTTGATCCTTTTCCTTGTGAGTTTCCTTGTGTACTTCGAAACTCTGACTGTGGAGGTTATGCATGGCTAGAGGTGAATGGGATAAGGTCACATTTATCTGCACGTATTGAGGTATGCAAGACCTTTGACAGTGACAAAACAAATGTGGAATTTACAGTCTGCCATTTGCTTTAAATGATCACTAAGCTCATTATTTAGTGTCATTCTCATGTATCTGCTCTTGGGAATACACCAGTACTAATGTCAGCCTACACTGCAGATGAACTAAGAGGCTGGAAATTGAATAAGATGCTTATTAATGTGTTGTTTTGGGTCAATATTTGTTCTCCTCTCCACAGGAAAATACTGTGGGTTTGGCTTCCAAATGGATGGTTTAATTACTTCAAAAAGTAATGAAGTCACAGTACAGTTCATGAGTGGAATTCACACTTTTGGACGTGGATTTCTTGCAGCTTATTCAACCACTGACAAATCAGGTATTTAAAATTATTTGGTAATTTTTCCTCTGCTGGCAGAATTAGAGCTGTCTAGTAAAAACACAGAACCAATTCATTTACTCCCACATTCTTACAAATTAACTTCTAAAAATTTAATACACTTTTCATGATACTTGTTTGCAGGAATTTGACTGCCTACCTAAAAGTTGCTGTAGTTCTAAAGAAATGGTATCAAAGCTTACCTTGAGCAGCAGAGTAAAAATGTCAGTTGTCTGTTATAAATGAAAGAACTGCTTCAGATTCAGGGCAAAATGCATTTTTTCAGGTAGTAGTCAAGGTGGCTTATCAAGTTTTCTTATCAAACTATATATATTTTACACAGACTAACCTCGTGGAAATTTTTATTTCAGTAGCAGCATCCTGTAGTCCCTTGACTCTTTAATGACATAATCTCTGGACTAGTTTTTTTTCCCCTGGTTTTGGTTCTTTTAAGCCTCTGAAGGAGGTTGCTGTATTTGTTTTGCATCTCCTCCCACTCATTGTAAAGGTGAGTGATATACGTGGTATGCAAGGAAATGAAGGAGCAGAGCAACTGCCTCAGAAGGCAAAAAACCCTATCTGGAAGTTATTCTAAAAAGAACAGATAAAGAGTTTCAGTTTTTAATTTTGTAGGGTTTTTGATGCTTTCCTCTCTCTGTTTTGGACTGTATGTGTTGATACACAGCAGACACAAACACGAAATTTGTGGTATCAGTCATGGATGCCAATAACACAGCATTCTAATATTTTTTCTCTGTGCTGCTTGTGTTCAGCACTGCAGAACCATTTAATGGTGAAAATACAGGCCTCTTTATCTTACTAATTTATTTTTGTGAAAAGAGCATATGTTTCTGTCTCTGATTTATCTCTGAAATATAGCTATAAATTAAAATAAAACTGCACACAAAATGAATTTTTGCAGTACTATCTAGTATCATATTCTCAGTAGATTTCCCAGTTACTGAGACAAATTAGCAAGGTTCTACTGTAATACAAAATCTGTTGCAAGAAAATTTAGTAGAAATGTGTTTTTTTCGTTGAGACTTTTTGTTAAGCCTCAGAGGCTTAAATGTATGTATTTGTGCATTTTAAAAAGCATATTCAAGCTTGTTGTCTTTATCATCCTTTTGACCTAACATTTTTTCTTTCCAGACTTAATTACCTGTTTAGACAATGCAAGTCACTTTTCCGAACCAGAATTCAAGTAAGACTGATTTTTACCTGTTTCCCTCCCAGTCTCTATAATGAAGTAATTTTACGTTTCTACTTTGCTTTGTTACATATTCTGATGCAACTTGAAAATTAGCCATCCAGAGAAGTTGAGACACAAACTAATTAGGGTTAGACCTGAAGAATTTTGACATTTGCAGTCCTCCTTCCTCCTCCTGTCTCTCCCATTTGTGTTATTTACACGCAGTATACAGTAGAACCTCGTTAATTTGCACTAACACATAGGAGCTAATATCTCATTTTCATAGAAAGAATATTGCTTTTATAAATATATTACAGCAGATACACAACTTAATTACTGAAATTTGTATTACAGTTACCTAAGGAGCACTAAATGATGACATGTCTTAGAAATTGCAAACCCACTTCACAGTTTGGTGCTCATTAATGAGGTTCTGTGGAGACACAGAGTGCTGTACATTCTGAAGGGGAAAATGTGTCTTTTCCCTGCTGTCTCCTTCCCCATTTCCATCTAAAGCAAGGCCAGTGTTTAAAACTGCAGACTATTGTGAAGTATATAAGCTTGCTTTTTGGAGAACTTAAGCCATGGCAACATGAAACATTTGAAAGTGCAACCTTTGCATTTCTCCTTCATTTTCCCAGATTCCAAAATAAGGCTCTAGTTGTAGGTTCTGGCCTTAGTCAATGTATGACAAAGTTGCTGAATCCCTCTGTTTTCGTGAAACCTACAGCATTGCTTCAGCTGTTGCTGAGCTGTGGTGAAAATGTTGATGAGTTTACTGCATGTTACTTTTAGCTCTTGAAGATGTAATAATTTTCATGTGTGCAGCATGAAATGGCCCTAGAACATGAACACAGGCTTGCTCCAGAGGTGCTGGTGTCCTGCCTCTTGCTTTTTATGAGCTAGTGGTAATTTGGCCAGTTTTTTATGACCAAAGCATTGCCAAAAGCTGTTACAAAATAGCATTACTTTTCAGATGCTTAATTTAAGGGTGCAAAACAAATAGATATGGAGATCTCTAGTTCATACAAGATTTATTAATATTGTTAGTTATATGACTTCGCATTTACAGGAGCCACGTAGTACTCATATTACAAAATGCTGGCTCTATTAGTCCATCATATTGAGACTGGAACTGTACTTTCAGCTCAGACTTATTTTAAAACATTTTCAAGTGTCTGTTCTCCTGTTGTGTATTGGTCTTCAATTAGGAAATATCATTGCTTAGTGATATGTGAATAGCAGAGTGTTGTAAATCAAAAACATAACTTTTTTATAAAAGTAAGAGAGTTGTAGGTGCATGCAAATCCTGAGTTGATATTTTTTTCTCTTTCAGTAAGTATTGTCCAGCTGGATGTGTGATTCCTTTTGCTGATATTTCAGGCACTATTCCTCATGGATACAGAGATGTAAGTAAAAATACCATGGGCTCAAGTGAATTTTCGTAAAACACATGATGGATAATGCAAGTCAGTTGTAGTTGTTGGCATTAGTTGTGTTTCCTGTATGCTGGGATTTGTACCTCCTAAAAGTGAATTACATGGTACTCATTTTTTAGCACTGGTGCTAAATGACAGGTGCTTCAGATATTGCCATCTCCAAGAAGTGGACTTAGTCTCAAATACTTTCATAAGTCCTGCAGAGAAGGGTAGATCAATCAAAAGCGTGGAGTTTTTTTCTACTTTCTGTTTTCTTTTAGTTGGTTTTCTCAGGCTGGGAAATTGAGATTTATAAAGAAAGAACCAGTTATTTTCATGATGTCCTCTTTGTTTTTGACAATGTAATGCCTCTTTCAGCAGTGTCTTAGTGGTTATCTTAATTTTTGTTACACTTGAGAGATGAAATACTGTTTATGCTCAGCAGCTATAAAATAATTTGCAAAATAAATTTAATACTGTAACACTAGTTCTAGAAATTGGTAATGAGCATATTTGATAATGTATTGTTTACTTAAAACACTGCAAAACCCTATACAGTATTTTTCTAATGTAAGCCTTTGCAGGTCAATTAATGAATTGCCATAGGATGGAAGGATGTTCCATATGTTTATTTTTAAGTGATTATAATTTTGCTATCAGTCTACTAAAAATTACATTAAATCCCTGGTTTTTATCTTAAAATACTCTTTTAATAAGCCCTTAGATCTAGTACTGAGGTGAGACAATCTAAAAATGTTAGTAAACAAAGATTTTATTATTGAATATGAGCTTATAATGTGCCTGGTTTTTTTTCCCCTAAATATTTGTAAATCCCAGGCTACTTGCTTAAACAATCACCCCCATGTAAAAATGTCACCACTGTGTGTTACATGTTCTGGTCCCCCATGAGTCCTCACTAACTGTCTGCAAAGTAATTTTTGTAGCTAGTAACCAGATGAAATTCATTCTCTGCCTCACGAATTTGCAGCATCTGTAAGAGTTCTGCTTGTTGGGAGTTTTTTGCCAAAATCTGGAATAATTGTTTTCTGTGGAGGAAAAGGAAACTTTTTCCTAAAGAAGCTTAAGGGAATAAATGCCCTATGACTTTCTTTTTGTATACTTTATCACTCAAAAAAGGCAGAGAATTTCTCAGAAGTCTGGCTGTGTAGAAAAAAATGAAATTGTCCAGCACTTAAGACCAAGTTTCAGGTTGAGGTTTCTCATGCATCTCTTTCTAATGTGCAGGAACTCTTTGCTGCTTTAAAAAACACCCAAAATCTTGATTCTTTTCTGTGTGACCCTAAGGATTTCAAAGTCCTTGAGGGCTTGGAGCTCTTACTGCTGACACCTGGTGAGCAGGGAGGAGAGAGCTGCATGTCCTACAGAATCCCATGCTCTTAGTTTAATGGAGAGGGGAACTGTGTTGATCCCAGACCTGTTGGGTGTGAGCTTACTCTGGGCAAGCCTGATGGAATTGGTGTGATGAGTGCTGCTCACTGTGGCACTTCTAGCCCGCAAGCCAGGGAAGTGTCACTGTGGCATTTGTCAGTAGATTCTGTCATCCAAGGAGAAAGGGCAAGAACATGATACCCAGCAAAAACATTTTTTGTTACTGATCTCCACTGACTTGTACAACATAGGTAATTGACTTGTTTAGGATGAGTTGCATGCATGTTTTACTGTGGCTTTATGTGGATCAGAGGGCTGGATGGTTAAACCATGTTCAACCACAAGTTATGATAAAATACACAACCCCTTGGCTAAAAGCTACAGAATCTGCAATGCCTCACCCCTTAATTGTGAGAAAATAAACAAACATACTTCAAATATGCTTTCTATTGAAAGGTTTTCTACGTATTTACATCTTCTGTTGCCTAATATAATTTATTATAGGCTGAGCCTGGCTGTCTGGCTTTTTCAGACTGATTCACCTTAGTGTTGGTTTGAGATTAATTAATTAAAACAGTTACATTCTAAATACATCTGGGTGAGGACACAGTGAAATGTAGGGCCTTCTTCTTGTGTTTTTATAAATTCAGTAATAAATAAAGATGAATGGTTTCTAAATAACCAAGATAACAGGTAACTAAGAATAGTAAAATAAGAATAGTATTTTAATGTAATAATAACAAAGACTGTAACTGGACAATGTAGCATTTAAAATATATGGTGTGGTGTTTAATTTATTCACTTAGTAGTATGAAATTTTTCTTTCCCTCCCTTCTTCAAGTCATCATCACTTTGTATGGCTGGTGTTCACGCAGGCGTCGTGTCAAATACTCTGGGTGGTCAAATTAATGTTGTAATCAGCAAGGGCATTCCATACTATGAAGGCTCCCTGGCTAACAATGTCACCTCAAAAGTGTAAGTGTATTTCCTATAATTTTCTTACCTTTAGCACTTTAGGTCTTGGTAGTGTCTCAATGCAGGATTAATTTCAGCTTGTGGAGCTGTATGTTCCCGGGACAGGTTCTTTTGTCTAAGTTTTTTACACTTTTGCTGTAGTGTAATTATTTTACCAAATATCTTTTATCTCTAGACAAGAAATTTTCATTTTCAAAATTCTGCAAGGATTTTTTACCTTCTTGGCCATAAATTCCTATCGGTCTGTGGAAAAACAGTAATTTAATGGCAGCTTTTCAGTTTCAGGGAAAGAGTGTAGCTTGTCATTGTATCTCAAGTCCCACAGATGAAAGCAATCACAGGAGATTGATTTGTGTTACTATGATTAGCTTAGTTTGAAAAAAAAGCATTTTAATGAAGACTTGCATTTTGCTGGGTAGATGTTTGTTTGAAAGTCTTTAACCCAGTATCTCTGGACTTGGTTTCATTTGAGAAGGTGTTTGTACTGAAAGTGCTGCAACTTGCTGGCAGGGTGTGTTAATCATTAAGCGCTTGTTCAGGCACATGTGCATAGGTTTCAGTGGCAAGCAGTCAGACAAGAAAAATAAATTGAAGACAGTTTGTTTCGGTTTTCTCACTGGGTACTGCAAAAAACATCATCTCTTGTTCTCTGCAGGGGACCCTTGTCTACAAGTCTCTTCACCTTTAAGACGAGTGGTAAGTGTTATCACATGTATTACATGTTACTGCTTTCATACAAACTTTGTGAATAGAAGTAGGTGTGCAGGTATTTGATTTCTTAATTTTTGTTCTCATTTGTGAGACCTTTTTTACTGCATTCTTCAATAATGTATATTTTTGAATTGTTTTACTATCTGAACTTGATGATTAATCATCACTAATTTATAGGTACAGCGATGTTTCAAGTAAGCCTTGTTTATCTGCAGAAAGAGATTCTTTCAGGCTAATTAAATAAATTAGCTGTAGTTTTCTAAGTGGAAGCTAGTTTTTCTTTAAGTCACTTTAAATGCCATCTTTGAGTGGATGTTGGAAATAATGTGAAGACAGTGGCCTTTCCTTAGTCTCTTTAACTGTTTCAATAACAATGTAACAACCATAAAACCATTACGTCTGTTTTTCATAAAGATAAAGTTAAAAAAAGAAAGGGGGGGGGAATCATGCACATACTTCTCAAAAGTAAATAAATGCTTTTCCTAATACATAAATAAAAGACACAGTGAATGGGGACATAAAGACAGAAATCTGACTGGCAGGAGTGTTTGGTGATGGAAATGTATAAATAAGCAAAAATTAGAAAATATAGTTCACATAGTATTAAAATTATTTCTCAGGTGTCTGCAAGAGGTGAGAGAAGGAATTACATGTCTAGTATCCTTATGCAGAAAGAATATTAAACACAGTGAGCCAGGCAGGGTTTGCTGGGCTTTTTTGTCGTTCACAATGTGATCTGATAGTGTGTATGAAAGTAATTAAATGGCCTGGAAATTGGAACAGATAGGACAAGATGCTGATCTAGACTTTGTGGACTTCAGTGACACATGAGAAATTACTGAATAAGCTAGCGACAAGATGCATGTCTAGATTAAAATGTCTGTAGTTGGGTTGCCTAGGAGTTAGGTGAGGGGAAAAAATCCCTATATTTTTATGCTCAAGTAAGGTTTATCACACTGTGGTGAAGGTCCTGGTGTGTTCCTGCTGTTGCAGTTGGTTTTATGACTTGGTATGAACTAGAGGAGTGTGTTATTAATGCTAGAGGAGTGGTCAGTGCAGAGGAAAATGAGACTGCTTATACAGGAAGAGCTGCCTGACTTTGACACTTGATAGAAATTGCCTGAAGTATCACAGAGCAAAGAGTGGAATGCAGCAGGTATTTAGAGACTGAAGCATTTCTGCTTCCAAGTGGCAGCATGTTAGATGGAAAATGACTGACGAGGGAAAGGATCTCCTTAGTGAAGTGATCCTGTGGTGTGGCAGGTGACATGCATCCAGCAGAGACAGTAAACTGCTAATGCCATCTCACAGGACGTGTGCAAGACTTTCTCTGGGATCCAGTCACACATGAGCTCTGCCACCTGTGCCTGCCTTGAGGAAAGAGTGCTCACCTTGGTGCAGAGGGGGGCTGCAGGGAGAGGGGGAGTGCACAGGAGAAGGGAAGCTAGGCTGTGTTGTTTAGCCTGCCTGACTGCGGGCAAAGATTGCTCTCTGCTGATACTTGTGGGGACTGTGCATGTGAGAGGGGAAAACCATTGGTATTACAGGACAAGAAATTTAGCCCTGAATTTAGGAGATGTTTTTCAGCCACCAGCAGAAGGCAACATGGGAAGAAACATTTAATAAGAATGGTGACCAGAAAAATGTAACTAATTTCAAGGATGTGTTTGAGCTGAAGGCCAGGATTATGACGTGACTTCCTACATGCTTTGGTTTTGTTCAAATTAACACTGTGTTGCTGGGGTTGGTTTAAAAATCCAAGAAGTTATACAGACACAAGAAAGGAACTAATGAACCAGTAGCTTGTTTCCTGTTCCTGCATCAACCAGAGATACTCTTAGACCATGAAGGTTCCCCAGTGCTTCTTATTGAGTGCTCTGTGTGAGTGGTGTCTGAGAGAATATGCATGTTACTCTTGGAACAGGCACAAATCATGGCATTCTCGTGACTAGTTTGGTTGTAGCATCCCTGTTAGAAAGCAAAAGACAGTGTATTTTGTTGGTATTGTTGTTATGGAATAAATTTAGATGGCAGTTTAATATTTGCATGTAAAGTCTTAAAATTCAAGCAGCATAACTTCAGTTCTCATTTGCAGTCCTTGCCTTTTCTGTTGTTAAGGTTGCTATGGGACACTGGGGATGGAGTCTGGGGTGATTCCTGATTCCCACATCACATCATCATCTACTCTTGAGTGGCCTAACCAAACAGGACAAGTAAACATTTGGAAACCTGAAAATGCCAGACTAAAAAGAATTGGACCTCCTTGGGCTGCTTTTATCAGTGATGAACATCAGTGGTTGCAGATTGACTTGAATAAAGAAAAGAAAATAACAGGTAAGTGAATCTGATGTGGCTTCTCAGCAGCATTCAAAATTTTTGGTCACTGATATCCTTTTTTCTAGTGCTGGACCTTAGATAAAGCTCAGGTGGCACTTAATTACTATTACACTTAATTTGCTTCCATGGCCTAGCTAATACACAGAGGAGCCTGGAGCTGAAGAGGTGTGGTTTTGTAGGAGAAGACATCTCTTCCATCAGAATTTGTTGAACTGTGGTTTCATTGGATCCTTGATTCTTCCCTTTTCCTGCTCATTGTCTTCTTGGAGATGCAGATCAAAATCCAGTCAGCTCAGCCCACTGGTACCTCTGGTGCAGTGTACTCACTTGTGTTCCTAGGTTTTCCCTAGTGCCTGTCATGGCTGCAGTGAATCCAGCAGCAGGGAGGCTCTGAGGTGTTGGCATTTTGGGATTAATCTCCAGGGTAGCTGTGTAGCAGTTGTACCTTCAGTGCCAGTATTAGTGTTTTCTGGTTTAATCCTTCAGAGGTGATTTGCTGTTCTTAATGGGCATGTTTGTCATCTGATGTAAATCAAAATTAAATTGGATTTAGGTGGAGTGCTTCATAGAGTCCAGGGCTTTAAGGCTATTGTGAAACATGTTCCACTGATCAGTTTGCATTTGTCTCTTTCCAAAATGCCTGAGTTGGTCTCTGTAACCTCACCTGCACACCCTGCTATCAGCAGCATGGCTTGCTGTCATTAAGCAGTTTGGATTTACCAGTGGCCTTTGTTATTCCCTCCCTGGGGACTCTTTGGATTTTGCATTACTCCTCTAATTCCTGTGCTAACAAGGAACAGCTTTCCCGAACAGCTTTGCTGTGTGAGTTGTGCTGCAGTGTCAGCTGTAGGAAGCTGCAGTTCTTTCAATGGTGCCTTTAGGTTGGCAGTACAAGAGCAGGGAAGAGCTGTGTCAGCAGCTGGAGACAGGAGTGGGCTGAAGTTAAATTAAGGGTCTGTTTCCATCAAGAAACAGGGCAGGAGAAAGGGCTTAGCAAGTTTATATAATGAAAATCAAAATACTTACAAAGTAAGTAAAATGAGTTTACTAAGTTTCAGTCACTGTGGAAGCTTCACACCCTGGCACTTTGGATGAATTTCTTGAATAAGACTCTGCACTATACAACTCTGGATTCAAAAACTGATCTGTTAATTTTTACAAAGTGGTATCAGTTTTCTGTCCTAACTGGGCGTCTCAATTTTCACAGGTATTATAACTACTGGATCAACTTTAGCAGAGCACTACTATTATGTCTCAGCCTACAGAATTTTATACAGTGATGATGCACAGAAGTGGACAGTGTACAGAGAACCTGGCATGGGTAAAGATAAGGTAAAAATGCCACATACTTTCTAGGTATGCTCTAAGGAGATTTCACAATTATAAATACAAGTCATTTTGGTATGGTGAGAAATCATTAAATAACTTTCATTTTCAGTGTTATTTTGAATCATAAACAGCAGATAAACTGAAGAAAATATGACAGTATGCAAATATGTAACAATTTGAACAGTTCTAAAATTCAGATGTTATTTTTATTACTATTTGGGTTTAATATTCTGTACAAGAAATGTATGTTGCCAGTGGTAGGTTTTCTGGTACTGCGTCTCTTCAAGAATGATGATATTTCTTTTAAAATAAGTTGTATGTTTTAAAATTAAGCTTTACTTTCTTATCCTCTTATGGTTACAGATTAAATGTTATGGATTGTATAATCTTTCATGTTTTCTAGTGTTTCTGTCAGTCTTAGTTTTTAACCAAATACTGTTAAGTTTCTTACATAAGAGAACCCCCTTGCAGAGGGAGGGGCACGTTCAGATTGCAAATGTTTTGCCACACAGGAAAAGTCCCTAATGTTAGCAGCAAGATAATCTTATTTTTCCCATGTTTACAGCTCTGCAATATTGAATAGACAGTAAAAATGAGAAAATTCATGTCTTCCCAGTGGTTCAGATCAGATTTTATTAAAGAAATTACAAGATTCTTAGTAATGTGACTGGAACTAGATTTTCCTTCTTTTTCTTAAAATCCTTGGATGTAATTTATCTTAGTTCTGTAGGCCTGTGGTATTAAGTACATGTAACTGTAACTACTAGTCTGGTAGTTTTTTAGAAACAGTTTTTAAGGACTTTGGCTGTCCTTGGTCTTCTCTTTACTCTGGGTTAAGAATGTTTCAAGGTAGGATCTATCATCCTGTTGAAGTAAAAGGCTGAAGTTTGTTAAATTAAGAGCTTTTTGAACACTGAACATAATTGCAGTAGGAAACTCTTGGAAGAGAGGAGGAGAATTTACTGTCGGGTCTGATCCTTCATGAGAATTAAAGTGACTTGTTGGTGTAGTATTCAAGAAAAAAAAGGGGAAAACCAGCATATTTTGCTAGTTTTGAGTGCCCTCTTCTGGCCATAAACTAAGATCTCAGTTAGCAAGCTGCCTAGATTTAGGCTTCAGTGTTGGTTTGATAATTTTCTTTAAAAACCTTCGTAGTTATTGCATTGAATTTGAGTGCATTGTTCCTCTTGCTTGCTCATAAAATAAAACAAATTGTGGAGCCTGAAATTATAGACAACAGATCTTTCTTTGCACTCTGTGTGTCATTCAGGTACAGGGCATGAAGAATCATATGTACCTGAACTGGCAGCTGTAGTTAAATGACAGGAAAAATGGTTCAGTTTTTCTATTTCAAGAAAGCAGATTTTCTCTCTGTCTGCCATCACCTCACTTGATACAGATGTGCTTTTGGATGCATTTGCTTGCAGGCTTCCCCCTTTTAGCATGCCAGACCAGGTTGGAGGTGCTAGTCCCTGTTTTTTTGAAACATGTTTGGAATTCCTAACGTTTTTCAGAAGACTAGAAGCATTTCCAAGATTTTTCCATAGTCTTTTTTGCAAATACCTTTTAGAGATTTGGCAGTACTCAAGAAAAACTTTTCTTTTTTTTCATGGATGCAAAAAAAGAGTAAATGCTTGAATTGGGAGAAAAGGACAAATCAGAGTTGCAGTGTTGGAAAAGCTTTGTTTAACAGCACAGAGAGAAATGGAAAGAGTTTGATAATAAAAAGAACATTAAAGTGATTTGTCATTAAAAAGTTTGTACTCTGTTGCGCTTAGAAGCAAATTATTTTTTAATGCAAAAATTAGGGTAACAAAAAATACAGAGCTGCAGGTAAAGTTAAGTTACTTCTGTAACACTGGACACCAAAAGCTTGACTGATAAAAGCTTGGAGTAAAGATCTTTACTGTTAATCTTTCTTGAAGGTAAGAGTTGGCATTGATTCTTTTTGCCCTTGATGTTACATGCTGAGAAGCCTCAGCCTCAGAAACCTGACATGAGATTCCAGTTTCAGAGGTGGGCATCTATCCCTGCTCTGTAACCTGTGCATGTGTTGCTTGGGCAGCCAGATGTGCCTTCTTTTGGTGCTGGGCTCTGGCAGGCACAGCACGAGCAAGGATGCAGTACAGCAGTGCAGGCTGGGTGCATTCCCTCAGGAAGTCAACTCTCTGTTTTGCTTCTCACTTGAATCCTTATCAAAACAAAAAATTCATTGGTAAAATCTGTAGCTACAAGCCTGTCATTAAAAAAAAAAACCAAAAAAACCCAAAAAACCCAAAACACAACAAAGAACCCAAAAAGAACTAGTAAGGGAAAAGTAGCTGTAAATTGGAACCCAGTCTGCTGTGGGCACATGAACTTCAACTACTTGGTGTTATTAATTTATTTCCAAAATAACATCATAGGCTTGCCCCTGCATTTACTGTGTATTCAGTTGTTGCTACTGAATGTATTTAAGAACAAGAAGCTTAAATTCAGAGCAGGGACTTATTTTAAATGGATAGTTTCCTAGAATAATTATTTCAGGCCTCTAGGGATATTCTAGATGTTTTGTTCAAAAACTCAGCAGTGCAATACAGAAATATCTTCTCTTATGTATCAAAATTGAAACAGTAGTGATTTGTATTGATCAGAGATGTGCTAAAAGCTCTTAACTGCTCCATGTTATGCAGACACATCAGCTGTTGCACAATGCAGTGCTTATTTTTAAGAGTGTCAGGGTGCTTTACTGCTTACCAAGTGGTGTGAGCAAGAAGAAAACTCCTTGTAATACTGACTTTTTTCAGGCAAGTGGTATAATTCCGTTCTGGATTGTGTCCACTGTGATTTGCAGTGTCTATATCAGTATTTCAAAAGAAAGAAGTAATTTGCTGTCATCCCAGTGGTGACCTGTGTTGCAGCAGCACCACAGAGTTGCATGTGCAGGGCCAAAGCCCCACTGCTGTGCACTAACATGGAGAGGCAGCTCACTTCCTACCAAAAGACATGGTGCCAAACCACTCTTCCTGAAGGAGGAGGAGGGTTGGAGTACTGGGCCAAACTGCTGTATTGTTTTAAGCAGCTCGGGGGTGACAAAACCATGGTTGGCTGTAAATGTGTCAGTGTGCTTACACTGCATCTCACAAGGACTCCACTCACTGCTTTTAAACTTTGGCCAGACTTGTTGTGTGTTGTCACATTTTGATGAGTTCTTTGTGTGCAAGGATGGCAGTGAAGGACCAGCTTGAGCTCATCCATCCCTCATGCAAAGTCTGCGCCCTTCTCTTGCAAAACCTCGTGGCTCAGTGTGAGACTAAGGAGAGCTTTCACATTCTGAACCCAAATTCTTCTGTTTTGTTGTGGCTCAGCACTTGTAGGCAGCAGCCACGAGAGGACAGTGTGGTTACACACTTGAGAGTGCCTCCCAGTGCTTTCTAATGAATACCATCCTCAGACAGGCTGTGCTGAACTGCTGGGCTGTGTGAAGGCACCGCTCAATTCCAGCTTGCACAGTGTCACACCTCCTTGCTACCCACATAGATTTGAAGAGTAAGTGCAAAATACCAAGAAGGAGTTAGAATGACTTAGTACCATAAACATGTGAGATGTATGTAACAGCAGGCTGTGCCTGGGGAGCATCAATAGGATATTCCATGGTATCTTTAGTCTGAACTGTGTGGCTGTGTGCATACATGTGCACACGCCTTTCTTGGTTTTATTTTGTTGTAAAGGTAATGAGGCCAAGGGAGTGGACAAGTGCAGCGCTGTTCTGGGGTGAATTGAATCCTTCACTGTTTATTCTTCCTAAGTAAAACATCAAAATTGGTAGTAATTACTTAATTGCTATTGTATTTGTAGAACATAATGTTTCTCTCTCTTTTTTTCCCTTCTTTTCTAGATATTTCAAGGGAATACTGAATTGTACCAGGAAGTTCGCAATAATTTCATTCCACCTATTATTGCACGGTTTTTTAGGATTAACCCCTTAAAATGGCACCAGAAAATTGCAATGAAAGTGGAGTTGCTAGGATGTCAGTTTAGTATAGGTAAGACAACTGAAAACTTTCAACTGTGCAAAACAAGAAGTGAAAATATTAAGGTTGTAAGTGAAATTACTAAGGTTAAAAGTTATGTCATGGGTATATTTTCAATGAGTCTGAAGTACTTCTTGGCTGCATAATCCTTCTTTAACTGGTATTTCCAAGTTTATTCAAAAGTTATTACACTTAACCAGGAAAATACTGAATTTAGGTGTACACAAGGTAATTTACAAAATAAGTGTGTCAAAAGATGCCAATCAGTTGCCAATTGATTCCTGGGGGGGGGTTTCCTCATTATACAAAATGAACAAAAGCTTTATAGCAAACTGTTCTAGCTGTCTTCTCCTGAAAAGGAGATATGGAAAACTAGCACTTCAAAGAACTTACCTTACAAATTCTTTTTTTTTGAAGGTCGTGCTCCTAAAATCACCTTGCCAGCACCGCCTCAGAACAAGAATGATGAGAAGAATGCTGACTTTGTGGATGGCTTCATTCATTCAGTCAAGACTTCGTTGCAGACAGATAAAACAACTTTCACACCTGAAATAAAAAACACTACAGTGACTCCAAGTGTAACCAAAGGTATCCATCGTTAAACAGTAGAAATGCTTGGAACTCCTTATACTGCTTTGGCATATATTCAATGTGCTTTCTGCATTGAAATTGTCTCAAAACTTAACAAATTACAGCAGATGATTAATTATATTTTATTTCTAACATTTACCAGTTATTAAGTACATATATGATAAAAGATGTGTAGTTGCATTCTGCATGAAGAAGCAAAACCAATCTGCCAAGTCATATATAGAATATAAATGTATATACAATATATATTTTATAGATATATAATAGTTCCATCTTCCAGAACTTGTTCACATGGCTGTGAACAAGCTTTTTAATCACTGAACAAGCTTTGTCAGAAGGAGAAATTGTAACTTGGACTTCCCTTCTGAATTAAACAAGTGTAACTGCTTTATTTAATAATTTCTTAGAACAAAACACCTTTGATATAGCAAATCTTTTCTGGAGCAGTCTTTTTGACATGAAATTTGAAAAATGTCACCTGGCATAATCGTTTTGTTTATCAAAGAAAATGGTCAGAAAAGGGAGCAAGGTCACTGCAGATGTGGGCACTGCTGAAGTGTCCTTTGGATGGCAGGGGACAGGATCACACACAGACCCAGCACAGACTGATTGGGATTAACTGTTAAGGTACTGTGCAATTTACTTCTTAAAGGAGGTTTGAACTTACATGGTGGCGCTAAGGGATTTTCTGCATAAATAATAGAATACATTGTTGTAACAGGAAAATCATGTATTAAAACAAACTGGTTGATTTTGATTAAAACCCTGCACTGTGCATGCATGCAGAAGAGCCAGATGTTAATTGAAGTTTGCATTGTGTGAGCATCCAGCAGAGTAGTTTAGCTGGGGGATCTGGTGTGATAGACACTCAATGTGAAAACTGTGTGCTCTACCCAAGTAATTTTCAAATCAAAAACTGATTTATGAGAAGCTCTTTCTGTCTGACACCACTTAATTTAATGGCTTTCAGATGTGGCATTGGCAGCAGTTCTGGTTCCAGTGCTGGTGATGGTCTTCACTACTCTGATTCTTATCTTAGTTTGTGCGTGGCATTGGAGAAACCGGTAAATGAAAAGATGGATGAAAGTGCTTTAAATTAATGTTAGCCTGGTGTGTGGGAATGAAATGCTGCATGTATTGCTGTGGGAACTCTGTGGTCTCCACTTGTGGAAAGAATTGCATTCTTTCTGAGAAAAAATTCACTTGACTGGTGAGGACAAAACAGCTTTTTGTAACTGTTTTCACTGGAAGTGCTTTGACTTAAAACTGGTTTCTCTGGTAGCAGCAGACTGGTGGGAAGCCAGGTTACTGGTGCTAATACATTAAATTTGAGGACCAGTTACAGCCAAGGTGATAGTTGCTGAGCATTAATTAACACATCATTTGATAAGCAGACTAGTTAAAATAACCCTTTTTTCCTTTTTTTTTTCACAGCAAGAAAAAAACTGAGGGCACATATGATCTACCTTACTGGGATCGTGCAGGTAACAAAATGGTTTTATGAAACCATTTGCTCACTATTTTTTTGTTCAATGTATATTTCAGATCACAGTTACAGTTTCCACTAGCAGAAGCTTCTCTAATGCTAACTGAGGGAGGCTTAGCAAACTGAATTTCTTTTGTGGACCAACTTAATTGTACTGCTTCTTTCTTTGATTTCTTTTTTTCAGAAATAGTAAATGTTGTGTCTCCTGTTAGATCTGACCACTTCAGGGTTTTTTGTGAACAAAGTAGAAAATCTTTTAATTATACAACATGAGGGGAAAAATTAATTTATAAGGAATGTCTCTATACATTTGATAACCATCTGTTTGATACTTTTTTGTTCTGGAAAAGAATCTTTCATCTTAGTGTGTAAGTTGGGTCAAAAATTTTGTTTTCTTTGCCCTAGTAAGCATCCAGCTGTCTTGTGCCTCCTAAACTTAAGATCAGACAATTGCACCAGGCAGTTCTTTGCAATGGTCCTGAAACCACCTGTGCCCCAGGTGCAAAGGGCAGCTGCAGCAGTTGGGTTGGTTTTGCTGTGTGGCTGTGCTTCGCTTCTCTGGCCTCTGTTGAAAACTTGCACACTCGAGTGTCTGCTCACTGGCAGTCTTAGGTATGTCTACCCTTTAGACAAGGAACCTTTTAATCACTTTTATTTGCTATATGTCTGTTTCTGATAGCTCTGGTTACCTGCTTCAACAAAATACAAGCTGTGCTGAAAAATATTTTAGTAGCTTAAAACACAGTACACATGCAATCTTGGGTGGGTTTTTTTTTGCTTTTTTTAATCCATGTGAAGGATGGTGGAAAGGGATGAAGCAGTTTTTCCCAACCAAATCATCAGAACATGAAGAAACTCCTGTACGCTACAGCAGCAGTGAAATCAGTCACCTAAGACCAAGAGAAGTCCCAACCATGTTGCAAACAGAGTCTGCAGGTACTTTGTGGGCCATGTTTTATATATATGTATGTATATGAATGACATGCCAAGAAAATGTCAGGAATCTGGCTACATTTAGTTATTTGCTGGTTTTGGAGGGGAACAGAGGAGAAATGAGTAGTTCTGTGGGTAAGCATATCTCTTAAAATGCAGGCTTTTTCGTGTCTGCTCTCATTTCATGTGCTGTAGATAGACACTTGCCCAAGTTAATGCAGTAACTGAAAGGTTCTTGACTTGTTTTTAAACCTCATAAAGGGTAAAAGAATTCTTTGGGTTATATTTTCATGCACTGGAAATAATTTCATCACAATATTTTTATGCACAAATTGGAAATCTGGCACTTGATTCCCTACCCTCACTTATGTGGGTTAAATCATACTTGGGATCTGGAAAAGGAGGATTTATGGATAGTGGCACATACCCTTTTCCTGGTGAGCCAGGCATGGGAGGAGGATGACTGACTGTGCCTTTGGTTCTGCATTTACCTGCTGGTGGCAGAATTGGGCAGATGTGCAGGAATTACAGCTTCATTGCAAGCAGAATTAATTTTCTTGTTTGGCTGCTTGTCTGTTTTTACCCAGCTAGTCAGGCTTTTCACCTCCAGCTTTTGTAACTCAGATTATGTGTTGAGCTAAAACATCTCAGACTATATGCAGGCTTCCTTCCTCAAAGGACAAACTCTCCACCCCAAGGACCACTTTTTATCCAGATCCAGGCAGAATAATTTTGTTAAAATCTAATGTAAAAAGAAGAACATTTCAATCAGCTTTGTTTTCAGGCAGATTTGCAGCATGGGAAGTTGCAGCTCACCTGGGAAGAAGTATAAATCTGAGAAGTGGGGATGTTCTGGTTTCATGTATCTCATTTATCTATTGGGTGGAAAGGAGTCCTTTTCCAAAGTGATTGGCACTGGTGGACAGAGATGGATTACTGGTTTGATGTAGGATAGTGATCTCTGGGAGATCATGGAAGGTTGTATTTAATGTGATGCCGCTGTGAAACAACCCAGTAAGTGTATTTATATTTTGTTTCGTTGGGGCTTGCAACACAGAATATGCTCAGCCCCTGGTGGGGGGCATTGTGGGCACGCTTCACCAGAGATCAACCTTCAAACCAGAGGAAGGAAAAGAAGCCAGTTATGCTGACTTGGACCCTTACAATTCCCCCATCCAAGAAGTTTACCACGCCTATGCCGAGCCACTGCCCGTCACTGGACCCGAGTACGCGACTCCGATAATCATGGACATGTCCAGCCATCCCAGCACACCTCTTGGTGCTCCTTCCATTTCCACCTTCAAAGCTGCAGGGAATCAAGCTCCTCCACTGGTTGGAACGTGCAATAAACTGTTATCCAGGACAGACAGTGCATCCTCAGCACAGGCCCTGTATGATATACCAAAGGGGCAGCCGGGGCCGGGCAGTGCCGACCAGCTCGTGTACCAGGTGCCACAGAGCGTGGCCCATCCCACTGTGAGTAAGGATGAACAAAGTTAGCTCATGAGTAAGGCAGAATGATGGCTTCTTTCTAAAAGCCAGTTCCATAAAGCTCACAGTTTCATTTTTTTTAATTCCATTGTTTTGGTATTGTTAGTCTTAAATAATACAACGTTGAACCAAAAGATGTGGTATGGGAGGTCTGGGAAAACAGTAATTCTGCTTTTCCTTAAGCTGGATGTACAATTAACAGCTTGCCTCCTGCTAAACCGTGGACTTGTTTATTACTACTGTACAATTGTCTGTCAGACATGAGAGAAGAACTCTTCATGATTAGCTCCAGTAATTCATAGATGTGAGTAATAAATTAGGAGAAACAGTTTAGGTACAAAAGCCAGTTATTTCTTCCTAATGGTACTGTTTTTTGGGGAAAAAACCCCACCTCGATACCCAAAGCTCTTAATTTCCGTGCAAGCAAGCACTACAGCTTCTAAAATGCCTCTTTTTCTTGTAAAATGTCTGCACAACTTTGGACTTAACAAGCTGCTATCAGGACTGATGACAAAAAACCCTTTAGCTTAATGGCATAAAATAGTTTTGATTCTGAATTACATTATTTCAGCTTTTGTTAACAGAATTGGCAATTTTCAGCTGTGTGTTCCTCAGAAGGTTCCTGACTTTTTGGTTAGGTTAGACTTCCAAAACTAGAAGCTGCTGTCTTGTGTAATCTCTTTTCTGCCTCTTCTTAAGCCACTCAGTCGTATTCCTTCCTAGGGATCCAGGAGGCACAGACTGACACAAGCAAACTGCCTGGCAACTACTTTTACATTATTCCCTATGCTTTTGAGGGCCACTTGACTGTCATCTGCCTCCAGGTCAGACTTCCCTGATGCTCAGTGCAAGAAGCATTCAGGTCTTGGAGGTGACTTGAATTGAGAAAGGCCTTGCCCTGCCCTCCCCCAGAGTGTCCATTATTCTGTGTTCAGGTGTGAGCTTATACAAGAAAAGATCTGTACATACTTTTGTGAGTGCTTAAGGAAGCACACAAATATTCTAATGGTGCACAGTTTGTGTTAGACATGCATTTAGCACATATGGTACGTTTTAGCACAACTGCCAAATTTAGCCTTAGGGCTTTTTTATGATTGTTCTTATTAGAAGTATAAAAGATTCCAAAACCTTTGCAAAAGAACCAGTACTATTCCAAAGACTGTCAATTTCAGACATATTTATTGGAATTTGTATCCTTTGAATGTTCCAGTGTTCTGTACTATGAAAACATTGCAGTCAGCCATTTACTGGGGTAATATAGACTCATTTTAGCTAGCTAATCACAAAATTAAAACAGTCCAAATGGCATATTTGCCATTTTTTATCTTATTAGAAAAAAGCACAGCTTTCTTACGTAAGTAGAAGAAAACCCCACTATAAAAACGCTGTATTTTTATTCTAACAGCACTATTGGAAGGAAGCTGAATCAATTTGTACATGTGGACCCCCTCCCTACACAGTAGCCCAGTTTTATGGACTTCAGGGGTTACTGTTTGTGATGCAATTCAAAGCCTTGTTTACTGCCCAGGTCCTTAAACGCCGTGGACAACGTCTGAATGGAAGCTGCAGTGCTGTTCAAGGGGCTGCCACCATGCCTTAACACCAGTATCCTCACTTCCCCTGGAAATCTCTTTGCACAGGGGCTGTATATAAACTCTGGAGTCAAAAATCACTTGTGGCCTGTTCAGCATCTAGAATATGATATTACATAGAATCCTGGAATGGCTGGGGTTGGAAGAACCTTAAAGATCATCTACTTCCAATCCCCTGCCATGGGCAGGGACACCTTCCACTAGATCAGAGCTCCATTGAACCTGGCTTTGAACACTTCCAGGGATGGGGGTATGCATCATTTCTTTGAGCAACCTGTTCCAGTGTCTCACCATCATCACAGTAAAGAATGTCTTCCTTTTACCTAACCTAAACTTCCCCTCTTTCAGTCTGTACTCATTTCCCCTTGTCCTGTCACTGCAGTTCCTGACAAGGAGTCCCTCTCCAGCTTCCCTATGGGTCCCTTCACATACTGGAAGGTTGTAATGAGCTTTCCACACAACCTCCTCTTCTCCAGGCTGTCTCCAACCTTCCCAGCCCCAACCTTCCCAGCCTGTCTCCACAGGGGAGGTGCTCCCATCCTCCTACCAACCTCGTGGCCTCCTCTGGACTTGCTCCAGCAGCTCCATGTTCATCTTACATTGGGGGCACCAGAGCTGAATGCAGCACTCCAGGTAGGGTCTCGCCTGAGCAGAGGAGAATCCCTCACCCTTCTGGCCATGCTCCTTTTGATGCAGCCCAGGATCCCATTGGCTTTCTGGGCTTTGAGAGCACATTGCTGCCTCATGTTGAGTTTTTCATCAACCATCACCCTGCAGTCCTTCTCTGCAGTGACTCCTCTCAGTCACTTCTCTGCCCAACCTGTGAGCCTGGGATTGCCCTGACCCAGGTGTAGGACAGTACCTTGTTCAGCTNTCATCTTACATTGGGGGCACCAGAGCTGAATGCAGCACTCTAGGTAGGGTCTCGCCTGAGCAGAGGAGAATCCCTCAGCCTTCTGGCCATGCTCCTTTTGATGCAGCCCAGGATCCCATTGGCTTTCTGGCTGTGAGAGCACATTGCTGGCTCATGTTGAGTTTTTCATCAACCATCACCCTGCAGTCCTTCTCTGCAGTGACTCCTCTCAGTCACTTCTCTGCCCAACCTGTCTGTGAGCCTGGGATTGCCCTGACCCAGGTGTAGGACAGTACCTTGTTCAGCTCTAGGAGGTGCCAGCTCTCAGGGCTGTCCAGTCCCTCTGGATGGCATCCCTTCCCTCCAGCATGCTGGTGGCACCTCACAGCTTGGTGCTGTGGGCAAACTCCTGAGGGTGTGCTCAGTCCCACTGTCTCTGTCATCAGCAAAGATGCTGAACATTCTCTGTGCTACCTTAAAGCCCAGTTCTATAATTTCTGATCATTCATTGAGAATGACATTTTTTAATTATTTGTTTTAGAGCTGGGTGTCTTAAGCCTAAATGTGAATGTAAGGATGGTAAATAAGACCCATTTGTGAACAGCAAATTCCTGCCCATGATTGTACTTTTATATTACTGCAACTTTTTCTGACTGACAAAATTAGTCTGCAATCTTTGTAATTTTGCTTAAACAGGTAAGTAACTGTTCCTAGCTATCAGCAGCAGCTATGACTGAAATTATCTGAGCTGATTTTATTTCAAGGGGTGGGACGTTCTTAGTTTCCACTAAGATGTGACAATACCACTACAGCCAAATTAAGAATCCTCTCCATTCTCAACCTGTACCAGTTTAGGCTTAGAAAAATTAATCTGCCATAAAAATAAATGGATGTGTCCAAGTCAGTATAAATAACACACGTGGATTTGATTTTTACTGCAGACCAGGAATGGTAGAACTGTGGATAGCTGAAGGCTAAGGTGGTGTAAGAATTAAGCAGTTTCTCTACAGTGGGTTATTTTTTAAGCAAACATAATGCAACTTCATTATCTGAGGAGTATGAGCTGTTAAAGAAATGGATGTTTTTAAAATGTAAGCTCCTTTTTGGAAGGCATTTGGTCCCAGGCTTTGCTCCTGCTTCAGACTTTAGACATGTTATCTGCTAGGGCTAAGATACATTTGAACATGTAACAGCTGGGTTTAAATGGCATGACACTAAGACTAGAATTTCCCTGTACAATAAAGCAAAGGTACATTTCATGGGTCTCTCTTATATGTGAAGACATGTATATAAAATGTATTTCAATCTTGTTTGGCTTGAGTATTCTCCCAGAATGTATGTTCTTACCTCAGCATGTATTGTAGTTGCTCAGTATTTGTATATGTTGCTAGGACTTAGACTGTATAAATAGTGAGGGGGTTTTATATGTTAAAAAGTATTTTAAATAAATTGTACATACCTATTACTCAGTATGTTTGCAGTTAACACCTGCCTTGTATCTAATTCACCTGCAGTCTGGAAATGCTAGGGTTATTTGTGAGTTACACGGGGTTGTGCCCAGTCTCCAAGAGTTTCCTGGCAGCAGGGGGGCTGGTCCCTGTCCCCAGTCAGCACAGCCCCTCTGCTCTGCTGGAGAGGCCTGCTGGTTCAGTCTTCAACCAGACCATGGCTATTGCCAGTTACTGAGTAAAGCTGATGCTGCTTGTGCTTTTTCCTCTTCTCCATATGAATTCCAGCACTGCAGTGCCTCATACAAAGAACTCAGTCATAATTAATTACTCTTTTATGAGTAAATGTAGTGTGAGTTCAACACTGTCTCATTGCAAGCTGGAAGAAACTCCTGTTGCTCTTCCAGGCACTTCAAATGTCTCTTAAAACATCAAAGAAATACATACAATTAAAACAGGTGATGCTGACCTGAGGGAAGATGAGCACTAAGGAATTCTACTGCACATGATAGTCCAGTGTCAATTGGCTTTATGAGTTGTCTGCTCCTTAGGTAAGAACTAAAACAGTTGTTGATAATGTAATCAAAAGTAGTGTAGCTCAACTTGGAGAGATGCACAACTATCACTTTTATAGAACCACATGATCAGTAACCAAATTCTGATCTAAAAAGGGATATAAAACTTGAAACTAGTGTCAGAAACTTCTGCATAGCCAGAAGTTCATACTGAGGCTGTCTGTGGTCCCTTGGAAAAGGAAAGGAAACAGTTTTTCTGCACATCTAATGACAGTATTGCACATGAACTAAATGAAAAACTCCTATTTATATTCATGTTTAAATATCAGAAGATTAGAACAGGTTTTAAGTGTCCTGTCTGCAAGCTGACCTGAGCTAGAGCGAGCACACCCACAACTGTATGATCAAATTCTAGCACAGAGTCTCTCTAAAACAATGTTTTAATTTTTTTAGTTTTTTTACCTTTGTATGTGGCTTGATGCAAGACAGAGTCCAGATGGGTCAGGATGCAGCTGAAGGAGAAGGTAGATGACTGCAGGTCACAATACATAAATGTTATTTATAGACTATAAAGTCTTACATAATTTTCTAAGTGTCTGCAGATCACTTGCCTTGCTCCTGAACATGCTGCAGCTTCAAAAAATTTTAGCTCTCCAAAACCAGCTTTTGACAACAACAGTTTGAGTTCCAGAATCTACTTAGGAGGGCTCCTTCATTCTGGACTATGCTAGTACATGAGGGTTTCTGAAACAAAGCAAAAATGTTGAGTTTTATTAGTTGAAAAAAAAAAGAATCAACGCTGTATATATAAGGAACCTGATCCCTACCTAAACCAGCTGATACAAAGGCATAGAAGTCGCCTACAGTTGAGGTGAGCAGCTGCCTCTCCACTGAAAGAATATCCCAGATTAGAATCTTGTTTCTGATAAGGAAGACACTTACAAGTATTGAAAAGTTCCTCGACTTGCTCATCTTCTGGGTGAGGCAAGATTTGTGGTGTTCCTCAGCCTTCAGCATAATGAATACACTTACCTAAAATACCTAAGCTGGGAGTGATTTTTCATGTGTTGAAGAAATTCTAAATCCTCTCTTGTGCATGTATAACCTCTTTGTACTCTTCCTATAGTCACTTCACTGAAGCCTGCTCACAAAGAAATACATGCTTTTTTTTTCCTTAAGTGAGGAGTTTTGCCAGCTTTCTGATGACCAAAACACTGAATGCTTGCAGAGGAGAGAAAAAATAATTAACTGAAACACATCCCCATCTGAGAAGAGCTCAGCTGGCTCTATTGCAGCCAGTTAATCTACAGGAAGAGAAATACAAGCTTCTGTCTTTTTGCATTTCTCCAAAATACCTGACCAGCTAGAGCAGAATGGAAGGTTCATAGAGAAATTCTCTCTGCTGCTCTGCAGTGGGAAGCACTCAGCTGGGTTTCCCTCACCTGGCCATCTGCTTTTGGGGGTTTTTAATAAAAAACCAGCTTAAAGACTCTGCTTTTTCAGACAATACAGAAAGCATCAATTCCTTCATGATAGGATAATAAAAAGGATTTGTCAAAACTTAATCACCATCAATGTCAGCAAAGCACAGAAGTGCAGCCTCTGCCAAGGCTTCTCCTGAATCTGCTTGGGGAAGGAAGGCAGGTGGAGGCAGGCAGGAGAGAAGAGCAGTGGCACAACTGTCCCAACACCTATGTCCCTATTAATGGTTTTGGAAGCAGGTTGCACTCCCTGACCTGCCAGTGACTGCAAAGTTTTGCAGTCCTGTTTTCAGTGGAGGTTTGTAGTATCTTAGAGATAGCACTTTAAAAGGTAAACCTTGTATACAACAGTCAAGTAACATTTCTGAGCTGCCAAAGTCAGGAAAAGCTATCTGCTTTGCATTTCATGAACTAAAGAGACAAAAAGAAATTTCCATAGCAATTATTAGGAGCAAGTGAGGAATGGCTACAAAGAAGACAAAGTGAAGGGGATGTTAAATGTGTGTTTTGTAGTGTAGGATCAAAAGGCAGACAAATTCTGCACATTACCTCTATGAGGCAATACAAAAATTAGTCTCTTAAAGAAAGAGCCTGGTGCAAATAAAAAAAAAGCCAGTGATATTTTGTACTCCTTCATATCTCAAAGGGACTGAAACCAACCTTACTTTAAAAGTCATCTCTGCTCTATTGAGTAGACTCAATTTAATGAAGAGCTGAAAAATGGACAGACATCATTGGAAAACTTGGTACAGGTGAAAGAGTTTGAAACCAGTGTGGAGTGATACACTAAGAGGAAACTGACCAGAAAAAAATAAGAACAAAGGGCTTTTACAATTACCTACAGGTCAAATTCTACCATTCAGGCTAGGACAGAGCTGACACCAGCACCACAGGAACATGTGGGGTTTATCATGTCTATATTTGTTTTGCCTTAACTGCGATTCTCTCCTCTTTATGTCGTTGTATTTTTTTTTTTTTTTAATTGAGAAATCTTTCTCTTTAGAGGCTCACTATAAGTTGAGGTCCAGGGAAATCCATCTTAAAGCTCCACCCCACAGAAGATCCCCTGACAAAGCTGCAGAGTTTGAATCAGCAATGTATAATTTACATTCACTGCAGTCCAGTAGGTAGCAGTACCTTGAACAGGAGTTCATCCAGACATGGAAACAGCTGGTTTGTGATGTTCAATCTCCTGACACAGCAGTGAAAACTCTGATTCCCAGAAATCTTGTTGAGATCCAGGATTTGTTTTTAGGTCCTTTTGTGAACACAAAACAATATTTGGTATCAGAAATAACAGCATTGTAAAATACAAACGTGTAAACTCACTGGTGTATGGAAAATACCTGTGATGGAATATATTTGGAATTCATTCAGGATTGCATTTGCACAACAAAAATTAGAATATTCTCCAGACACTGAGACAAAATACTTCAAACAAGCTTCTGCTTTTCTCTTCAGGTTTTACAATGACAATTTTAGAACAAAATACCCAAACAGAGAAAAAAATAAAATCCTGATGTTCCTAAGCCATCTGTATTAAAGGCAACTTTGTGCAACGTTACTTCAACAGTTACCTTTTATTCTCAAAATTAAATGGGATCAAAATTCAGTACTTTGATGTGAAGGAAGAAGACCCAACATCCTAACAAAATTCCAGTTCCTAACAGCAGATGATAACCAACAGTATGTCAATTATGTTTTCTCAGCAAAACACAATTTATGCTTCTATGCATATTTTATAGCGTTTTTCCCAACACAGGACGGGAATATGAAACCATAATCACAAAGTACTGGTCTCTGCATAAAGCAAACAAACAAATGAATGCTGTTTATTAAACTAAATGTCTCTCATGAAACCAGACCTCCACTGGCAGCATTCTCACTCCAAACAGTGGCAGATGCTACATTTGTCAGCATCAAAAGACTGAAATCATTACTGATTATTTCAAAAGTTTTAATTTCTTTGCATCTGTATCAGATTTTACACTCACATGATAATGAGACAGTGACATGATATCCTGTATTAATACAGCTGCCTGCAAGAATGAGTTCCAAGGTGATCCACTGCATCCCAGCTGACTCCTCCTTCTTAAATGGGATATTTTGAAAACTCTCTCTAGTGAAAAATTGCTTTGTTGGTACAAGCAGAGAGATGTACAAAGAAGCTGTATTCCCATGGGAACACTGTTACACTTCAGGATTTGATTTTTTAAAATAACTAGTTATGAAACTTCACAATTTTTCAGTATCTTGGATGCCGAACATCTCAGAGCCAGCAGACTGACACTGAGGAGCTGCATATACAATTTTACCCTGTTTCAACAAGTTTTTTTCCCCTTTCATTTTGCATGGTAAGATATATCTGACAAAGTCACTATTTTCAAGTTCTGTAGTTCTGCAGTTCAAACACAAATATTTTCAGATCTTCGTTCACATGGTTAAAAACAATCCTTACCTGGCATTCCTTTCTATGTGTCTTCAGGCTTAACCTCAGATGCTTTCCATGTCTCCTAACTATGAAGCTCCATCTAAAACCAAACAGAAATTTAAAATTTAAGAAATGTTATTTTTCCTTAATTGATCCCTTATCTGCAGACACATGCACAAATATTGTATATGCAATACTTGTTTAGAAGTATACAGTAAATAGGATTACATATAATTAGTTACCTGTGGTTGTATGCCATGTGTAGATCCAATTCAAGATAGCATTACTAAGTTTTGCAAAATGAAACCAAACACTTATTCTCACATAATTTGAGGAAAAACAGCATGTGAAGTCCTATTTTTTCTATACAGCCAATTATATAAAAATACTGTTTTAATCAGCTTTTCTCTAGTACCCCTGCACTGAAGTTTATTTCCTCACAGCATTTACAATTCCATGGAAACAAGTGGATTTTGTTACCAGCCACTTGGAGGTTAATTAGTAAAGTAAAACTGTGACTGTATAAACAGTAAAAATATCCAATGGCAAATTCTTAAAAAACTCCACTGAGTCAAAAATTGCCTGAATTCTGAATGTGGGTTATTGCAGCTTAAAAATAAAATTTTTGCTTGCATATCAAATAAGTTCAGCTCAGAAAATAATTATTTATACAAAAAAGCACTTTATACTACATATTATGATGAGAAATTACTGTACATTTGTTCAGTAACATAACTATTTTCAGATAAAAACTGCCTTCACAAGGCTTCAAAAATAAGCACACCACTGACTTCGTATTCTTCTGACTAGAGAAGGAAAGTGGTAATGCCTGGAAAATGTCAGGATCAATCCAGTGTTTTCCTCACAGGTCCTTAACTCATCAGTGAGGATCACACATGCTATGTAGGGATAATTCAACTCTGGTATGAGCCTGAAACTTTAAAATTATACCACTCCCCCAAAGGAAAATAATATATTTTGCCCAAGAGCTCAGCATTATCAAATTGAAATAATTACAGAAAATAATCTTTTGGCAGCTGAGAACACTTAAAATTACACCTGACACATTCACGCTTCATTTACTTCTGTGACAGGATCACTGTCACCTGTTAGGTTGGTGTGGGAAGTGCTGACAGAAAAAGTAAGTTTCAGGGCAAGTCCCAAATTACAAAACTTAGCCTCTTTACTTACACGGTGTGAGACATTCCATTCGAATCAAACCCCCAAAAAGCAAAGAAATACGAAAATGCCCAACAGGCTTGTGCTCTGCCTTCTCATTTTCTTACCTCCCTTTGAAAAGCAACTCTTGACAATGTTAGTTAAGACTTGGCTTTCCAGTGGTTGCCTGAGGTGAAGTTACAAACTTAGAAATCTGAATGATAAATCCCTCAAGCTACAGCTTAAAACCCATTGGCACAATTACAGTTTATACATATGTTAAGCAGTTCTTGTATTTAATTCATTTTATCAGTAACAAGAACATGCAGAGATAAAATCTTATCCATAGCTTTTCTTCTTAGCTCATCAGCTTCATTCAGGATCAATTTTTATTAACTGCACAGCCAGAAATGACAGTGCATGAGGAAAGCCTGCTCTAAGGCTTTCCATGATCAAAGGCCTCATGTCAAAAAGCCTAAAAGACAGAAATCTGACTGTAAGCGCTGGTGTAAGGTGTAGATAATGACTCACTGATTATTCTTTTATTAGTTTTAGTGATTCTCATTTCAATTCTGGATGTCCCACACTTGGATGGTACCACACAGGCCAGCAGAAGCCAGCCCATGCATTTGACTGTCATTGAACAGTGACAATGAACCTGAAAACACTGGAGGGGTGTTTTCACAAGTTATGGGTTGTGCTTCCAAGTTACACAACTTGGAAGCACACCCTGCCACCCAGCAGGACCAAGTGGGTGGCAGTGCATTTCCTGGAGTGTGTCCTTGGCACCCAGCATTGAATCCCTCCTTCCGCCCAGTGCTGGGGACACAGCTCTGCTGTCCCCTGACGCCCTGACAGATGTCCCAGCACGGCCTCTGTGGGGAGGAGGGTTATTAAGTGCAGATGTTACAATTGTCCAGAGCTGGTGTGAAGCCTCTCTCTGCACTGTCAAATATGTGCCACATTTCACCTCAGAGGCAGCACATTGTCTCCACACTCTCCCCATTAATTAACTGCTTATGACAACCAGCGCTATGGGCAGGTACTACTTCCTTACTTCTTTCTCTTAACCATTCTGGTTTCTTGGACACATTTAGTTTTCCAGTGTTTTCAGGTTCATTGTCACTAATTATACAGTCCAGACACAGCCCAGGGATTCATATAAGTTATCTGAGAAATCTCAAGACCTTTTAACCTAATCTCAAACCCTGAATCTTCCAGTATTATAACTGGTAACACAAGTCTTCATTACAGACAGGAACTGCCATAGGGAAAAAAGCAAATAACTTTGGGTAGCTAGGTTTGACACAGTAGAAAACTCAATTTTCTTCACAAGCTTTTTTAATTGTTTCAGTTTGAGAGGGATCATTTTAGGCACTTTACTGCAAAGTGACAATAGCTGCAATTGCATAGGAGTACAACCTAAGGGCCTCTTTTCATCTTGTTTCATGCTCTGTGTTTTTGTTCACAGAGTACATACTCAGTAAATACTAGATATTTTGGTTAGAGCTCTCTGAAATACAGGCTTTCCAGGGTATGAGCTATTTTCACAGAATGATTTAGGTTGGAAAAGACCTTTAAGATCATCAAGTCCAACCTATGATCTCACCTCCTCATCAACTAAACCATAGCACTGAGGGCCACATTCAGTGTTTTTTTAAACACCTTCAGGGATGGTGACTCCACCACCTCCCTAGGCAGAATATTCCAGTGCCCAATCACTCTTTCAGTGAAGAATTTTTTCCTGATGTCTGACCTAAACTTCCCCTGGTGCAACTTAAGACTGTGTCCTCTGGTTCTGTCAGCTGCTGCCTGGAGAAAGAGACCAACCCCCACCTGACTGCATCCTCCTTTCAGGAAGTTGTAGAGAGCAATAAGGTCACCCCGAGTCTCCTTTTCTCCAGGCTAAACACCCCCAGCTNAAAATGCAGGACTCGGCACTTGGACTCATTCAACTTCATCTTATTGGACTCTGCCCATCCACCCAACGATTCCAGGTCTCTCTGCAGAGCCCTCCTACCTTCCAACAGATTGACACAAGCTCCCAGCTTAGTGTCACCTGCAAATTTACTGATGGAGGAATCAATTCCCTCATCCAGATCATCAGTGAAGATACTGAACAGAAGTGGTCCCAGCACCGTTCACCACCACTCTCTGGGCCCGGCCATCCAGCCAGTTCCTAACCCAGCACAGAGTGCTCCTGTCCAAGCCATGGGCTGCCAGCTTTTCCAGGAGTGTGCTGTGGGAGACAGTGTCAAAGGCCTTGCTGAAATCCAGGTGCACAACATCCACAGCCTTTCCTGCATCCACCAGGAGGGTCACCTGGTCATAAAAGGAGATCAGGTTGGTCAAACATGACCTACCCCTCCTAAACCCCTGCTGGCTGGGTCTGATACCCTGGCCATCCTGTAACTGCTGTGTGATGACACTCAGTATAAACTGCTCCATCACCTTACCAGGTACTGAGGTCAGACTGACTGGTCTATAATTACCAGGATCCTCTTTCCCACCCTTCTTGTGAATGGGTGTCACATTGGCCAGCTTCCAGTCATCTGGAACGTCACCAGTGAGCCAGGACTGCTGGTAAATGATGGAGAGCGGCTTCACAAGCTCATCTGCCAGCTCCCTTATCATCATGGTATGGATCCCATCTGGACCCATAGACCTGTGAGCATCTAAGGGACCATTCTGCTCCCTGACACCATCTACCAACTCAGAGGCCAGTTGTCCTGAGGATAACCTGTCTTAATGTTGAAAACTGAGGGAAAGAAGGTGTTAAATATCTCTGCCTTTTCCTCATCTTTAGTTACTAAATTCCCTTCCACATCTTACAGAGATTGGAGGTTGACCTTGCCTTCCTTCTGCCATTAAGGTATTTATAAAAATATTTATTATTGTCCTTCATAGAAGTGTCCAGATTGAGTTCTAATTGAGGTTTTGCCTCTCTAATTTTTTTCCTCCATGCCCTAGCAACCCCCTTAAGCATTTCCTGAGATACCTGACCCTCCTTCCAAAGGTAGTACACCCTTTTTTTTTTTTTCCTTAGTTCCTTCAAAAGCATCTTGCCCATCCAGGCCAATGGTTTTCCTCATTGGCTTATCTTTTGACACACAGGGACAGTCTATTCCTATGCCTTCAAGGATTCTGTTTTGAAGCACATCCATCCTTCCTGGACCCCTTTGTTTTTAAGGGCTGTTTCCCAAGGAACTCTCCAGTAAGTCTCTTGAATAGACCAAAGTCTGCCCTTCAGAAGTCCAGTGTGAAGTTTTGTTGATGCCCCTCCTTGTTTCACCAAATATTGAAAACTCTATAATTTCATGATCACTGTGCCTCAGAGGGTCTCCAACCACCACATCTCCCACCAGCCCATCCCTGTTTGCAAACAGCAGGTCCAACATAGTCCCTACCCTGGCAGGCTCACTCACCAGCTGTGACAAAAAGTAGTCCTCCACACACTCTAAAAACTGGACTGCCTCTTCTCTGCTGTATTGACTTCCCAGCAGGTATCTGGTAGGCTAAAGTCACTTATAAGAACAAGGGCTGGTGATCTTGAAACATTCTCCAGCTGCTTACAGAATGAGTTGTCCACCTCTTATTCCTGGTTGGGTGGATGATAACAGACTCCCAGTAGGATGTCAGCCTTGTTGGCTTTCCCCCTGATTCGCACCCATAGCCACTGATTTTGTCATCATTAATCTCAATTTCCATGGTGTTGAGAGCCTCCCTAACACAAAGAGCCACTCCTTTGCCTCTTCTCCCTTTCCTGTCTCTTCTGAAGAGCTTGTACCCATCCAGTGCAGCACTCCAGCCCTGTGAGTCATCCCACCACATTTCTGTGATGGCAACTACATCACAGCTCTGCTGCTGCACCATGGCCTCCAGCTCCTCCTGTTAGTTACCCATGCTGCGTGCATTGGTGTACATGCACCTCAGCTGGGCTGCTGATTTCATTCCTGTCTCAGGCTTACCACCCTTGGGCCTGCTGCCAGACAGCCCAGCTGCATCCCCTTCCCCCTTCAAACCTACTTTAAAGCCCTCTCCATGAGTTCTATTGGTTTATGAGCTAAAAACTTTCTGCCCTTAACAGAGAGATGGAGCCTGTCCAGTTCCAGCAGGCCAGGTGCCGTAAAAGTTGCCCCATGATCAAAGAATCCAAAATTCTTGGGATGACACCAACCCTTGAGCTACTTGTTGATAATGTGAGCTCTCCTATTCCTTTCACTGTTTTTCTCAGCCACCAAAGGGACTGAGCAGAACACTACCTGTGCCCCTGTCCTACCAACCACTTGTCCCAGTGCCCTCAAGTCCCTTTCAATTGCCCTGACACTCCTCTTTTCAGTCTCATCACTGCCAGCCTGGAGTATCAGCAGTGGGTAATACTCAGAGGGCTGAGTCAGCCCAGGCAGTCTCTCAGTGACATCCCATATCCAGGCCCCAGGGAGGCAGCAGACCTCTCTGTGGGGTGGGTCTGGTTCACATATGGGGCGCTCTGCTCCCTCAGAAGGGAGTCACCCACTATGACTGCCCTGCTTTGCTGTTTAACATCACAGGTGCTGATCTGTCTGACAGATGAAGGGTGACTGGCAGGCTCACTGGGCAGATCAATTTCTTCTACATCCTCTGGATCCAGGGCCTCATACCTGTTCTGAAGTGGCACCTGGGTAGGTATTAGGAGTCAGGAGGAATTTTGATTACCTCCCCATTTCCACTCCCCTTCATCTACCAGGTCTTCTCCTTCTGCCTCACAGTAGGGAGGCATGGGAGTCCTCTGACTCCTGGTGGGCTTCTCTCAGGGATGGAAGGGTGAAACTGTGAAACTCCACCAGTCTATGTCCCTTTCACTTTCCCAATACTCCTTAGTCTTTCTACTTCCTCCTTAAGCTTTCTCATTCATTCATGAATGTGAGCAAAAGCAAAACAAGCCCCACTCTTCCCCTGCCTGGCTTCCATAACCCGAGGAAAAGCAGGACCCAAAGAGAACAAGAAATGCTCCACAATCCCTCTTTTGGAAACAAGAGGCCACCAAACTGAAGGCAGCTGCCCAAGGCACTCCCAGCTCATAACCAAATTATTCTTGGAATTGTAGGGAATAATGCAATTACAGAGAACCCAGTCAAAACACCTTAGCTCAAAAACTATGCACTGTAGTTCAGACTGTACTGAAAACCAAGAGACTTTTACTTAACTTGGCTGCTGCTCAAAATCATATGGGCTTTCCAGATCACGTGTCAGGATATCCCATCATCCTGAGCAGCTCAGCCAAATTTCTTTGCCTCCACACTCAAGAGCAGCAATAGTACTTCTTCCCCTTCTGCTGTTTCCCTCATTTTGTGGTTACAGGTTATTCTCAAATCAGCTGTTTCAAAGCTACTGCTCCCAGTGAGGATTGACAGCACCTTCTTATGTGATAAAAGCAAATGCTCTCTCCTCTTTTAGATTTAACTCAACTCCAAATTGCTCTGCAACCTCTCTTTATATTACCAAAGCTTACAAAGCCCTCTCTTCCCTGAGCTGCCATCTTTGGCTTTACTCTTAAGAGTTTCATTTCTCAGAGGAAGGAGAGGAAGTTTTTACACTGCAGTGCGTCACTAATCATCCAAACACCAATATTAATAATCTGCATCTAACACAGCTGTTAATATAAAACAGATGCAGCATGTAATGAACTTCCCAGATTCTGTAGGTCTGTGATCATGCTAATTTGTTTCACATGAAGGACTCATCCCTTTATTTATAGATGAAAGCAAATGTCTGTGATTAGAAACAGAAAAACCACCTTAGGCAGACAAATACTGGATATGAGACTGTAAAGCCTGAAAAAAGCTTGGAAAAATTCTCCAACTAAAGTGCTACTGAAATATTCTGTAACACCTGGTTAATTTTTATGTCTCTCTTTCTAGATATAGAGCTATATCCATTAATGAAATTCAATCCTAAAAGGAGCTGGCAACCAAAACCACCACAACAGTTTTGACATTAAAATATAAATGTCCCTGTAATTTGAAACTGAGATTTAAATTGCAGGTAAGTTCTTCATAATTGTGGGATTTTGTCCCCTCCAGATATTTTTGGCATTTTTAAAAACTGAACTTAAGAACCCCAGAAGATGCTCCCACATGTAATTGCCATCTTCAAAATCATAAACAAACCCCAGAAACCTATATCCCATTTGACTTATCTATTTTAGACCATTTTTACCATATAAATTTAGAATATATCTGTTAACAGAAATCGTTTGTCCAGTTTTCCATTTACTAAATATCCACTGACCCCCCCGCCCCCCCATAAAAATTGAATAAATAATGTCCTCCTTTATTTATCTGTTCTATGTAAAAAGATGGGAAAAACAACAACAAAAAAATGCCCTTTCTAGCACTGTCAGCATCTATGACATCATTAATTTCAGTTCACCAAACCTAAACCTCATTTCTGAGACGCATCTTTCTTTTGCTGGGAGTGAAGGAAATTTCAAAATTTCATTTAGCTCCAAGGGACTGAAAATGCAGCAACGATGCAAGATGAGGCTTTAGGTAACTGTAACAAAGGAACCAACAATTTAATAATTTTGCTATGTCAAGATATTACAAATAATGGCAGTTAGTCTTTTATGGCTCAGTGTTGTAGCCCCCCTGGTGCTGCTGACTTAGGACTTTTCAGGTACAGCTCAATGTCATTCAGCAATCATAAACCCAGCCACCTTTGCACTTAGTTGTCAAATCTACATAAGTCAGTCTCTCTCAGAAACGAGCCCACTTTCTATTGGTGAAAGTATGTTCAATAGATAAGCAAATTAAAATTCTATTTTGGAAAGCTTTACCAAGGCTTTTTTGTTTTTAAATTTTCCTCTTTACTCAAGACACATAATCTTAATTCATAAAATCAAATGCCCAAGGGCAAAGCAGCATTGTGCCAAAGACACAGTACTGGTCATAACACTCCAGGTATTCTGAAAGCAATTTGTACCTCAAGAAAAGTGCAACATCTCTGGTTGCTTCAAAACTCTGCCCTCCAAACCTCAGTGTTGCTTTCCCTGATCCAACTGACCTAATGATCTCCTAATAGTCAGGATAAATTAATTCAAAATCCCACTGGATATTTGCCTGGACTTGTGCTTCCTGCTGCTATTAGCAGCTGAGAAAAGGGGACAATCCCCTGGGACCTGGCACAACGAGGAGCAGCTAATGATGGCTTTTACCATCTTTCTGCTAGGTTAGGCCAGTCCTGCAGCCCAGCCTCTGACTGCAGTTCCAGCCCCTGCACGAAGGGGAATAAGGCAGCAGCAGCATAAACAAATTCAACAAATATTTCATGTAGACAGAGAAGAATTCCCAGTGTGGGCACTGAGGAGCACACCTGCAAAGCTTCCTTGAGAAGGTACAATTGTGCCAGCTCTGGCACAGGGGGCAGACCCACAGCGTGGCTGCAGCGTGGCACAAAAGGCAGCATAAGAAGGATGCTAACACTTATTTTCCACCCTTTTGAGCAAGGCAGATTCTGTCTGTTGGGAAGAATTAATCAGACCTGCCATTCCCATTGCTCTGGTTTGGGCAGCACCATCCTGAACCAGAGAGACACTGCAGAGCTTCTCAGAGCTAACAACAGAAACAGTTGGAGCTGAAGCAGCAGCTTCCAAGGACACTGTTCAGAGGGCACCAGAAAGATGTAAGGTTTGTTTAAAGCTGTGGTAAGATGAAAAATGGGATTTGGGGTTTATAAACAAAGACTTAGGCAACTTCAGGGAAAACAGAAAGACTTGTTTGAAGACAGGTTTTCTCTATGGACTGCTTTGAAGACAATCTACATTTCAAGAGAAGAGGTTCCTTGAAACCTGGGAGGTAATTCTGGGAGGTAATGGGCAAACACTACTTGCTGGGCTGTGTTTTCTAGGTAACTTTTTTCCTGGTAGCCACTGACTCACTGAAATACATACCTCATTATTCAGTCTCCTTTCACTAACATTTGTACCAGATACTTCACGAAAAAATGAAATCAATGACAATTGCATCATGACTCAACCACCCCTATCATTTCTTGAAAGTCAGTTTCTCAGACAATGAAAAAAAAAAAAAAAACCATAAAAAAGAAAGAGAAAGAGAAAAATAATGAAGTTCCCATGGTATGTTAGGAGCCAGAAAACATAAGTTCAGCTTTGTCAGGAAATCCCATCAGGGCTTTCCAGAGAGCTGCATGGGATGACATTTTCAAAAGGAATGAAAAGATTTAGGAGCATGTCCCTCTGTTAAAAGTGATTTAGACTAACGACCTTAAGCATTGTTGCATGCCCTGCTTCATGCTCTGTCTTGTCCAGCCCAGTGAGGGGTGGGGCTCTTCCACAGCTCCTGACAGATCCAGGTGCAAGGGCTGAAATCCAGGAACCCTGTTTCTACAGCTTCAGGATGGAGGTGACTGGCCCTAGGCAGGAAGAGCAGAGGGGACAGGCACCTTTCCTGGTCAGCACAAAGCACTGGTGGGGCAGGACTGTCCTCCCAGGCTGGGCTGGGAACTAGAGCAGCTCCCCTTCTGCTGCTTATGGCTCAGCTACAAAGCAGAACTTGAAGGGAACTGCACCTTCTGTGCTGCAAACCCTTCAGCAGGGGCCATCAGTCACAGGTCACCAGATGCCCCAGACACTCTCAAAGGCAAATGCCTTGACAGTGGCTTGCAGCCTCCCTGTGCCACATCCTCTTCTCCTGCTCCAGTCTGTGATTTCTTTCTTGTTCTAGTGAGACGGTTTTTTAGGAGAGAGGCAAGGCACACAAATACTTATGAAAGTAATTGAAAGTGTTTTATTCCACTTGCACTTTTACAACAGAAAAACTATTTTAAAAAATTCACACCTACCATGGTATGCTTGACCTAAATTCTTCAGTGCTGTTCCTTCATTTTGTGAGACTAGAAATAAGTCCTAAATGTGTAAAATTTTGAACATGAAACATAAAAATTGATTAACCTATTAATGAACTGCAGTGTTCACTTTAAATTGACAGATCTTCTAGTGCTTTTGATTTTTATTGACAATAAATTACCATTCTGTGTCATGTAAGACCTTGTGAACTTTCACATGGGGTAGGCAGGAGTGCAATTTTGGCCTAATAGTTAAATTAGGAAGATGGTTCTGCTGAAATATGTAGCATTCATTAAAGGAGCTTTTCATTTAGGATTTCTATTGAACCATAATTTAAAAAAATGCAAATAAGTGATTGGATGCCCTCCAGCTCTCAGCTGCTAGATAAATTAAATAAATTTGGTCTAAACAAACCTTGAACTCCTAGTAAATGCCCTGTATTCAACCACAAATCAGGTGTCAAACTGGAGTGAATGCACTGATGTAAACTGGTTGCTTTTTCAGCATAGCTGAAAAAGGTGTATAAAACCCAAGCCAAGCCATTATGAACATGTTTGTGGCCCACAAGCAGATTTTAGCAATAAGTTTCTACCTACTCAAGCTTTTTGTTGGATCAAGACTTCACTTTTTACCCATCCAAAGCTCCATTCCAGTTAAGAGGAATGTTGTCTGAATTATGGGCTGAGTAAGAAATTAATATGGACCCTGACTTCTGGCCAGGCATTGGCACCACATAATTTCTTTGCCACTGCAATTCTGATCTGCTGTGCTGTCTGCTATCTGAAGCTCATCTCACTACAAGTTTCCTAGGAAACAAATTTAGGCTCACACGTACATTAATGAGAATGGCACCCCAGGTAAGTTTGGTTTCACATGATGGAATAGCCCTGCCCCTCAGTTTGCTTACATTCACCAAACCTGACACTGGGAATGGTCCAGAGCTCAGGGCAAAGAGTGAAAGGTCTGTGCTGCACCTCCTTTGTTCACTGCACACTTCTGGCTTTGTTCAGAAAGTCAGGTGAACCTTATTGCTTCTGGAAGTATGTTTTCTTTTTCCTGAGCTTTAAGTGGATGCCAGTTATGACAAAACCTGTCAGGGTTGCTGCTGTGCCAGAAACCAGGTAGGCAATTCCCAGGAATGGGTTACTTCCGCCGCTCCACACCACGGTTGAGAGAATCACATGCTTCCTTCCCTTGAATCTGGTAACAGGGAAATCTGAGAGAAGGATGTTAAGATTTCACTAACAAAGTGTACATTATTTCCAGGAGAAGAGAAAGTAGTGGTTAAATGCACAAAAAGCTTTCCAAGGTATAAAGAGTTTTGAGGTCTGCATTTCCTGCCAAAACTCCTTTAACTGATTGGTGATGTTTCTGCTATTCTGGATCCAAAAACCCAGCTGGTTTTTGGGAGGTGGTAGGCAGCTGGTGGTAAGAAACCCAGTTATTTTAGATACAGTCTTCTTGCGCATGTGGAAATACTTCCTTTTTTAAAACATTGTAAATTTCAGAATCATAATTTATAGGACTGCTACTGCATTAATTTGCTATGAAAGCTCAGTTGAAAATGGGCCTTTTGGGAAGCTTATCATGATAGTTCACATAGTCTCTGTGAGGGTAAGTGCTCAGCTCTACCCAATATGTTGTAGCCAGAATGTTATATGAATTTATCTTTCATCTCTCCCATGGAAGCTTTCAGAATAGAACCATGACAGAACATTTATAACCACGTTTCTATCAGCTGAGAAAGAAGAGAAATTTATGGTCATGTTGACATCACTCCTGCTGACAAAAGGAGTGCTTTAGTCAGCAGAGTTCTCACTGTTGGCTGTGAGGGGGCAGTTGCACCAGCACAAAAGCTCCTGTCAGTCAGGAGGTGGCCCAAATCCCTCGAGGGCTCTCCTGACACAAGGGTGTTCCGCACGGCTTCTCTGCCAGTTGACTACACAAACCCTATTCATGTCACTGTAACTCTCTGGGAGCCTTAGGGAATCTGAAGGATACTGTAGGAAATCTGGAAGGTGTAATTCCCTGCTGGCAGGCCCTCTGTGAAGCGCTGGACCCGTCTGACCCGCCGGTAGAGGTTCCTGAACGTCGCAAAGGCCGACACTCGCATCCAGATAATGAAGTCGTCGTTCACGTAACCATTGTTCCTCTCATCCCTCTCGTCTAACAGATACACTGGTTTCTGCCAGTAAGGAGGTCTGGCTGTCCCTGCTCACAAAGAGACAAAGCAGGAAAGACACTGTCAGTAAAAGCAGTGGTTCCTGAGATTCTGGGCCTCACACAACCAACACAGAATATGAGCTGAGGAAGAGACGTAAGACACTGTCCAAAATTCCACATATGCCAGATAACAGCATCTCCAAACACAACCACTCACCTCAAACATGAATTAACAGTTTAACAGTACCCTGGGGCTGCTATACATTAGAACCTTCAAGCACAAGAAAAACAAAGTGACTTGCACAAGTGAAAATGCTGTTTATTCTGGATTCTTGTCTCTTCAGGAAGCAATATCTTCTCTATAATGAGGAGCTTGCCTTCACTTTTACACATTAATATAGTCCTGTACAACCAGAAAGGCACCTTTTTGCAGTCTAATGGCACAGCCCATGACATTTAGAATCTGTCCCATGAAAATTACTTGGATCATTAACTCTTGCATATTGCACCCAGCTCAGCACTGCCCTGATCCCCAACAGGCACCTTTTAGCCCAGTTCAATAGAGATCAACCATAACAAGGAAAAAGCCCTAGGAAACAAGTCTGAAAGAACTAGTGACAAAGGCAGCCTCTCATGTCTCACAACTCCCCAAGAATCTGCAAATGCATGAAGGACAGATGGAACATGCAATTCTCCTTCACAGATGTTTTCAACAGGAAAAAAAAAAAACCAACTGATCCTTGCTTTCTCTGGACAGATTAAGCATTACAAGAAACTATAAAGAAGGGTGGCTGATGTGGACTAACTTCAGTCTTCCAAAACCATTTTCTCTCAATTTCTATGTTCACTGATTCAAAAAGTGAAAAGGTGATATTTTGGCTAAATGTGCCTTCTGCTCTCAGTCACCCTCTAAACCCTGCTTCTTCAACTTGCTTTGGGAGATATTTCTCCCAAAGGTGATTTTTCTGAGAATGGGAGACACATGAAGGGGGAGATAGGGAAGCCATTGAAAAATAAGGACCCACCAGCAGAACAATTCTTACCTGCAAATGCAGAAGAGAGATTGTATGACTCAGGATTGCGAAATTTCACATTCTTGTCTGTCCACCAACTGTTTCCAGTCTTCAGCAGTGGCACTTGAATCACAGATGAGTTATAATTGTAGAACAGTTCAATAGTATCTGCAGGGAATACAAAAAGCAACATCTGTGAGTCAAAGACAGTTGTTCTAATTGCCAGCATGATTAACAAAAAAAATGGCACACTGAAGCATCTTTCAAGTGCATAGAAAACCTGAACATCCTGGGTGTGTATGGAGCACTGCACATTTCACAAGAAGAACTAAGGTACCAGAATCTTAGGATTTCTATTGTTTTAAAGACTGAACATTCCCTACCAATCCCTGTGTATGTTGTGCATGTTTCTCATGTCCATCAACTGCTGTGGGACTATCTTCTTTGCAAATCACTTTCTGATCTCTCTAGGTTGTTACAGAAGTTACTGTCCCAGCTAGTTTTCCCTAGAACTTCTTTGACAATTGTCCCAAAACTTTGCTATACATGATGTGTTTTCAGGGACTAGGGTAGAAGTAAAGCACAATCAAGGGAGTCCAGTCCTTTGGAAGAAAATTTTGCTTTAGTTTTATGCCAGTTAGAGCTTGCTTACCAACTTGGACACAAATGCTTTCTTCAATCAAAAACCATTTAGTTAACATTGTGCATGGTTAGCATGCCATCCAGTTTCAGCGGGTGAACAGCACTTGTTTTTGTCCATTACTATTTTCCTACATAGATTAACATAAAGCAAAAACATGATAGGTCTCATTAACAGCTCTGTAAACCCCTAGGCAGCCAATGGGATGATGGGCAGGGACAATCAGACAATACAGATGGGGAGAGGTTGCCTTTTAGGAGACGTGAGAAGCACAACTCAGCTGCATAAGCATCAATTGAAACATACTTTTTTTTGTTTCCTCCTACAAAACCTGTGTTCACGCAGCTCCTCAAAGCTCAGACACACTCTTCTGGGAAATGATCATTCTGTGGCCCACCACACCCCCAGCTACTTGTCACCACTTCATTAATAGGAGTTGCAATGCTCTGAGCTCTGTCTGCTCAGTTGCTCATCTTGACTCTCCCTCACATACTCCAGAACAGTGTGGGCTGCACACAGCTGGGCTCTGCTGGCCTAGGTCTGAGCCCAGCCCAGTAAATCCCACTTCCAGCAGCAGGTGGGTAAGCAGGCAGATGAAAATCAAAAGATCTAGAAGTTCCTGAATGCAGGTGGCTTTCACAAGTCCCCTGGTGTGGGTGGCACAGCTGCTTGGAAAGAGCTGCAGCCTTCTCAAAACCTGCTGTGTGGAGCAGGTTAAAAAAAGGGTGAGAGCAGGGAGTGGTAGAAATTGGAAGACAAAAAAGATGGGGTAGTGGAGAAAAGTCTGTACAGTTTTTTTGTTGCTTTTCCTTCTGAAGAAACATTCTGAAATCTCCCAAGTGTATTCATAAACAGATTATGCCTACTAGATTACTACAAATATCAAATCCAGGATCAAATTAAGACTATGTATGCTTCCAGCATTCTAAGAACAAAAATGAAACTGTAGATCCAGAGATCAAAAGTAATGCAGAGAACGTGGAGAGTCCCTCCTTCTAAGCACATAATTGTGGGAAGGCAGAATCTGGGCTCACCCATCACTGTATAAGAATGTGCTTTTCAGCACATTTCTTTTATGGAGAAAAGACTTTTTTTCCCCACATGAAAAGTATGGGGAGATGAAAGTGTTCAAATTGTAGATACCAAGCATGCTAAAGTAAGCAGATGTTAAAGTAGCTGTGATCCTATGAGAAGTTTGAACAGAGAAGGAGAAGAGTGATGAAGATCCTGTGCTCCCAGGAAGAAGACGATTTCAGATACAGATAATGAGAACCTTTGCTTTTAAACAGCTCATCTTTAAAACAGTACCCCATAAGTTGACATGGCCCATTGTCTTTTGGTCTCCCTGGGAGCCTCTCAGGGACCCCGGCCAGCCCCGGGTCGGCAGACAACGGGGGGGCTCCCCCGATGCGTCCGACAGCAGGGGGACACTCTGAGGACACTCAGAGGGGGGACACTCCCTGTGCCCCGAGGGTACTGATGGCAGCTGGGCCAGTGCCTTTGCAGCAGGAGAGACACTG
>VZRH01001423.1:582046-773785 GCA_013397555.1 Urocynchramus pylzowi
GCTAATCACACGACGGATTTGGCCGAAGGTTCTGGATAAAGAGGATGGGATGCTGAGTGACTGACAGAGGGTCAGGGCGGGGGGTTTGGGGATGATCTCAACCCAGGAGAATGATAACATAGGTATAGGGAAGGGGTACAGTTTGGGGTAGACTACTTAGGAAAACTAAAGGAATACAAAAAACTATTACAAAGTATTACAAAATATAAAAACACACTACAACAGCCCATAAACACAGCTGTAGGAAAAGTTTGTGGAAAATGGGAGGGATTTCATGATTACAGATTTCCCTGGGTGGCTGCTACTCATGGAGAGAGCCAGCAAAAACAGCAAAACTGTTTTCTTGTAGAGAAGTCTCCATAACATTAACAAGAGAGACTTCTCTCCCTAAGTGAACTGGAGAAAGACTATTCTAGCCGAGAAATCTCAAATTAGCAAACCAAAACCACAACACCCTCCTTCTAAGCACATGATTGTGGGAAGGCAGAATCTGGGCTCTCCCATCACTATACAGGAATGTGCTTTTTAGCAAGGTGAAGTACATGAAACCTTTTGTGTCCTTGTTCATTATTTCAAGAGGGCCCAAATTCCTCACTCTTGCTGTACACTCACATGGAAGAGGGCCTTAGAAAATGAGAAATCTCCCTCCATTTCCAAACAAGGGCCAAGTTTCTAAACAGTAGAAAGCAGAGCCTCATGTTCACCAGAGCAGCACCACCAAAGCCTTTTGTGGGAGAAAATAGAGGCCTTGCAATACCAGGTCTGCCTGGCCTGGGGTAAGGGAATAGTTTCAGGAGGGAATCAGAAGGGGCAGGGGAAGGTCCCACGTACCATTGAACATGCTGTTGGCAATGGCCCCGCACGGCGCCATCGGGGTCCCGTTCCTGTAGGTGCTGAAGGGCGCGCAGTAGCTCCTCTGGATCTGCATTCAAGGCCACACAACAATCAGGCACAGACCAGGGGTTTGGTTTTAATTGGTGTCCTCCCATGCCTTATTCTGAAAAGCCACTGAACAATTAAGTCTCCAGTACCTTTTGGTCACATTAGAGAGACAACAAATGAACAGGTCTGTAGTTCAGGAACGCCTTCCATATCTAGGCACAGAAACTTAAGGTCTTCACTAAATCCTGCTGCCGACTTGCAAACTCCAGACTACAAAAAACAGGTTTGGGAATATGCTATTGTAAAATGGCAACAACTGAAAATGTTCCAGTGAAGCCTTGGCTTACCCTAGAACATCTTATTTTAACTTCTTTTTAATTCTGACCTGGGCTGCATTAGTGCTGGAGAACAGCAGATGTAGTTGGCCACATTACTGCAGGTCAACAAGGGCAAATCTTGATGTATGAAGATACAGAATGAAAAACAGAAGTCCACCTCAGCTTTATCACATTTTTTCTACCCCATTTTATAAGAAACTATAAATCTTCAGGTTTCAACATAGAAACATTTTCAAGTAACTCCAATGAGCTGTGTATCTGATCGGCATAAAAGCCAAAAGCAGCTGCATGTGGATGCAAACAAACAAGCTGACAGGACACCTGGGGAGTTGTAAGAAGCATTTTATAGAAACAACAGATTACCATGGCATAACCATCATATATATTGAAAGGACATGTAGACTATATGTATATTAAGAAATGCTACTTTTAAGCCAAATAAAATATGCTTTAGATTTGTAAGTAAAAGAACCTGATTGCATTCTCCAGTTTCATTATGCAGGTCTGCTGCAGGTGATGTTGTCTACTACCTCTTTAGACCTCTAAATTGCATACTTAGAATGCTAAATGATCACTTATTTCAGAACTAACCTTTTCCTGCTCCTTGCCTGTTTCCAAAGCCACATGGCAAAACTAAAGACTTAGAATAACTTAATTCCCTAGCCCTATAATAAAAGCACAGCTTAAAACACTTCTGGGTAAGACTGACAACACAAGAGAAAGCTTTCTGTACATTTATTTGAAAAAGACAATGTATTTTTAATCAGCACTACAAGGTGCAGGTTTGAGAACCGCAACACAGGACTGACATCTCTTATTTACCTGCTGCCCCCGCCCCCCAACTTCAACCTTCCTCTCACTAACTTATTAGGCATAATGGCCCCAACAAGCACAAAAGCCAGGAACAAACACTGAAAATCTGTACTTTATTATTCCCTAGAGCCACCTAAACACACTTATGGCTCTGCCTAGTTGGCTCTCCATATGGTGAAAGGCACACCAGCTGGAAGTGCTGCTGATCTCACAACAGAAAAAGAAAACTTACATTTACATTTCGGCCCAACAGTTGTGCGTCACTTCTTGATATCACGTAGCGACGGTGGTTTTGATAGAAGTTTTGCAGACCATAGTACATAAAAACATCACCCTAGAATCCAAGGATAAATCCCTTCAATAAGGAGAGTTCATGAAGGCAATGAGAAATCCTATTACTAAAAAAGGGGAAGAGAGTACTCATATTAAAATGTCTGTAACTACACCCTAAGCAATACAGCAGCCATGGGCTAGAATCTAATCTTTACTTGAACTGTAAGTTTGTATGTTTTGGCACAAAATTAAACATAATTTAAATCACTAAACAAAACCTGAAATAAAAATGCCTGATAATTATATTTTACTCAAGATGGCACGGCTGGCCATGAACTTACAATGACTATGAATCATATTGTAGAGACAGACACTCATTTTCCATAAAAGAAGGTGCACAAAAACTTTCACATTAAAAGGAGCATGCTAGGCAGGCAAATTACACATGAAAGGTAATTATGCAACTATAAAAAATCCATTACTCAGTTAAATTAACTTCTCATCTCAAATATCACTGTAAGAATTACTGAAGAATTACAAAGTATTTTAACAGCCTCCTCAATACTGAAGAATCCTAAAATGACTTTAAATTGCACTATCATTTCAAGGGATCATTTATTCAGTACTAAGTATAAGATCTCTTTGGCAGAACACGAAACATTTTAACAGTCTCAATAACACGACCTGGTAGTTTAAGGAAGGAAACGAAGGATAGTTTTTACAAAAGAAACTTCAGAATCACATTGCTAGACTTGAATTATTTCAAGGACCTTGGGGATTAGCAGCACAACCCTTGTAAAAATGATACAGGGGTCTACTTATGTAAAGTGGTCAAGCTTCTGATTTCCTTCTCACTTGAGAGCTTAGCAGGGCAGCAACCACCAACCCAGGCCAAGGGCAAGGCTTTTCCTCTGACTCAGAGAGAGACAGAGAGAGGTCACCTCCACAATCAAACACCATTTCCTCCATTTTCTCCTTGGACATGTCCCAGCCAAAGAGCTTGGTCTTGGTTATAAATACCAAAATGAACAACAAAGTCAAAAGTGTAAAATTTTGAGCATTACATGTTCTGAAATGTCTAGGAGCTCTACAGGAGCTCTACAGAATTACTGTCTTTTATCACTTAGGGATATAAGTAACAGGTGGTACACAGCAACCTGAGTTGACTTTTTTGCACCCACTTACCAAAATATCTTCCTTTAGTGTGAAATTGATAGAACAGTGGCATTCCTTATTCCAGTTAGAGGAATTTTCACGGAGCTTTGAACAATCTGAGCATTTATCTGAATAATCTATCTGTCAGAGAAGTGAACAAGGAAATATATTGTCATAAAGGACATACTCATAGGAAAAGGTTAGTGTTTTAGGTTCAAGGCTTCTCAGAGATGTTCTCTTCCAAGTGACCGTGGACTGCCAAAAACTTTGTTGAAAATGAAGAGGCAGAGTGAGGACTTGGTCTTAATGAACAACTACAAAATTTATCCCTAGTTTAAAGCTGGTTTAAAGTCTTTGATGACTGTTGCAGAACTTTCATGTCTGCTCCCTGGCAAAGGAGTGCTGAGTGAAGAACACTCCTGCACCTTGGGCTGGCTGACCAAATAATGCTTGACAAATCCCCACATGCTTCATGGCCCACCCGCCCTGAACAGCCTGGGTGTAGTGCTGAGTACTGGCTCCAAACATGTCTTATTCACAACATCACAGGTCTGAATAACCTTTTCTGCAGGAGGGATTTAAATACATTTAAATACAGGGATTTATATACTCCCTGTATTTCAAGATTTTGCCCCAGAAAACATGTATGTTCTTATAGTGTCAAACACTCTCCAAGGGATTTGCTTATTTCCCTTCAAAACCCCGGAAGATAATGACAACATTTTGGTATTAGCAGCCAGTGGCAGTAATTATCACTCACATTTCAGACATTACCACCCAGTTAATTACCCAGTGCTCTGATTTTATTGATGAATGACTGCCTCTGAAGATTTTCACAGGAATACCAGCTGCTGGACACATGTCCAAGGCTGGTATTCCTGTGAATTACAATGAAGCCATTGCTATAATCTTTATTCAGAAGCAAAAACTCAAAGCCTTTTCTCTCCAAACCTGGCCTGGTTTCTACTTTACAGAATATCAAAGAACACCACTCCCAAACCAACCTGTATTTCTCTGACGCTGTTTGCAGACAACACAAGGCAAACTCCCACAGCGAGGCAGAATGCCCCTGTCAGAAAGAAGCTGGAGAGCACAGATGCAATGGTGAGCTGGGGTTTCCAAGCTGGCAGCCTCTGCTGTTTGAATGCACTGTTGTCTGGACACCTGGAAGGTTGGGCTTCTCCTTTTCTGGGAAGAACACTTGTCTTGTTTTTCATTTTCTTCTTGGCGAGAGAAAGGAGTAATATCCTTGTGCTGAAGAGTGTTTCAGCTGAGATACTGTCTTTATTGTTGGGAGTCTGTATTCATTGTTCAAACTTGCATTATGGTGAGGAATTACTTATTAACTAGATCTCTCTCTTCCTTGTTTTCTGTATTTGTGCCTGGATCCCCATGATCAGCTTGTACCAATCAAGTGATTGTGTACTTTGATCAGGGTGTCCAGTTCATTCCTCCTGGAAAAGCTTAGATATTTTTTTCCTGCCCCACAACTCATTAGGATTCGTTATGACTTATTCATTTGCAGGGATACTGTCAGCTATACTGAAATTTGTGTGTAATTTCAGATGCATTATTTCTTCTCCATTCACTTCCTTTGCTGCCCAGCTAACAGGCATGGCATACAAGGAAAGGAGTTCTACTCCAGTTGCACTGGATTCCACTGGGGAGGACTGCAGGTGCTGAGACAGCACTGGACAGAGAACATGGCTTTGGAAGACCAAACCAATTTTCTTAACCTAATACATTCATTGCTATTGACTGAAATGCAATTAAAGGTTGTAAAAAGGTTTTGAGTTCTTTATCATAGAAGGACAACTCATTTTTAAAATATCCAGTTTGGATCAATGGCTTTCCAAGATACTGATGATTTCCTCATCTCTATTCATGTTGTTTTCTGAAAAAGAATCCATCCATTCCCTGCTATCCGCAATGACAAAAGAATCACACAGAGATCACCTCATTTTAATTTAAATGGACAAACATAAGAACACTTTTTGCACACTTCAACAGTTTAACCAAAATAAAATCTCAGTATAATATACAGATAATTTATTATGTAAGAGCAAAAAGCAGCATTTGGCCAGCTCCTGAACAGATAGGTGAAAAACACCTTTTTAACATGTTACTGAAATTCATACTTTTTCAAAGACCCCCAAGATTACCACTCTCATGAGAGAAATACATGTCTCATTTGGGACAGCACAGGGAGGAAACAGAAAAAACTGAGCTGTGCCAAGACTTTCACACCCATATTTGCTCATCTTCAAAGTCTTACTAGTGACATGTAGTCATACATCTAGCAGGTGAAAGCAGTGTAACTCTGATTTCAGTATGACATTGTTCCTGCAATAAAAATAATACTAGAACTACAAACAAAACATCTGTGTTTTTATTAAAAGAAAACTCAGAAAAAAGTTGCCATGTGCCTTTGTATTGAGACCTCTGAAAAGTCAAAATTCAGTTGCAGGCAGGATAATAGTAAAACACAGCTGCAAATTACTTCCTTGTTGGTAAACTCATTAAAAGAGTCCCAGCTTCACAGATCCATCTCTGCACAGCTTTATAATATTCTTCTCAAGTAGGTCAATTGTTTCTCTCTTTATCTGAAGAAAACAAAAATCAAAGAAAGCATAAGAAGTTACTGATAATGATACCATTATTTATTTACTGAAGCACCTTATTATAGAACTAGAAATTAAAGAAGGGATTCCTATACAAGGTCCTCTAGAACATTTCCAGTTTTTAAAATACCCATCATTTGCCCTGCAGTCCTGAAGTCCCATTTCACATGGCTTCAGAAAGGCTGTCATGGGCAGAGTTGATAAAGCACACCACAGCAAAAGGCCCATCCTGGGCTGCAGAATCCCTCCAGGACTTTCCAGAGTAACAAATGGCATAAAGCAGATCAAGGGCAGCGCAACAGGCACAGCCCTGTCTGTGTCTGGGACACCTGAATGAAAGTGAGCATGAAGGTCAGGTCTGCCTGTGCTGTGTACAAAGTACTTTGGTTTATGACACTGATATGGCTGCAGTTTATGCAGTTTATCTAAAGATAAAACAAATGTATTACAGAGTAAATATTGACTACATATTTCAGAGGGAACACAAGATTCTTTATCATCATGGTTAGTCCAGAGTTTCCTTATAGCTCCCTCTTACCACTTACAAATCACTTGTTTGCAGGTTTTCTTTCAGGATTATATTCTTTCATGCCTTCACTTTGCAGAGGAATAAATGATGTAAGAAAGCCCAGCCAGCCTCAATTTCAGACTGGATGCACTACACAAAGGTGAACACAGTTGTCTTTCTATCACAAGTCTGTTTCTCACAAACCTTTTATTTTCTTGAAGTCTGAAACTTAAACTTAGCATATTTTCAAATTTACTGAAGGCTTGATGTGTGTATTTTTTGCAGACAATGCAATATTGGGTTTTGTTGAAAAAAACTTCACTTGAATCTTAGGAATAAGTAACTTGAGGAACTGAGGCAGCTCTGTATTGCCACCAATCTTTGTACAAAAAGCTTTCAAAGAAGAAATCTTGTCCTTTGGTCAGAACAAAAATTACACAATCCACTTTTATTTACACCTTTATGATTTACTTCAATTCCAGTGTGCCAATACGAAGTCTGATAAACTCACTCACTTCTCCTGTGGTTTCTTTAGGAGCTTTCATCTCCTTCTCTCTCCATTGTTTGGGATGAATGAAGTGGGAAACACAGAAACAGAGAATGAAAAAATCCAGAAGCATTAACTAATGAGATGCTGAGGCAGCTGACAGAGCAGTGGATCAGGGCACCAACCCTTGTGTGGATATGATGGCATACAGAGCTGCCATGTGGGAAGATCCACATGTTTTTAAATTCATACATTTATTAGAATATAAATATACTATTATTATAATTATATTATAATATTCTAATATATTATTAGAATATAAATATAATTCTGTGTACAGAATTCCCTACTGAACACTGGGTGACTACAAAACCAGCAAGTACAATGGACATGTGCTTCCAGCTGTTCTTGCTTTCTGGTTTAAACACAATGAAATTCAGCAATGTTGCACCTTAAATATGCAAAGAAATTATTGATAATTGAGGTTTGCACTGAAAATAGGTCAGTATGCTGAGTTTCTAATTTTAAGTGTACAATTTTGCCTCCATAACTAACACCGGTGAAAGAAATTAGTACATTAAACAGCCAATTCTCTAAATTGTCTTTGGTACTGTACTTCCTCTCTCTAAGAAAACTTATAACTATTCATAGCATCTATGTGACATTTTTGTATACAATTAGAAAAGCTGACTAGGATTGTATTCCATATTTGAAGCCCACAGGTTGCTAGAACATCCCATTGGTTTATATGTGGTGTTAAGATGCCTTATCACCAAAACATTATTTGGGTGTCTTTTGCTGTGGACATTCCTTATACATAACTTTAAGGAATCTGCCTGATGTCTGCAGTGGGATAAATACCTGCAAAATACTCCACTTATAAATCCCAAGATGTCAAAAACCTTCCTTTATGATGTGTTACATGAGACAAGAGCAGTTTGAAGACTTTTCTGTAATTATACATTCCTATTCTGTAATCACACATAAATATCTATTGCTTATCCTAACACAATATATGATGGTTCAATGTTCTTATTTACCTGGATTTAACTTGAACTAAGCTTTAGCTTTTTATGCTAAGACAGCCTTAGGATTTTGCCTCAATAAAATAGACTTGGAGTCACAACTTTTGGCCTATATTTCTAGACAGACACACAGAACTACTATGATGCTTCCTACAGTGAGCTGAAAGGTATACTTGAGGTTTGCAACAGCCTGATCACCTGTGGTCTACTTTATTGATATTGACTTCAGATGACTTAAAAAAAAAATCCATCCCACTGCAATCAACACCTTTTGTACTGCCTGTGATTTTGTACTGTACTGTCTGCAATCTCATGTTTTCTGTTCTTTAAAAAACTTACAGGTAAGTGCAAGCACCATATTAAAAAAGCCTCATGTATTAGCCACAAGAGGGAGCCTCCTTGCTGCCAAAAAAGCAAAGACAGAGGGTTTTTTTTGCTACTTCATTTCTTCAATGTATTTTTTTTGTTTGTTTTGTGTATGTGGGGCTGTAAAATGCAGCACATTCAAATACTTAGACAAGTACATAGATGGATTAATGACTGATAATTTGTTTCACATGTGAAACAGCTTAACGTCTATATGCAAATGCTGAACGTCTATATTTTCCCTGGAGATTCCTTCAATGTATGGGCCTGCTCTAAATGTGCAAAACCTGAAGACACTGTGCAGGAAATTGGGAGCTTTCTAACAAGCACTAATGGAGGAAACTGCCTCTTCATCTGGCTAGAAATAAGTGATGCCCCACAACATCCTGTAAACAAAGCTTGTTACAGCAAGAAATACAAAAGCTAGATTACTGAACTGGAAAGAATTGGGAATTCTCTTTGAAGGAGTGTAGAAATGATGGATGGGTCTAAGTTATTTGTACCCTACCTCTTGTCAAAAGAAGCAGAAAAAAAAAAGACAAGAAAGAAAAGAAAAAACCAAGAGAACTGCCTGTAGATTTACTCATATGATACAATCTTGCTCTCAGGTGGAGAAACATATACGTTTGGCCATAGTTTTGTTTAGTTTTTGAGGAAAGTTTTCACTGAATCACAGTATATGCTGAGTTGGAAGGGACCCACAAGGATCAAGTCCAAATCCTGGCCCTTCACAGGACACCCCAAGAGTCACACCCTGTGCATGAGAGCATTGTTCAAACATTTATTGAAGTCTGTCAGGCTTGGTGCTGTGACCACTTCCCTGGGGAGCCTGTTCCAGTGCCCAACCACCCTCTGGGTGAACAAACTTTTTCCTGATATCCAACCTAAACGTTCCCTGACACAACTTCATGCCACTCCCTCAAGTCCTGTCACTGGTCACCACAGAGAAGAGGTCAGTGCCTGCCCTTCCTCCCACCCTCACAAGGGAGCTGTAACTGCAGTGAGGGCTCCCTCAGCCTCCTCCAGGCTGGACAGCCCAAGTTACCTCAGCCACTCCTCATATGGCTTCTCCTCAAGGCCCTTCTCCATCTTCCTTGCCCTACTTTGGACGCTCTCTCATAGCTTTTTANCTGTCATAGCTTTATACCCTTCTTATGTTGTGACCAGAGCTATACACAATATTCCAGGTGAGGCCACCCCAGCTCAGAGCAGAGCAGGACAATCCCCTCCCCTGCCCAGCTGTGATGCTGGGCCTGATGCCCCCAGGACATGGTTTGCCCTCCTGGCTCCATGCACTGCTGGCTCAGACTCAACTTTCCATTGACCAGGACCCCAGGTCCCTTTCCATGGTGCTGCTTTCCAGCATCTCATTCCCCAGCCTGTCCACACATCCAGGGTTGCCCCATTCCAGGTGCAGAATCCAGCACTTTCCTCTGTTAAATTTCACACAGTTGGTGATGCCCATCTCTCTCATTTGTGGAGGTCTAGGACTCTGTACAAAGTCCTCCTACTGAGGGAACTTCCTGGGGACAGGTAGAATATCCTTCTAGCATAAACAGAGCAAACTCACAGCACAACCACAGAAGTCACAGCTGTGACTTGCAACAGTAAAGGAAAAATTCTTTTTCAGGAGATAATTTTGAGACCCGAGAGTACAGACTTCTCAGTCAATGTGAACTTTGTGTTCCTTTACCACTGAAGACAGCTTTACAGAAAGAAAACTTTACTGACCAAGACCTGAGAACTACCAACAAAAGTACTTAATACACAGAATATAACATAGACAGGTGCTTATACAATACCTCAGGGATGTCCATCATTCTCCTTAGTTTCTGATCCCTCCAGTTCCAATCCAGAATCATATATTTTGTGGAGTTTAAGCACAGAGCATCTAAAAAGGCAACATAAATTTCACTACCAAGAAAATACGACGTGTGCTTATCAAAATGATTTTGGCTTTTACATCTTTTGCTGTCTGTTTCCAAGGAAACTAATTTTTAAACACTTAAGTACTACATTTGCTGGTTGGAAAACTAATGCACTGACACTGCAAACTCCCTTAGCCACATAATCTCATGCCTTTTTGGAAGATAAACACAAAAGCAGAACAACTACAAGACAAGTTGCCAGACTTGTCAAGAGCTTAACATCCTGCCAGAAAGTAATTCCTCAAGCTTCCTCTTGCTGAAACCACAGTTGAATTTCCACAACTGATGTCACTGGTAAGTTACAAGGACCCTAACCTGAAAATTGATGTTAACAGGAACAGACAGTGTTCAGCAATTTACAGGACAGGGTGCTATGTGAATATGACTCAGATCAGTGGTGCTGCTGAAGAATTCCTTTATCCTTCAAATAAATGGTGGTGAAAAAAACCGTCCTTTCTGAACTTGCTTTTCTCCTATTTCCTCCCTGGTCTTCTCCATGATGCTCACCATTTTTTCCATCAGTTTTGACTCCTCTCCCTTCTCTAAGTGACCTTGCACTGCAACATTAAACTGTCAAAAAAGAACTAGAGCTTGGGATAAAATTTAACACTTCCAGGGATGGGGCATCCACAACTTCTCTGGGCAACCTTCTCTGGGCCCATTAAATGTTAGGGCCCAGCACATCAGCACTCTCATGGCAATGTGCTGATGTGCTGAGCACTAACACTTAATGTTGGTGGAAGAAGCAAAATGATGTTACTCCTGCACTCTTTTGGAAGGAGCAGTAGAGTCCCAAACCACCACCAGTCCCTGACCAAGTCCCTGACCACAGTCAGAGCAAGACAGTGTCCTGCATAAGAGGAATGGAAAGAATTGCCTTATCATCTTGTAATTTTGTTGTTTCTTTTTCTTTGTGTACATACTGTCTACTCAGTAAGTAAAAATACTCAAAATCTGGGAAAAGATTTATAGAGAATAATTTTATTATAGGCAAATGAGAAATAAGATCAAATCAGCAAGCAGATCATTCATCCAGCCCTCACAAAAGTTTACACTAAGCTGACAGTAACATATGATACAGTGACTTCTGCCACTATTTCCTTTGGATCCACTTGCAATGTTTGGTTTCCTGGAGCTTTAAATCTCACATTATGGTTTTGCAATCACTTTCAAGTCAGCATAAATCAGTATTCCTGCCAAAAGAGGAAGTCCCCCACCTCTGCCTGCTCATTACCTGATTTTGTGTGCACACTTGTTTCGGTTTAATTGGGATCATTTCACTGAGCTGCCAAACAGACTCTTGGGCTTGCACAGAGAGCAGGAAGAGATGGAACAAGCAGTGACTGGCGGGTGAAAGGAAGCATTTCTCCGCCTTTCTCTGCTAATACTGGCTTATGCTAGCTTAAAGTGATCATAAAACAAAGTACCAGACCTTGACCTTGTTTTGATTGACATAGCACAAGTGAAGAAACAGAACCATACAGTTTAGTACCCAAATCTACACATTCATGTCAACCTAGAAAAAAAAAAATTGAAGCTTCACTTGTCATGAGACCAAATATAAAATACCTAGGGAGGAAACCCTCCTTGTTCTCCTACCTTCCTCTACTAGTGCCTTTACTCTCCCAGGAGTTCCAACCCCAATGTGGAACACGCCTTTCTCCAACATATTCATTTGTTCCTTTATCTAATTTGAAGAGAAAAAGAAAAATCAACAGTAAAGCCATAATTGTTTTTAAATTTCTTCTCAAGGAGCTGGAAACAAATTCAAGATCTCATTTTATTTCTAGAACACCATCAAATAACAAATGATATTTGCCTTTCAAACTGTCAGATGATTATATCTGGAAGAAAGTTTAAGAAATATAACAAGCCAGCTGGGCATCACACTTCTCTAGAAGTTCAATCTTTTTTAACTTTAAAAATCTGCTATTGCACCAACTATTTTTGGAGGTGAGAACAGCAAGATTCCTTCAGCATTTAAACAAATTCTCTGGAATACTGAAAAACTTGAATTCACTCTGAAGTCCTTCAAGATGAAGATACTGGAACAAGGTGAAATAAAGCAAATGACATTTGCATATTTGACAGCATTTATATCAAAGGCCAAGTGTCCACTCATTATTCCCACCACCCCCATAACTTGTGTTTTTTAACCAGTATGGATACTGGGGATTCAGTCATTCAATTTTCAGAATCCAAATGTGGGAGGTTGTACAGTTTGCTTGCACAGACCTGTGTGTGTGAGCCTTCTGGCACTGCATGAGCACTTGATGGGAATGTGGAACAGTGAACTCAGCAGGTGCCCAATCTACATTCTGCACAGGGCTGCACCAGAGATACTGGAGATGGTGCTTAGTGAAATTCTTCACACTGCAGCAATGGGCTAACAAAGGAAGCACTACCCAAAGGAAGGAACTTCATATGGACACTGTATGAAAGGCACTACTGCCTTTCATAGTTTTAAAAAGAAAATCATATCACACTATTTAGCTGTTTACTTGCTCTATTAAAATTCCCTACCTTTATGTGCTTTGCAAACAACTTGATGACTCTGCAATCTCCTTTAAAGGCTGTCATTGACCTAATAAAAAAAAAAAAATGAACAATGAAATACAAGAAGCAGGGCTGGGCTTAAGACCACACATGAGGAAAGAAAAACCAAATGGCATTTCTCATTATGTTTGAGACACACACAGTCCCCCAGTGAACTCTGGTTGTACTCTGAACACTGTGTACATTCTTGTTTGCTACTCATCAACAGAGATCAACAACTGGACAGACACAGTGGAAGATACCAGTAGGGGGCAATATTGTTTAGATAGCTTTTCAGATAATATTTAATATTATGGCCTGTGCTTTCACAGCTAGCTTAGTTCAAAACTGGTTAATCACCAAATCCTAATTAAAAAATAACTGAGTTACTGAGATAAAGGCATTAATGAATATGAGCGTGTGTGTAGAAAAGGAAGGATCTGTGTATGGACAAATCTATATTCCACAGTCTTCCTGCAGCATGGCTGCTGGGAAAACCTAGACTGCCACTGTCTTTACTGCAGACATTATCCAAATTCCAATTAACCAAACTACTTTGTTAGAAACCTTGACTTGTTTTTCTGACAGTCCATTTTGGCACACTGTAACAACTCCATGTTCTGTTTTCATCAAACAGGAGACAACGCATTCAGTATTTGCTGAATGTCATTTAAGACGGCTTGTTCTGCACGCTTCTTGCAGTGCAACAAATTTTTAATTTGCAAAGCTAAAGGTTTATCTACATCTAAACCATCTAAATCTCAGGTGCTAGTCTCTGCATGCATGACTGGTACTTATCTGCCTTATCTGTGCTTATATCTGTGTCATGGAATCAGATTTCCCAAACCTCCATCTCATTTTGTACTGACAGATAATCACAGGAAGTAGGGTCAAGACATAGAAGACAACCATGAAATTTGTGAGGTATCCATCAATTCACCAGTCATCAAAACTTCTGGCATGAGAAGTAGGAGGATAGAGAAGGGGAAAAATGAGGACAGGGCACACAGAAAATTGTAATCTCTGCCCAGCAGTTCGGCCAGCCTGAGCCAGCTGAGAACACTGACACAGACTGGAGGCACTCAGGCCAGACACACCTTGCCATCTGAGGCCCTGAAATGCCATGTCCTCGCTGCCTTTGGTGCAAAGCCATGACTTCTAGTGGTGGATCATGATGCTTTATGGGCTTACTCTGTTCCCAAGTATAACATGTTCCATGTTTCCCCTCAATTGGTTACACTTTTGGTTTTTAGCAAAAGTAACACTCCCCAGGCAACCGAAGTACTGAGCATTACTTCAGTCCAAAACCGAACACCACGCTCCCAGAGTTTAAAGAAGGAAGGGATATTGCATCAGTTTGAGCCAGTGAATTTGCTGGCTAGCAGAGGACAGTGTCCCAGTTTTGCCTTTTTGCCTGTGGTTCCAAGACAAAACTCCTGAGCGACTGCCAACCCCAACAGAGCCTTTGCTGTTGACATACTTGATGAGTTCCAAGGAGCGAAGGGCAGAGCTGCAGAGAACCAGCATCACCACCGACTTCTTCTCCTTGTGGCTTCTCCGGAGCTTCGCCCACTTAGGACAGACTGCAATGGAAAAGCCCTTGTACCCACACAAAGTACTGCATGCCACAAGTTTAAATTACTAGAGTACATGATGAATGGTAGCCAGCAGCAAGAACACACATGCTGACTCCTTTGAGGTCTGGAACTTTGGCATCACTTTTGCATTTAGTCATGGCTGAGAAACTGGAAAATGGAATGCCCAAAATAAATAAAATACAGAAATATCACATAAATGGAGAAACTAGATAAGCATTAACAATCAACAGTTTTTAAGGTGATGAGCCTATTGTCTTCATTTGCCACATATGGCAATTTGTATCAGAGAAAATCATCTGCAAGGAAACATTTACCAGACCAGAAGTTCTATATGAATATACAAGGGAAAAAAATTCACTTGGCTCATGTCAGCAGACAGCTGCAGGACTTTCATTCTAAGATAATACATACACCTACCCAAGAAGCCACAATAAATTACTGACAAATAATCCCTAGCAATTAAAAGAAAGCCTAGAACATTTTTCACACCAAAAAGAAAAGTGATAAAGTAAATAAGAGCCAGAAAAACAAGACCTGTCATTAAAAAAAATATTTAAAAGCCTGCAAGTGATTAATACTTCAATAAACAATATTTGACGATACATATAAAAATGCAGTAATAGTCTTAAAAATATTTTTCATACAACTTTCATCTCACCCAGACCAACATTTAAACTCACTTTCCTTCAGGTATGAAGAAAAACTGTGGGTAAGATCATTGGCAGGCAAAAAGCAGGAATCTGAAAACATAAAGGAAAAAATATTTTTGTTGATGTATTTTAATAGCAAAGGGAGAACATGTTTGCAGCATAACTACTAGTTATATTGATGAAATCCCAATTTCATAAATCCATCATCAATAAATTACAATTTCTGAAGCAAAAATCAATGTAGAAGAAACTTTGTATGGGTTAAATCAATGAAGGTAACATCTCTGAATTGCAATTTCTTTTTTTTCTCCCAGCCTGAAACCTTGAATACAAGGTTGCTGCACAGGTGTGATCACATGCTTTAAAGAAAGTTTTCATATGTCTTTGCCACAATGAATCAAAGCCTCAGCCAAAAGCCTTACACTCCTAGACTGTTCCTCCAACGTACCTATGATGAAATATGTTTGTATGTCCCCCAAATCATTCATACCGTGTAAATGCAAGAATCTACCAATAATTTACTTGTCAGTAAGGTTGTTCACCTTCTGGTCTTTCCTTTTGTGGTAACCTCCCTAAACATATCAACCCTAACAGCAACACCTCCACTGCATTTTCAGTGCCCTTCTCTTCCTCCATTTCCTGCTGACTCCCTTTTCATTGGTCACTAAATTAACTACGAAGTCTTTTAAAAGCACTCTGTGGCAGATATGCCATTTAACTTCATATAATGGCAATGAAGATCCCAAGAGGTTCTTTGGAAGATCCTTTCTCATGCCTATACAGAAAATCAAAGTTCTTAAAAAGGTGATTAAAATTCCATGGTCTGAAAACTTGTCATTGTTGTTAAAGGCTCTTTGCCTGATGGAACGATATGCTTCTGCAGAGCATTAACAACTGTGACTTAAAAGAGACTTACTAATTTGTCATCACCTTGCGTGAAGCACCGCCCCTCAGGGTGCCCATGCATGTTTGCTGATACATTTTCTAAACTAAGCAGGTTTGTTCAAAGACATTATTCATGTTCATATGGATAGTGCACTGTCCTAATGCTGAGAGCATCAATCCAAGATCTTCATCAGAACAGACAGTGTGACAAACCTGGTTTGTAGCCAGTGCCTGGATGAAGTCCTGTCTCGCTAAAAACTTTCATTTTGCACTGATTCCTATTACATCCTGAGACTGACATTTACTGGAACTTGAGCTTCAAAGGAAATTAATATGTACAACTGAAGCATCAGCAGCTGATTTACTTTAAAAATCACGTTTAGAAGATGCACTTGATGCTGGTGGGGACAGGCAGGGGTTGTTCTTCTGAATATATGGTCTCATTAATGACTGAGAGTTCAAGAGATCCTTTCTGAAGGACACAGCTTCGGTCACTGACTCGCCACCAACAGTCCAGCAGCACTGCAGTATTTACAACATTTTTAAATAGAAGTTTCAGAAAGGGGGAAAGAAACACAGTTCCAGACTGCAGCAAGAGACCATGCTGACTTTCTGACCTACCCTGACCTTCTGCACTTTGCCACTGAACAGGAACACACAACTCCAAAGTAGCTGCTTGTTATTTACTCAGTGCTTTGATGTGAATGACTTGACAGCTGTACAAATTCGTAAACTCCCTGGCACTCTAAGCCTTCAACTCCCAGCAAATTAAGGAAAAAATATCTCCATCCAACACATATGGAAATGGGTCACTTCAATAGCCCAAAGGGTTCTTTCAATAAGAAAGAAACCAAAACAATTTATTATTTCCTAAAAACCTTATATACAAAAAAATACTTAACCAAAGCTTTTCAAAGAAATCTATATGGGACTTCTCCAGGTTTTCTTGATCCAGTAACAAAGCTGAGACTGCCCCACAGAAATAAGGAAGGGTCTACCTAGAATCATGGGGATTAAGGAAGAGCGCATTTACCTAGAGAAACAGGCTTATGACTGTTTAAAAATTAATAAAGAAAAAGCACTGCTGGACTAGAAGGCTTCTGCAGTGGGTTTAGGTCACTGACAGTTCAAGAAGTCCCAAAAGTGAGTCCAGGTTGGTTACCAGGCTGCTGCTCTTCATGAGCCCTACTAACAAATAATGGACAGTGTCTCTGTCTGCACAAGAGAGGCAGAGAAGTTCAATGTTGCCATCATCTCCAATGCAACCTCCAACTGACAGAAGCTAAGCCTGCTCTGTCCTGCTTTTTGCCTTTTCTATCTGGCTTTTAACTGGAGGCAGGACACAGAGAACAAAAAGGGTCCCCATGGCTAAAACTTGGTCACTTCACAAATGCACCAAAATTATCACCTCAATTCATGCCACTCCCTGAAAAACCACTGCATTCAAAATCTCATACGCCCATATAAGAATGATGCCTCATTATTTCTTTGTCTATTTCTGTCAGCCCCTTATTATGCATTGACTCAGGTAATACCAGGAACAAAATACATCTCTCATAGCATCTTGGGAGCTAATATTAGGAATCATAAAATTATTATCAGAAAAGTGAGCTCCAGAAATTAGTACTTTATAATAAAAAAAGATATTTAAACAATGTTTCATTTCCATTCCTCCAAGAAACCTCACATTTATCCCAAAGAAACTAACATTTCAACTTAAATAGCAAATTAATATAGAGTAAAAAAGAAATATAAGAAAATATTTTCATTAAAAAGTACAAATCAATTATGTCCCAAAAATCTTCTTTCCTCTGCAGAAAAAGAAGTCAACAGTATCATGAAAAAAACATTATTTATATATTAAATACAGGATAAGTTACCTGACAGCTTTAATTCCTCTATTTCAATCACGGAACGGTTTTCACCAAAATGTTGAGTAAGCAGATTTTGTAGATCTGCAGGGACACCAGGTTTTGGAGCAGATTTTTGCAGAACATCGGAAATCTTCTTCTAAAAAATCCAAATAAAATGGATTAATATGGTGTTTCTATATAGCTCTTTGGCTAGCTAACAACACTGTACATAAATGTTCCTCTGTATCTTTATACAGTTATATCAGTTCAATTGTGGCTTAACTGGGAAAACACCTTACAATGGGACAAGATTCCCTTTGTCTTTAGAGGGAATGCAGACTTCAGATGCAAGCTGAGATACTTGGACAAGATGGTCTGTGAGCCTGAACATGAAAAATCTTGTGCACTGACCTGAAATGCTGCTGTAACAAAAACATAACTGAAAGCTGTTTTTTGAGTTTTGCTATTGCTACACTTTAGCATCAGTTTGAAAATTCAGGGTTTTTTTTCCTAATTTGTTTTAGTTTATTATTCTTAAGGCATAACAACAGTCATCCAGTGATAGTATATGATGTGGTTATATTTGGATTTAAACAGGGTGATCATCTATCTATACTTGGAAGGGAAGATGGTTAGCTATATGCACAGAATACCATGCCAGGCTGATCAAAATTAGTTAAAACAACAGAACCACATGTCAAGCAGCAAAAACTCACAGCTGCTTTGTTCTCCCACACTGTAATTTTGTAAAAAAACTACTAATTTTTAGAGACTGAATATGAGCTCATAATGATTGTGTTTTGCACCTTAGGAATGTTACCAAGTAACAGGTCTGAATTATCACTGAAGTGAAGGGATTGCTGTATTTTTTGCCATAATTAAATGGAATATGTGGGTAGAATAGCCCAAGGTTCCCACTGACTGATCTGCCAGCATTTAAGAAAAGCAAATGATAAGTATTTTAGAAAACAGCAAATTTGCAAGGATAGAGGCAGTCTGGAGAGAATGACAAGAATGTGATGCCTCTCTAGTTCTTGCTGAGATGTGTTTAGTTTTTGAAAGGACAGATCAAGGTTTCTCAGCTGTGTAAGCTAAACTGAACTCATCATCAAGGGGACACATGGTAGCTTAAGTCTAGAAGTGAAAAGGAGCAGAAGGGTGTGGTCAGGATGGAGCAAAAGGGTCTGTATTTTTGAGGCAAAGTGAGATTTCACAGAGATGGACCTGGAAGAATTTTTAGCAGCTTTGGAGGGGCAGTGGGTACCTTCAGTTTGGTAGGCTGAGGTTCAGGACAGCAAAGAGCAATGGAAATTTTGAAGAGGGGTATGGCAGGAATTTTAATGTCAGAAACAGACCTTCTTCCATCCATTCTTTCCCTCACTCCATTTCAGCACCCACTCCCTCCTCTCTTCCATTCCCCATTACTCTGTCTGTCCCTCTTGCCCAATACAGCCCAAATACTCCAATAACAGCAGCATCAGGGCCAGAATGCTGAACAGGGAAGAGCCATCTGGGGACTGCCAAAACAGCAAAGGCAAGGCAAGTGCTGCCTCTCCCAGCCACTGCCACTTTGGCACTGCCTGTTTCACCCTTGCTAAAAGCCACCTGTGGCTTTGCAAGACCCCAACTGAACCCTTGACAGTGGGAGACAAGGAGATGAAGTGGTTTTGCCTTCCTCTCAGCCTAGCTTTGGTCTGGTGCAAGCCCTCTGCAGTCCCTGGAAGAGTTTGCAGAGGACCTCTGGCTGTTCCACAGACTTCTGCAGTGTTGGAATCTGTGGCATTCCTTCCCAAGATTCCCCTTCACTTACCACTGTTGTATTTTCCTGCCATGGAACAAGTGTTCTCCCAAAGCATGACCAGAGGCTGTGGGAGCACAGCCAGCCTCTGTGTGAGACCCACAACCAAACCTCTCCATTGTTCTTCCCAACAACCCCAGATACTTTTCCCCAGCCCTGCCTTGCAAGCTGCCTCTTAGATGACCCACATTTGGGAACCTCTGATTTAGCAGACAGAAAGGCAGAACTCTCAGGCTCATTTTACTTGGCAATTCAGCGTAATTCACAGGACTGTTACGTCATTTATGTGCCACTTGGTTCCTTCAGAAAAATTATTGCCCTCTGGAGGGCAGAAGTCTGATACAAAGAGAAATTCTTTAACAGCAAGAGCAAGGACACCTGAGCAAACTCTCTTCCTTCAAGGAGAGCATGTTTCTCATGCAGGAAGTTTTATTATTTTTCTTCCAATTCATTCCAGATGCTTAAAAACAAAAGGGCTTTCCCCCCTTTTCCTTACTTTTGGAGACAGCATTTTGTTTGGAAGCCACTGATCAACCTGATAAATGTTTCCTAACGGGATTTTTTGACAGGCTGTGTATGTCAGCTTAGTGGCCCGCTGAAAGCAAAGGTGCAAGTAAGCAGCTGCTGTTTGCCTGAGAATAGGGTTTCTTGCTAGGTGGGTTTGCCAGCCTCTGCCATGGCATGCCTTCACTCTGGCTCCAGTGGAGTAACTCCTGCCAGAGCCACACTGAAAGCAAAATCCCACTCTTCCCTCTTCCCATTCCCTGGATGATTAAGAGGGCTAACATAACATAAAAAGGCCACCTCTCATCCTTGTGAGGGTGCCAACTATTTACAGTCTTTCCCCCTACAGAAAGACAATTAACTTGCCTGGTGCCAGATAATCTCCATTTAGACTGCAGGGTGTGTTTGTTGTTGTGGGTGAGGATGGAGCACGGCCAGAGGGACAACACAGAGTATTTATTTATATACTTATGCTATGAGGAGAAGAGTGAGCAAGGACACTCCTTGGCTCAAAAGACGTAACAGCAGCTGGAACCTGACCACACTGTGGGAATGGGTCAGATTCTGCAACAGCTGAAGTTCCACCTTTCTTCCATACAGTCACCCTTTCCTGGTGGGCAACACTTGCAAGAGGGGTGTAGACATACACAACCCTTGAGTGGAACACAGACATAATGCCACAGGTCAGGTAAGGAATAGGTATCTCAAGTAAGGTTTAAAAATTAGGAATGTCTCTTCTCTAAAAGAGGCTGCAATATTATGACCATATTACTTCTCATCATCACAGGGTTGTCTCCATTCTGCATCTTGTAGTAGCCTATAAACCCAGTGCCCAGACCCCAGACACACTCTAGGACACTCATACCTTCTTCCTCCTCTTTGCCTTTACAGTGCTCTCTTGCTTTTCTTCAGGCTGACTTAAAAAACACTCCGTAGGCTGCAAAACACATTAAAAAAAAAAAAAAGTAGTACGAAAAAAAAAGTCACCAAAGGAAGGCAAGGGAGGTAAGAGGAGATACAGAAACTATAATGCTGGGCTAGGAAAAAACAATTAAAACTGAACTTCCCCACCTGTAGAAGGAATCAAATCCTTACAGTTATATGTATATAAAGTAATTTTGGAATTGAGATCGTTATTGCAACCAAGAGAGGGAATAAAAGATGAGAAAATTGAAACATTCAGGGTGTAGTTATAACTCCATAAAATGGTGAAAAGCAGGTTTTGATACAATAAAAAAAAAAATCAGGAGGAAATTATGAACAAAATCTACCACTAAATTTATATTTTTAATCTCTAGTATTGTGAATTGTAATTTTTCTAAACTTTGCCAGTAGTGTTCTAAAATAACTGGGTCTAAGGTGAGCATCCAGACAGTAAAAACAACATGGAACTGGGCAAGATTAATTAGAAACAATCATGCTCCGGAGTTCCTTCTACACTTGTAACACAGAATTTAGGAAAACATGTTTCAAATTTGTCCTACCCCATTCTTGCTTTGACTTCTCATAGCAGGCAGGGTCAAACACACACAAGAAAAATACATGGTGCATTTCAGAATAATTCAACACGTGCTGCTATCATTAACCCTCTTTTGTGCCTGAGTGAACGAGCTGAATTGGTCCATTTGTACCAGAGTCCCTGTTCACCTAATCCAGGGCTAGGATTTGTCCGTGCCATCTAAAATTGTCCAAAACAGATGAAGCAAGGCAGGGACTTCTCTTGTTTTGAGCACAGGAATTCTCTTTACTTTTGCCTTCATAGGGCCTTCTACCTAATGGAAGTGCACATTTGTCTACATAGACAGGCTTTGGAACTTAATAAGTGACTTGATGAAGAGCAATGGGAAAGCAGGCTGAGCTGCAGGAAAATGCTCCACGCCACTATGATGGATTTGGCTGCAAAACTCTGCTCTTGTGAGAAAACGTGGAGAAGACTCATCACATGGAGCATTAAAAAGCTCAGGAACAGCAAATCCAGCACTCCTCCCTGGGGAAAGCCTGAAAGAAAAGTATCAGCAGGAGAGGGAGCCTAGCTGAAAGCTGTTCCTCTGTTCCCTTGGGAAGGCAGCTTCTGTCAGGCCAAGAGGGACAAAGGAAAGCTAACAGGAGTTCAGAGTACCTGGGTCTTTCTGAGCCCTCCTTGCACTGCCCCACCTTAACAGGAGGACACTTCACGGCAACTGGTGCTAAATGACCCAACCCAGCATACTGCTGCCTTTCCAAGCCCACTCTCACAGCCTTATCAGAAGCATTTTTTGAGGTTTAATTGTTCATGTTATGCTTACATTTCTCCTTTCCTCACCACCCCCCATGCTAAATTAGCTATTAAAACAGGTAACCACCATGCTCAACACAAATAAGTGACCTCTTACTTCCTGTGCTGTGATGCAGCCCCAGCCACTGCCCATGCAAAGGCAGTAGTATTGTACAGCAGTGGCTCTGAAACTGGTTGAGGATTGAAGTGAAACTTAGGAATTACCAGAAAAGGTTTGGCTGGGGACTTGCTACAGCTAGCAAAGCACTCTACAGCTAGGGCTGGAATGTAACACAGCCTGCACCAAAACCCATGAGAAGTTGTGATATGGATTGTATCTTGCCTCAACAACAAAAATCTGTCCCTGTGATTTTCTCAGGTATAAACAGAGATTATCTTCACTAGAAACAAAGGGAATGATGCAAGTGGAAACTCACTTTAATTAACAAAATTGTTCCAGAGTTAATATAAGGTTTTTTTCTTTATTTTTGGTTTGTTGCTATTTTAAAAATCTCTGTCCTGACTCTGATTCAAGTGTTTTTAAAACACCACCATACGTTTCTTCATTCCTATCCCTACCATTAGCATTCCCAGACATTGAGACTGAAACAGAGCTACCCTCTGCTCTACTCTTACACATCCCAGCTGTCCATAGATACTTAAACGCCATTAGCCAGGTGTTTCAATCATAAATTTTATGCTCAACATCATATTTTATGCAGAGAACCAGCCTTTGCATTGCTTCAGTCAAGGGCTACCTACAAGCAATCAAAAAGTCAGAAAAGGGCCAATCTGAATCTCTGTCCTCCAGCAGAGTGTGATGGTTCCCTATCCCAGTGGTGCTTCCAGCACACTGAAAAATGTCACTCATTCACTTTGGGTCCATTTCTCCCTTCTTATACATCATGAACTGCTTTACATAACTCTGCAAACACTCCCAACTGGTATCTGTATGAGAAAAGAATGAAATGTGCCACACAGCTGAAAAAAATTTCTCTGAAAAAAACTTCTCACTGCTAAGCCTTCATTCAAATGTTTGAAAGCACCACCAAATGCTATGGCTTCTTTTTTGAAGGCAGTATGTAACCCTTTCTTTCAACAGCCACAAAAACATACAGCAGGCAACACAAGCACACAGCAGGCTTGTAGTCAAAGTCTTGCTTCCTTAGAAAAGCATGTTAAGACTCAAAATTGCCTCCTTTACACTGCATATATATATTTAGGCATAGTATATTATTAGCCCAGCAATAGTAAATCCACGTTATTCAGACATTAAAAATAGTGACATAAAAAGAGAAATTTTGTGGTGGTGAATGGCTGCAAACTTACACGTCTTTGATGATCTGCAGTCTAAAATATTTCAGCATCTGATCTATCCTGAACTTCTGACCCTTATCCAAGCATCAGCTGCCTACCTACTCATGCAATAGCTCTTTGCATGCCACCCTTAAGAAAAGGTCATTTGCATGCTTTTCTTATGCAAGATACAAAGCAGACAACCACTGTTTTTTGACACGGCTCCCTTGTGCTCTGTGTTTTTATGCTATTTTTACATGGAAATTCTTAAAATGCAGAAAACAGGAAATTTGTGCCGAGACCAGTGATTTATGAACTAAAATGTCATAAATTCCTTGTTTGTTAATCATACACAGAGCATAAAATATTTCCTGTATTATATTTTTAACATGCTTTTTTTCTTTACTCTTTGCCAAAGTGACGGGAAATTCAAATGTAGAGTGAAAACAGTCTTACATGTGTGTGAAAGTTTACATTCCAGCTCAGCCACATACTCTGGCTTTTGGAGTTTGTGACAAAGTAAACACATCACTGCGTCACTCAGACTGGAGACAGATCACTCATTTCCCTGTAAGCCCAAGGACAGCCTGCAGACTAGGAACATGGATGCTCATAACTCTGTTGGGTTGTCTCGTGACAGGCTCTGAGGTGCCAAGTCCATTGCAGAACAACTTCTAGCCTCTGAATAAGGCAGGCATGAGTAAAATGGGTTTTGTTATTTGCACCAGAACTACAAAACCACCAGCTTTCCATAAATAACTCTGATTTGGTATGTCTAAAAGATGGGCAATAACCCATCCATGGCTTTGAGCTCCCATAAAGCATTTCCCTCTTGCAGTTTCACATCTAAACATCAAATTACCTGATTCCAACATGCAGGCTGATATTCTCTATATGACAGAAAGACCAGTAGCAGGTGTTCTGCTACAGCTGAGCAGTGCCAGGCTACCTTGCTAAGTAACTTGTGTAGGCTATCCTTTCTAATGTTCTCGTAAAAAGATTCAAGCAATCCTCCCAAACAATGTGTCTTAACCTACTTCTAAATGCCTAAGTAAAAATGGTGATAAAAGGTGGCACCATAAGAATTCTCACTCCTCAGCATCTGACCCCTTGGTAGAGCATGTACAAAAGCAATACAGCTTTCTCCTGTATTGCTTGGTTCTCTTTCCTAACCAAAACATTGATCTCATTCAGATACTTGGATCACTTCACCTTTGGTCTCTTTGGAAAGACATCCAAAAGCATAGTAATTGCTACCATGTTGTTTACACTTCTCTGTTACAAAAAAAGAATGTCCCTGCAAATGGCTTTCACTTGGGCAGTTGCCTAGGCATTACAGAGTGAATTTACTATTGACCTAGGGGTCAAAATTAATATCCATAACCTCAAAGAGAGATAGCTTCCAATGTAATTTTAGCTCTCTGACAGCCACTCAGTCAATTCTCCTGGGCGGTATGAGGAAGGCGGAACAAATTTACCTTCAAACAAGAAACTTCATAAAATCAGCCAACCTCTAGATGACTTTTTCCCTCACACTGGGGTGATGCTGATGTTCCTTGGCATACTCCACATAAAGCTGAACAACACAATTCCCCTTGGCATTAAATGAAGGTTTTAGCATTGCAAGGGTATGAAAACAGCAATCCATGAAGACTTAAATTCTTTTTCACTTGGACCTTGAACTAAGGACATGCTTGGGTAGATAATCTGTATGACAAGTAAATATAGCTTTCCAGACTTTGTGTGTGCAGGGAAAGAGAAAAACTTGCAGGGGAGGATACTCAGTAGCACCATCCAGGCTTGTACCACTGGACAGTCACTTTGTAGGACAGGCCTGGCAATCTCAACTCACACAAAACAAGTGTGAAGTTATTGCTGAAATGTACTAGAATGTGACCACTTCCAAATAAGGCAACATAATGAAAAAAACCAAAAAACAACCCAGACTGAACAGATCAGAGAGAGTGAAGAAAACTGTCCCTTTACTGAAAAAAAGGACATTATCTTTATGTGTTATCATTGTGGTGCTAAACAATTGCTTAATTTACAAACCTGCTTTCTTTTCTTTTTCACAGCAGGTTTGGAATCTGAATCTTGACATGTTGCTGTCCTGTTTTCATTTGCTTTTTCAATAGCTTCATCATCTGAAGGATCTAATCAAAAACAAAGAAGAGTTCTTGTTACTGTTTTTCAAATCCATCTACCCATCTTTGCATTCAAAAACAGGCATAAAATCTCTAGCTGAAAGGTTGTCACCATAATACAATCTCATGATTGGCAATAAATACAGCTGTAAGAAACACATTCTTCTTGCTAAGTTTGCTGATACTTCTTTCAAAATAAAGTTATTTCTTCCTACTAAAACAAGTCTTGCAGATGAAGAAAAAAAATCCAAGCAAACACATATAAAAATGCGTGAAATCCATGTTCCCAAATGCCTTACTGACACACACTAAAGAGGAAAAATTACAAGACAGGTATAATGTTCTATTGTATAAGAAATATGCACACTTCCTGCAAGTATATTAATTGTGTCTCTTACTTCAGCAATAATTAGACAAAGGCACCACTCTCAAAGTTTGAGCAGAATGTCCACAAGACTGAAACACACTTATGTTTTAAAAGACAACTAATTAAATTCAGGTGCCACTACCCATTCTCTTCTTCATCTCTTTTATCTACAGAGAGACTTTGGGGAAACAATAAATGCACAGCAACAGCTCCCTCCAACAGAGTTATAATAGTGCTTTAGATGTATTCAAACACAGACATTTCTACTGGGGACTGAGTTACTTCCATGATTTTTGCCAGAAGCGTTTTCATCCACCAAACTGAATTAATTGAACTTCTGTAATTGGAATATATCTGCCCAACAGGTATTCAGCCATTATTGCAAACTCCTGTATTCCAAAGCTGTAAATTCACAGCTTCAAGATTAAGTTATTTATTTTGAAAAGAGGAATAGAAGGACTTCTTTAGCATCACCTGAAGTATAGATGATATAACTATATCTATGCATCACTAGTTGTGAACAGAATAAACTGACGGCCAGAGAACACGAGAGAGAGAAAATCAGTTACAGCTGGTATTTACAAATTCCATGTTGAAATAGCTATTCACTGAAAAAAGGTAGGTGAAGGGATACGTGAAAAATATGCAAAAGAATTTAAGTGAAAGGTAAGTAAAGGGATGAAAAAGGGGAGGGAAGAATCTTTGTTAATACACCAATGTAATGTTATATATTACGTGGCAATAAGGCAGTGGCTTTAAAAATCCTAATGTGACAGAATGGGTAACAAAATGGGTATATATTTATTCCTAGAAAGATACCATCTCATAATCTTCACTCCTTTTTCCCACCTTGAAAAGCCTATGTAAAAGTCAGCACCCTAAAGTTGGGTTCTGACAGCTGTTAGGAGTTCAAGAAAGTTTAGGAAGTTGAAAGATAGTAAAGAAAATCAACAAATGTTTTTAGCAGGTTGGATGCCATTTGCCATGAAATCTTACTTGATATAGACTAGATTCTTTGCAAACCACAAGAGCTTTAGAAAGAGAGCAGCAACTGAGAAGAGAATTTGTTTTCTGTTCAGTAAGTGACTGACTCCCAAGTGAAGAGGGTAGATAAATATGTTCATGAACTTAATTAAGACCAAAAGAAATGTCGTGGAAGAAATGACAGTGCTTGTTTGCATCTCAACATATGATGAAGACATTCTGAAATCTTAAAATAGGAATTCACCAAGAAAAGCCTTCGCTTTCCAGCTCTAGAGCAAATGCAGGAATGTGTTCAGCAAGGAAACATCACAGCTCAGCTGACCAATCTGTTTCATTCTCCTTGCAGGCACAGCCTCAAATCAGAGCTGAATGGACTGTGGCCACACGAGTGTGAGAGCCCAGGCACAAATGATGTGCCTAGTCCTGTACAGCCCAACACATGGCAGCAGGTGAACAGAGAAACAAAGAAAGCTCAAAGGTCGTGGGACAAAGCTTTTCCTTTACATTACAGGGCAAATATCTTTCTCTTGAGGATGTCCAAGTGCTCCTGTACCATATGGCTGTCCCTGCACAGCAGCAGATCTTTCCTGCCTATTCCTCTCTGAAGTCACTGAGCACTTATGTTCCCCAGCCACTTTGGAATCTCAGATACAACACTTTGTTAGACTCCAGAAAGTTCAAAACTTGGTAATTCAGAGTTACCACTGGCCATTACCATGGCCTGGATGCCCTGTGGATCACCCTTCATCTGGCAAATTTATTGTGCTGTATTTTGGTAGGGCAGCTTCTGTATTTAAGGACCCATCACTGACTTCTGTCTCATTTGCCTTGACTCTAGAGATACTGAAAGAGCGACCAGCTTTAACACACACCAGCTCCACACTCCTGGGGTCCTGGGCACACTGCACTGAAGCAGGCTGTGGAGAGATTACATAAATGAAGTACATCAAAGAAATGAGAACTGCCTCTTCATTCCTGTTGCTCACTGTGCTTGAGCCCCAAACACCCACTCCAAAATGAATTTGCGCATGTTTCACTGAACTGAACTGCTGTGTAAGCCCTTTCCAATGTTTCACATTGAAAATAAATGAGAATTGCATCAAACAGATTCAGGGGAAGCTGCCTGTGATCTGCAAGCATTCCTTCTGAAATCCCACTTGGCATGCTCTGAAAGGCAAACAGGAGTCGTGTAAGTCTTAAATAACCTCTTCTCTTTCTCACAACTGAAAGACATGCTGCTAGCAATAGCAATCTAAAACTGGACAAATGGTTTCCATGATCTGAAATAGCCTGACAATGTACCACCTGTTCACTGCTCATTTGAGTTTTGGACAGCACTTCATGGTGCAATGTCCTCTGTTCTCAGCAAGAAGTGAGAGAAGAATGCATAGACTCAGACTCAACAAACATCAGTTCAAATTTGAGCATCTTTCTGCAGTACCTACCTTTATTTCATACAACTGGAGAAATTTCTATCTATTCCAGAAACAATCACCCACATCCCAGTCAGGACAGCAGCTCCTCTCAAGCTGTAATTTTTTGTGACACCAGGTCAGCTCCTGTGATGACAAGAGCATTTTGTTGCAGGCATCAAAATACCACAGGCCAGACTCTGCCAACCATGCTCACATTAAACTGTGTACCTTTCTCTGCAGATAGTTACCTTGATGTCAGTGGGGTTACTCACAAAATAAACCATAACTTGATGCAAATCAATGCAGAACCTCAGAGATCACAAGCATGTCTGTAACAGACCAGCACTGTTTGCCCCGCTTTGAGGTGTTGAGCTTCCCAGGAGACCTCTCTCTGCCAGAACAGGAGAATTCACAAATCCTTCCTTAATAATAAGGTGGTGAAAATGCAGAACCTAATTCATTAATACAAAGTTGACTTTCATCTGGCTTGAGGTGCAAAGGAGCAGGCAGGCAGGCGCTGACAGGACACACTGCTTGCAGGGTGATGCTGTTGAGCACAGCAATTCTCTGCCTCTGCTTTCCTGAGACTTATGGCATTGACACAACCACAAGGTCATCCAAGGCATCAGAACAGCCAAAAAATTCTCTCAATATAGAAAAATAAATGGGAATTCCACAACTCTCCATGTGTTTTACTTTGGTATTACATTATTACATCAGCAGCATGGCACATACTAACAGGCTTCCCAGTCGTGAAGTATTTATATTTGATCTTATTTTGAACCATGCAAAAATGGAAAAAGCCATTTCTGCATCACACGTGCACACACATACACACACACATAAATACTTTTTCATTTATATCAATCACTGTTTAAAGTCATCCAGTGCACTTGAAAGTTAGATTGGTTTCTAACTTCTTTCAAATTTAGTACTAACATATGCATGTAGTCTAAGTACATCAATATGTGTACTAATTATATACATGTAAACACTCATATTAATACACACACATCTGCATGTTTATACACATTCACATAAAAAAGTACAGAGATATTTAGATAATTAAACAGGTTCCCTTTAATAATCACCTTTATTAACTAATATATTCACAATGAATTAATATTTTTTCATTATTTACTACAGTATTTTTAAAGGCAAGCAAGACCTTAATGATACAGGATGTAATGACAAGTGCTTTGATGTGAATGCAATTTTGTTCATACAAAATAGCTGGTACATACAAATTTGCATTTGCTAGGCTGATTCACCCTTACTGAGACTTCTGACCTTCACATGCCACTTTTCTACTCTGAAATTATTAACACAGGAGTTATAGTGACAATGACATAAATAATTAACTCCTGTAAGAACCAAGGCTGACTGAAAAAGTGAAACTCTTCTAGGCGGGACACTTCCAAATGCCCCCAAATAAATAAAAAGTTACAACTGAAAATAATCTTAAAATTCTTCAGGAAATGCAACTTGAGGTTCAAGCCAGCCTACAACTGAAATAAAGCTCATAGAAATCATGCCAGCCACGGGAAGCCTGTTACAAGACAGGAATATGAAAAAAAACAAAAAGAGATTTTTGAGAAAGGAGGGAGCCAAGATTCTTAGAACTCTTCATAATGTAGGAACAACCAACATGTAATTAAAAAGAAAACTTGGAACAGAAATACGTTGTTTTGCATACATACCCAAAGATAAGTGAGAGAATAATTTCTGTTAGGTGTTTACTTTTGTTTTGGTTTGGGTTTTTTTTTGTTCTGAAGCTAAGCAAGATCAGGCTTGTTCGGAGTCCAAAAGGCTCCCAGTGACAGAGCCAGTAAAGGACAAGTTCAATTCTTACCATTAATATCGGTGACAAAATTTGGAGGGAACCTGTTTTACATGCCCATAAGGAAGAATCCCTCAACTTTTATTTGATGTATCTGCCTGCAATCAGACATACTCTGGTCATAAATCCCTGGTTCTTTTCCCTTATGCTTTCATCAGGGCTATGTATCAGTACTAAACTAGAATTACATGAGAACAAAGTTTGTACAAAATTTATTATGCCCCCCCACCCCTTTACCCCTTTCTGATTTCCATCCTTCTCTGCCTGTTCTAAAACTGTCTCATATCTGAAACCACATTTTAAATAAAGCCTCTGTTTCCTAATTTCTAACAAGAAGTTCAGTACGCTGGTTAAAACATGTTTTGTATTTGTTATGCTCTCTTTCTAGTTTCAGATATGTTACAGGAAATTATGTGTTTGTCATTCTGTAGGTGGGCATAGTTCAGTTTGGGTGTGCTATGATGGATTAATTTCAAGCTGATTTGTAAGTGGTATTTTTATTTACTGGTTGTTTAAATTGTACTGATCTGTATTCATTAATCTGGGGCAAAATATTTATGGTGCTCCCACCTCTAAATTCAGTAGATTGAAACATATTTTATGCCAATTAAAATGTCAAGTGTATTGGGCACATCTTGAGACTGTTCTTAATTGTCATTTTTCTTTGGGAGGAAGGGAGAAGAGCAGAGAAAAAAAATCACTCTGAGACTTCCTTATTATTCTCAATTTTGCTATTAAAAACTGGCCTCAATCTTCAGTGAATCAGATTAAGTAATCTCAAGGTCAATTACTTGGAACTTTTCTCACTGCATCTCTCCTGCATGTCAGGTACACACAGTGCAAGGTCAATTAAATTTCTGTAAAATGTAACAGCTGTCAGCAAAATTTGCTCCCAAGTCCCTGTTCATCCTTGCTCAGCTGAAAGGGCTCCTGTTGCCAGCAGAGCTGTGCTGACCACAAGTGTCTGGGCTAAAAGTGGCAGTGACAGTATTCCACACCTCACCCCTATGGCACCACTCCTGGAGGCAGCAGAGAACGCGGGGCTCAGGCGGGTCCTGCCTGGCTGCCCACCAGTACCCAAACAACAGATGAGCTCTTTGAAATGCAGCAGGCCTGGCTGGTGGGCTGGTTAACTGAGAAAAAAGGATTAACATACTGCCCAGACAAAAGGGAAAGGTTCTGCATAGCAGTGGGAGAAGGAGGTACAGAATTCAGCATTTCACACAGTCCAAATGGTCTCCTGAACAAATCCCATATTACTCAGCTGTGTGTCACCAACACAGCTAGCCCCAAAAGGAGGATCTCTTTCATGTCTACCATGTCAATCCTCCTTAAATTCCTCCTCTGTAGGCAGTAGACAGCTTTGATTTTTCCTGTGGGAAGCCTAATAATAGCACATATACTCTGGAGCCCATGGTGTAAAACCAACAGGCCAAGTAATAGCCACAAAGTTCTTTTGGGGACTTCCAGACCACAGAATGGCTAAGAATACAAATTTTATCATTAATATGGTTCTTCAGACAAATTGCTGGCTATTTGTCAGGGCAATACTTTGGAAATTTCTAGCAAATGAGATAAAAAATGTTAGACACAAAAGCAATCTGTCTTTGGGAAGATCACCACATAACCATTGCATTAAAAATAGCTATGACAGTGTCAGCACCCTTTTCTTTTCTCAGATTGCTCTGGCTAAATTAGAAAGGGTCCCCTGGCAACTCAAGAAAAATAAGTAATTCTCCCCATCATAGGCATGCATCAAGTGCAGTGAGTGGCATAACTGAGAAATCTAGATGACACATTACAGAAAAAAATTTCCAAAAAACAAAACATCTCCTTACCTCCTTGACTACGGATTAGCTAAATAATTCAAAGCAGTAGAGTAAGACAAGATCTAGTCTTAGAAATCAATACAAGAACATATACTCACAAAAAATGAAAAAATAGTATTTAATTGTATCAAAAGATAATATTACAGTTTAATGGAAAACTTAGGCAATTTTTGAAGTTTAGCTTTTGCAAAATGGCACGTGAATCAAATGAAGTGCCTTCATTCATAGGGCCTTAAAATGTTTGGGTATTTTGACCATTTAGAACTAAAGAGGGAACACTGAATGCACTGGTACCAGTTATTGTAACTAGGAAGCACACAGCTGCACAGAAAGCTCTGTTGCAGGTTATTACCAGTTAGCAACCATTCCCCTGACTATCAGCCTGCTGCAACAGAGGACAGAGCTGCCTCCCTGCTCAGGCTGAGACACCCTCAATAGGAATTACACATGGGGCCAGTGCTCCATCATCCCAAACCACCCACAGTCCCCCTCATCTGGGCAGTTTTGCCTTCCAATCCCTACAAACAAACCCTTCCCAAAACAGGCACATTCCAGCTCAGCATTAAGTTTTGGTATCTGCGAGGATGCCTCAAACTGCAGACTTTACCTGCCAAGGTATTTGAAAAAAGGTATTTCCAAGTGTGCTTGTGAGGCACACCTGAGGAGGAGACAATGTGGGACTCAGCACAAACAGACACAGTCCTATCAAAGATTCAAACAAGTTTCAGCTTTGTCCCCACAGGTAACATTCAGGTAGCACAAACTTCTTCACACTCCAGTCAGGCTAAGCCTGTGCCAAGCCACTCTGTAGGAATTCCCTGTAACAGAAATTGGCAAAAGCTTGCCCTACAAAGTCAAAGACCACATTCTTCTGGAAATGCAAACCCTTTCCTGGGGCAGTTTGAAAGGCATATCTAGCACACACAACTATTTTTGCCTGATAAATCCTGTGACAGGATATTCAGTTTTGGTTACTCTTCTTTACCCTGATGGATAATTTAAATTAAAATCACTGTCCCTTCAAGCAAAAAAGAATAGGTCTTAATGGAATAATATCAAGTTAATTTTCACTACACTCTGATATGATAAAAAATGGTTTTTTATCACTGACATAACTATCTGCAATGCAAAGGATTTCTCACAATACATTTCTAACAATTACATCTCCCCTTTTTTAAACACTTTTCCTTTAATATTCAAAACAGGTACTTCCAAACTAATTTTTGACATAACTTGCTGACTGGGAGTGAATTAAGAGATAAAATAAAGGGCATATAAGAGAGTAAGACCAGAGGAAATCCTCTGTTGTATATATGTAAGCACAGGAGAATAAATTTTATATGATCGAGGCTAGGCCCAGCTTGTAGTACAGCTACAACCTTGCCCTACTCATAATTTGACTTTTTCATTGTTATATTTTGCCTGTAAGACAGAAAGATGGTAGAAAAGCCACAGAACATGACTGATCAGAGCTAAAAAATAGTAGGCCACTCCACTTTTAATAAGAATAACTTGTTCACCTGCTAGGTAAAGGTTGAATATCCCACTTATGCTTTGGACAATGGAAAACAGCATCACCAAGGTAAGCAGAGAGAACTCAGTATTTATTTAGTCACTGGAGTTTTAAAACCCATGGTAAGCAAAGGACAAACATGAAGATTTGACATGACAGGAGCATGACAGGTCCTTTTACTGTTTGCCATCCAATTTAATTTCTTCATTGTCAGCTTGCCAAAGAAGAGCAACCAGAGACTTCAGCACAGGGTATAAATCTGTTCTCTTCTTTGTACCCTTCACCAACGGTATCATGAGTGAAGGCTGAGATAACATCCACAAATCACTTCAGTCTACTCTTTTTCTTCTGTTCTCTCCAAAACTATCCTTCGTGCTGAAACTTCCAATAATCTCCTTATTACTCCAAATTTAATTCAAAAGCATATTTCTAGAGAGATGGGGAAGTGGGAGACTGTTTTGTTTAAGTAGCATGGGGTTTTGGCTATTTTCAAATCTACTGGATGAACATTATAAATGTTAACCTTGTAAAAAGAGTTTCTCTTCCTGATAGATGCCACGCACTGCACACCATACAGTCAGTTTAAAACCACTCAAAAGGGTGCCAGCAATCCAGTGCAACAGTTTATGCTCATAAGACAAGGCTATCCAACTTTGTTCCTCTGAAAAGCAGAGGAACAGAGCAAGCCAGGATACAGTTGACCACCCTGGAAACTGCCTGAGCCATTATGGTTCACAATCTCACCTTGTAAATGCTCCATGGGATATTTAAACAACTACAAATGTCTAGGAATTTGGGGTTAATCAAAAGAAAAATCAGCTCACACATACTGGTTACAGAATATTTAACTGTGTTGAGGGAGAATCCCACGAGCCTGGCTTGAAATAAGTCTCAACCCCAACACAGGCATCTGGGAGAGGAAACTGCCTGGGCTCTGGAAAAGTCAGAACCAACTTATTCCACAGGAAATGCTACCAAAGAAGGCTGGGCAGTTAAAAACTGTCAACAAATATGCAGAAAACCCATTCAGAATCATAAGGAAAACACAAGTTAAGAGCTCAGGAAAAGCTTGGCACGACCTAGGGCCAGACTCTCTATTGCATTTTCCTCTTCATGGTGCAGACAGAAAAATTAAAGAAATTCTAAAGAAAACTTGAGTGTATACAGCTGTCAAACAAAACACTTCTATCCATATGATGAACACATACAACCACTTTTAAAGCCTTTTCCCCTTCTTCCAGGAAGTTTGCATCACTGGGGTTGGTCACGCAACATTTAGAGCCCTGTACACATGAACAGCACCACTCTATAAAAGCCTCCCCAAAGATTAACTCCCTGCCCAAAGCCAACCAGTGTGTTATTTGTATGAGCAAGAAATCACTCCTTCTCCACAATATTCCTATGGGAGAATGCATGGCCCAGTTCCTGCCAAAGTATGACTATGCCTGTGCTTTAACACCTACCAAGTACTGTGATTCCTTCTTTTTCTAAGACCCATCTATCATGTATGGAAGCTGCTGTTTGCTGCAGAGGGTGAAAAGCTGGTGACAAAGAGGGTGAAAAGTATACTCCTCATGCTGGGGAGGAGTATATATTCCCTCTTTTATCCTCATCACCTTCCTGGTCTGAACAAAGGGATCTGTGGTGAATTCAATATCCTGGCACTAGAGAGAGGGGTAGAGTTGGCAGTGGCACTGTGGAGCTGGCACTGGTAGGGTTGGTGTGGCTCTCATGAGGCTACCACCCTGGAGCACAGGCAGCACAATGCTATCCATGTTTAGAGATGTTGGTGACCTGTACATTCAGAGTTTCACTACTTACACAGTGCTATTCAATACACACCTGTCTAGAGGGGGACTTGGTCCTTTTTCAGGTCCTCTCTTCAAAATCAAACACCAGTATTCTTCATTTGTTATAATATTAACTTCTGACAAACATTCATTCACGTTAATGGGGAGGAAACAGGTAAACTGGGAGGAAAGATGAACTTGGATAAATCCATAAAACTACTTCATGGGTGGGGTCTAGCCTAGGTCTGACTGTGAGCAAGTTTTAGCCAGGAATGTAGCATGGTCCCAGATGTGATGTCTCCCTTAATACTGCCAGTGATTTGTGCTGTTTTACTGTTCTCTGTATTGGGAAGCAGCTGTAGCTCACAGCTGCAGTTCTTGCTGTGAGGGTAACACAGAGAGTCTGGCTGATACTGTGCACTTCAAGCCTATAGATCATGATAAAATTACACAGTGCAACTTGCCAGAAATAGCAGGCTGCAATTAAAAGGATATATAACACACTTCACAAAAACTTAACAGCATAAATTATTGTTCACAGAGACATATTGCTACTTTACTGACTACTGACACCATTCCCACCTTTTTGGCTCATGGATATTTTGCAGATGCACACATCTGTAGTATGCAATATTGCCTGATTTTTCTCAGGTTTTCTCTGTACATGGAAAACTACACGCATGCATATCATGTAGCATACACTCAGATGCCACCACCAAATAACATATCCCACTGAAGAACAACACTGCAAACAGTCTTTTATCCCAGCTCTCCTACCCATCTTTACACACAAAATGAAAGTTGACATTTTGAGCTGCTCTGATTTCTGCAGCTTTTTTTTTATTTAGAAGCCTTCATATGACATAGAAGTATCAGGTCTCCATTTGACAGAGTATCAGGTTGACTCATATCAAGTTAAACTCTCCTTCAGGCTATGAACAAAATACCCTGACATGTTGCCACACAGAGTTAGAGTGGCAAATTCCCCAGATTATAAAACATCTGTTGAAAACCAGTTCCCTAGCATAAGGGTTATATTTCTATTCCTCTTATTCTTTGCTTCCTCCTCCTCTGCATATACTTCACATTTCTCTGCAGTTTGATCTCTGATATTGCAGGTTCTCATCCCCTTTTAAGCTATCCTAGCATCCCAAATGTACATGGTACTAGAACACACATTTGTGGATTTAACTTACTTTTCCAAAAAGTCTTACTATAACAGCAAGTAAAAGGAGGGGATAGTGAGAAGTATTTAGGGCAATAGTGCACACTCTGATACATGAAGGTTTTTGAGAGGAGGAAAGGCATTGGGCTTGTCATCTATGTCAGTGCTCTCTATTTAAGACTAACAATTACAATGCCATCTCTCATCTGCACTGGCCTTTTGTGAACTGACATGCAGCTCATTTGTTTAAATGATCAACTAAAGCACATTATGAGTCAATCAGGTCTAACTACGAGGAAAATAAGAGCCCATACCTAAATTCATTCGCTGCAAGCAGATGGTGGATTGCTTTTCTGTCCCTTTATGCTGCAGTCCTGTTCCCTTAGATCTTCTCTACTAAGAGGGGAACATGCCGAGAGGTCAGTTTTCTGACAAGGTCATCTGCCTTCAGAGTATGAAGAGAATTGCACAGAAAGTGGGTTGGGCTATATTTAGAGTTTGGTCCAACTCCGTGCCAAGGTCCCCCCCACTGTCTCTCTCTTGCAGCACCGTCTCAGGTTTATTCGTGCAGATTCTCAGCCCACAGAACACACGAGAATAGGAAAGTCGCTCTGAGCTACTGCTGGATCGAGGTTTTTTGCAATTTGCTAAAAACAAGTGGATCGGCAGATCAGATGAGAACTCCTTAAATCACTCACTCTTCTAGTCCTTATCTTTCTTTATTTAAGTGGATTTTCTCTTTGCATTTGAATAAGAGGAGGAAACTGCAGGGGATAGAGCAAAACGACTCTCCTAAGGTAAGGTAAGGTTGCTTCATCTTTGTATTGTCATTGTAATTACAGCTCAATTAATGATTTGGATCAGATATGCTTCTGCTACAGCAGCTTTGCATGTCAGCATTAAGGGTATTTTTGGATAATGAAATTCTCCACGTAAAAATATAAATTCTGTCCATAAGAAATGGGAAAATAAAAGGGTATCAGCGTGTGTAATAGAATATACTTTCTGATTTTTACCTGCTTAAATTACTGAAAAAAGCACACAGCCATGCCAATAGTCTGTATCATTCTGAAAATGACAGAACCCCAAATGTGTGGCTATATGCACATGATTACATATACAGGCATGCATTTAGATGTGCTGAGTGATGTTTCAGCCACATTATTTGCACAATATGAGCAAGCATGGCAGCAAGATTGCAATATAGGGCTTGCTGCAAATGGCACAGATAAAACTTTAAAAAAATTTAATAAATTAACATGTGCTCAAATCTCTTTATAGTTCCAAAGTTGCTCAGGTCCAGAGTACAGGCAGTATTACAGATCATACTGTATTTGGTTTCCTTTCCACTGTATGCTATACACTGATTCAGCATTGCTTCTCTTTTTAAAGACACATATGGCTCAACAATTTTCCTCAACACCATTTTAAACTGTTTTGATTCTTAAGGGAAAAATACTCTGGACAGAATACATCATTGCATACCTGTCTGATAGGAGATCCTAACACACTTCAGGTCACATGGCCATTATGATACTGTAGTGTGGATCCAACATGAAGAGAATGTTGTCACGTAAAGACACTCTGGAGCCATGGATTTAGCACTGGCACACACACACACTTTCTAATGCACCATGACCACAGCAAGACTACAGGAATGGTAACATGAAAAAATTGGGTAGGAAGGTCCACTTGACCCAAAGGTCCAATAACTGATGGGACAGCACCAAAACATTCTTCAAAACATAATCACTACGTAAAAGCCTTAGCAGAAGCAGTTGAAGAAAGGCAGACAGAGTCTGGATTAAAATTCAGCAAAGAGCAAGAGAAGTCACTGTGAGTTCAGCTAAGGTGACTGGGTGAATTCCTGAACTTATTTCAAGTTGTCTTTTTTTAATCTAGCTGCTGGTTAAATGATGACATGCATCAGGCTATAAAACATTCTAAGCTGGCAGAAGTCTTATCTGCTGAAAAAACTTCTCATTTCGCTTACTCTCAGCTATGTATAAGATCTTCTCATCATTTGTTTCTGATTCTGCTTAGTAATTGATGCCTGGACTCTCGAGTGTTAAGTTTATTTGACAGAAGTAATAAACACAATCCATTTGACACAAAATACCTTCCTAGCAGTCCTAAGACTGTTTAACAAATGAAAATTATGGTAGCATGCCATGAAACCAACTTGGGCTATGTTGCATGTGATAACTCAGATTCATCCAGAAGGTTTATATTGCAAGAATTTGAAAAAGAGGCTGTTAAAGGAAGGTTACTGAAGTACTGCAAATGCATTTATTAAATGTAGCAGCAAGTAAAAGGCGTCACAGTATAAAAGAATCTAGTGCAGTCTAAGATCTGAACAATCTTTCATAAACAGTAGTTTTACACTGATAGAAAAGGAGAAAAAACATCTTTATAAATTTTAAATGTTCAGGTTTTGCCTAAAGTTATTGCTTAATGAACCAACTGAGCTTTTGTGACACTTCGTGGTACTATTCTCCATTTGCACGTGGGAAAGTATTACCTACTCCCCCATCAATATTAAAGACATCAGGGATGTAGGGTTGGCTTAAAACAAAGCAGTAGTGCTGTGACTGAGCTTACTAATGCAGTGCTCCCAAACACCCCTCTGGCAGATGGACAGGAGCACTGCTGTGTCACAGTGGCAGACAGGACTGGCTTGTTTTGAAGGAAGGGTCATCACACCCTCCCCACAGGAGCTGAGCCTAAAATGTGTCTGTCACCCAAACTGGTGGGAGGTTTGTTGACACAGGGATGACAGGATGACAGCTTTGGAAAATGGCAGTATGGTGATGAATATGGGCATGACATTACCAGAAGAAGCTAGAAAGAAGCACATCTGAGTGAACAGGCCTCATATTCTAAGGCAGACAAACTTCAATCTGCTTCTAACCTCTCTCTGGAGCCAATCCTATTTGGTGGGTTCTTCCTGTTTCCTCTGCATAAAACTCAAGAAAAAAATTCCAGCACCATGAGCTAGCTTTGTCTTGCTAAGGTGTGGTCTCCAACAGGCATGATATGTCCATTCTAGTGGAGACCACCATACAAGTGGGAAAAAAAAAAAGGAGGATATTTATTTTTTTCTCCTCTCAAAGAAAGAAAGAAAGAAAGAAAGACTGAAACCCTTCATTTCTATTAGAGGGGCTGATGGGGCTGAAACCCACCTTCCTCCCTTGGGGTGGGACAGCATGGCCATACATATTGAATGACATGTCCAAGCCTGTGGAGAAGGAGGAGGAAGGGAAAGCTTGGCTGATGATGTATGCTGCCAGCTGGCCAGGCAAAGCTCCAAGAGGACATTCACTCACTCCTTGCTTTGGCACTGTCCCTCTCAGCTGACAGGTGTAAGCAGGGCCAGAGCCAGATGGGTAAATCCAAGCAGCGCCAGAGGGACGAGTCCCACCAGTAGTCAGATCCCCTGCTCCACTCACTGTTATTTACCTTCTGCCTTGGGGGCTTTCTTCTGTTGCAACCAAACAACAAACAACTCTGGGATTTTCCTCCCTCCCTGCCAAGCTGAGCAGACAGAAACAAGGTGGGATTTGGGGGGAGCCAAAGCGTATCTCAACTCACACTGAAACAAGGACCTTTAACAAGAGGACCTGCCAGGTGCCACAGCACCAATGCCACACGGCTCTGCAGGCAACCTGCAGGACACAAGACCCAACTCCATCCACCACCATCAATGCATAGCTGGTGCTGCAGCTGGCATCAAGTCAGGGACACCCAAAAGGGGCTTGGAAGAGCGTGAGTAAGGTAAAGGTAGCACTTGGAGTCAGTTTTGGGTACAGCTCTGTGTGCACACCTGCTTGGGTACAGCTCTGTGTGCATACCTGCATAAGGGAGGAGCACAGAATTTGGTATGAAAACAGGTGGCTACAACTGCTGAAGGAGCTCTGCCTTAAATCCTGCACTGAAATTTTCTTTCAAAACTTTTAGTGACTATTGCCACAACTTCTGAATACACTTTCCAGGAAAGGATGGATGATGATATGCCAATATATGCTGTATAGGAAAGAGAGATACATATAGACATAGAAAAATTCCAAAGCTTTAATTAAGCAAACAATTAATGAAATAATTATAGTCATTCAGCTAAACAGTACTTTCCCCTGAGACTTATTTGTAATAAGGACAGGGAAAGAAATTAAAGTTCATACTCACAACCAGGCACATAACCCCAACCTTTGTCTGACCTGCTTTCAAAATTCCATCTTCAAAAATAGGAAAGAAAAAACCCCAACAACACAACTTTTCCATAGGGTGCCCTGCTGGTAGAGCGATATCTCTTTGCAGAACACAGTCTGCCCTCAGGAGAGGAATAGACTCATCATCTGCATTTTCCTTCAGTCCAGTACAAGTGTTGGGACTGACAGAAGGATCTCCAGCACTGGTTTTCATGTTTTGCATTACAGAATATCACTTTTAACTGTGGCAAATTGAATGTTGTCTACTCAAAGCACAATAAATCTCCATGCTCACAACTAAGCACAACTAACTGTTCTCACTAGAACAGTGAGATACTCTTCAGGCCTGCAGTACCACTCTGCTTGGCAGCTGCAAATGGCAGCTCTAAACTCAGGAAAACTGCAGGCAGACCACAATCTGATACACTGAGTGCCCTACTTCTCGCCCAGACAACTTTGTGGTCCCACTCAGTACAATTTTCTGGCTCCCAGTCCTTACTTTGAGAATTATTCAGGATGGGTATACAACCCATACACGTGAGAAGCTGAAGGTTGTCAACTTTAAAACAATTTCCAATGACAATCCCACATATACAGTGTATCATTAAGCTATGCAGGAAGATCAGTTAAAATTGGGATTATATAAAACTGACATCGATTTCTTATCTTCCATTACATAAGCCTAAATTCTTTCAATTGCAGCAAGTTCACAGTGACCACTACTGATGCTAAAATGCCACAGAAAATAATCCAACAACACTTGAGTTATTCTGTCTTAAACCAGAGAGTGAAAGTGCATATAGGCAGCTGCAAAACAGTAAATTACAATTTTACATAAAATGAAACATAGTCCTGTTAGAAGAAATCCTTGGAGGTGAACTTTCTCAGTTTTCACTCATAACCAGCTTTTTAGTATACCAATCTGATCTGCAGGCATTCGCTTCAACAGAACAGAGTCCAATCCCTAGCACAAATAACATTGCAAAAAAATTAAAATCAGTATTTACAACATGGTTTTATTTTAGCACAGTCCTCATGCACTTTTCTTAATCACAAATAATATTGTGGGTGAATATAAGAATGAAGGAGGAAAATAAAACTCTAAATGGATGTCAAATAACTGAGATACTCTCCCTAAAGAAAAAATGTAAAAATCATGTACAAAGTACAGTAAAAATAGGCATTTTACACCATCTTGTCTGTCTTTAAGAACACTCAATTTAAATAGCAAATGAGCAGCAGCCACTCTTCCTGTCACTGCATTCTCCTCTGCTAACACAACGCTTAGAGATGTCACCCAGTACAGCCTGATGTATGTCCGCTCCCACAGCACCTGCCTGAAAGAGGGGGATGGCAAGGAAGTCCCACTTGGGAAGAAAGTGAGGCTGTACAGGATGAGCTTGTCAGTATATGAGAAAAATGAAGGGCTGAGATGATGTGTCAGGGCTCGTGTGCTGGAGCACCTGCTGTTGCTGTGCAGTTCCTCTCACTCAGCCAAGCCAAGGGGCTGCACATCCACCCACTCACCAACACCAATCCACTCAGGAGGAGAGACAGCCAGGCTGTGATGGAGTTTCTCCACACAGACAAGCAGACACCAAGAGGTTGAAATTATATGACCTTTTTTGCAACTTGAGGCTCTTGAAGTGGGAAAAACAGAGCCTTTGTTCCGCCTTACACTAACTTTCATCTGACTTCCAGCTGTCTGAGGTGTAGACCATGAAGTCTAATTATAGGTTTATTGAGTCTTCCCAGAGATTGGCTCCTTACGTGGGCAAAGAATTTCACAAATCTCTTTGGGAGCCTGGATATTCCCCCATTTTAGATTTCCCTGTCATAAACGTACAAGGTGGGTTTCTCATCATTTCTGTTTCTTGACATTGAAACAAAAGGAAGAAATGCCAGGCTTCATCAAACAGTGCAGGGCATGGAGTGATCACTGCAGAAGGCACAGCTAGACTCTTCCCTACTGTCCTCTCCTGTGACATGCCACTTAAATAGAGCTGCTAACATTGAAGACATTTTTATTACTGAAAGTGCAAAGCTACGGTATGTACTAAGCAGACAATATTCTATTTCACAATTGTTGATGAAGTACTACATAGATGAGCTGTGTTTCCTGTGTGTAAATGCCCAGTGCAGGTGGTCAGAGGAAGGAGTTCCAGAGGATTTATTTGGATGGAAGTCAGGTGCATGTATGTGCTTTGTTATACTAAAGAGATTGGGAGTATGCATTGATGCATTGAGAGGGACTGCTTAGCCTTTAGCAAACCACTAGCACTTCTTTCACCTCAATTTGTCTTACTACAGAAAAAAAAAATAAAAGAAAAAAAGATGTAAAAATATCCCTTAATGTGGTTTGTTGGAGCCTAAATGATATCTGTAAAGTTCTGTGGGATTCTGGAAGAAGAATATAATAGTTGTTTGTTATATTCTGGCAGAAAGGACATGAAATTCCTTCCTTTGACAATTGAAAAAGCATGAGTGTTTTTAAAAGCATTTTTGAGGATTCAAACCAGTTGCATTCAGATCTTTAATACGAAGAACAAACTTGGGGCTCACTCTGTCAGAGCCACAACTCAGTTGGATGCATTTTGATTCTGAGTTTCAATCTCCAGGTTCCGGTATTGACAGCCACAATCAAAAGTGTCTTTGTCATGTCTTTGCTATTCAGCAGCTTCTGGGAGAGTGCCCCTGACATGACACAAGAGAAAGATAAGGGTTAGCCTTATCCAGAGGGCTTTACTACAGCATCCAGCTCAAGGACAAACTGCTGACAGACTCTGCCAAACCAGGGCCAGAATATACACAGGGTGGGAGAGACAGAAGCAGTGCTTTATCTGGGGCCTGAAGCCTGAGCTCTGGAGACAGCCTCTGGAGGCAGATGTCCTCTGGTATCCTGTACGAATTCACATGATGTGAGCTCTTCCTTCGAGACCCTGTTGGGAAATGCACTCTCCACCTTGTTGATTTACTGCAGGACTGCTGATAAGGAAACCCCTGTGTGGCAGAACATTACCACAGCACAACAGGGATGAGATAGGCAGCACATCTGCAGAGGGAGATCAGCACCTTAGCCAAAGTTACAGAAAACAGCAACTGTAAAATATTCCATATCTTACAATATGGGAAACAGCATAACCCTCACATCAGAGATACTCTGTCTCTGTTTGTCTTTGGGAGGAGAAAGAATGACTACATACAATTAATGATATCAAACAGAGTCCAAGCATAGCAATAAAAAACCCCAAACAATACATTAAGTGCTGTCATGGTTATTTTATCCTTTTGTTTTGTTTTAAACTGAACTAATTACTTAGTTCAGCAATGGTTAGGACTGGAAGGCTACACCAGGACTGTATTGAAGGTATAACCCTGGGGAACAATTTTGATTATAGTGAAGGTTTCAGGTGACTACATTTTAATTAATCCGAGTAGTACAGCACTCTGAATCCCCAGATACCCCAGATCAATTTGGAGACTAACATGACTCATTTTACAGCATACTTTAACATTGCTCTAATAAATTCTTCAACCGTTCTTTTAAGTCTCAGAGGTAATCTAGTTTCTCTTCTATTTTTATTATGGAGGCTTTCAAAAGACATTTCCACTATATATCACTAAAATCATGTGGCTGTGGAATGCCAGATATAGCATCAGAAACCAAATAACTCTTCAATACTTGCATTAATTAAAAAGCACAAAGACATTCCTAATTACAAAAGAAGAGTTTTTATTTGTATTGATAAAGCATTTTTAATTCAAAATACATCTCTAGTATAATAAAGATGAGCTACAGTAGCATTTGGTTAAAAAGCTCAGCAGTGAACTAGCATAATAATATGAGATAACATGACAAGATAAAAACAGGATGTTCAGGGTTCAACACATGATGCAGTGTCATATACATTTTCTGTATAATCTAGGCTTAAGGGAGTCATGCCTAAAGTCTGACAAAACAGGCATAGAAATACATGGCAAACAAAGAACCAGCTCCCAAAATAAACAAGTTTTGAGCTAATACATCATAAGACCCATAAGAGGATGTCATTTATATCTTTAAATTCAGAAAACACATAAATTTTCCTATGCATTCTCCTCTGCAGCATGAATTCACCAGTGTTTTGCTACTGTATGGAAATGAAGATGTTAAACTGCTCAGTACTCTCCCTGCTGCTAGTGAGACACTGCAGTCCCCAGTATCAGTTAAATGTGACCTGCAGAGTCACTGTCCCCATCCAGCAGCAGTAGTAGATACCAAATCTTCCTCCAAGAGGGATGTAAAAACCAGAAAAAGATCCAGACAATGTGAAAGGAGACCAGGAAAACCCCTGAAGACAGTATTCAAGCAGAAGGGGCTAAACCCAAGAGAAGGGCAGCCAGCACATACCAGAAGCCAGTGACAGTGGTGGCAGGGAAGGGGATGAGGGCAAGAGATGTAGAGCTCTAATTCTGAGGCAGAACACTTGTCCTTGTTGTCATGTAGAAAATGCTTTGTTTACTGCAAAACCCAACTCTCTCCCCTTCTCAACAGGGTGAGCTGCTGCACCCCCTGCTCAGGGTCTGGACAGTCATGGTTCCTTGGTCCCTGCTGGAGGCACTGTCACACAGGGGTGGAAACACACTTGCTCCTGGCAGCTCCTACCCCTGGGAAGGAGTACCATCTCCCTCCCTGCTACACCACCAGGCCAAATGCAGCCCAACTCTGCCAGCTGTTCATTGTTGTTACCTAAATCTTTTGAAAAGACAGGCACTGAAGAGGCTGGGGGAAAGAAAGAGAAGTTAATTCACATTAAATTTCACATGTCCCTTAACCCCAGTATATCCATAAAGCTGACAAAACCCAACCCAATTAAAACAAAGTATGAATTAGATTAGTTTTCCAGGGTGAAACTATTCTGTGCAGGATAAAAAAGTACATCTCACTTCTGTGCAGGAGCAATGAAATTAATGTGATTTAAGGGAATGATAATGGATTTCCTTTGACAACAGGCAAGGTACAGACCTATGCTCACATCTCTAGCAAGGCACCTAGTTCATTATTTTCTGTTTGCTTCTGCTAACACAAGAGTACCACAGATATTCTATTTTACAGTTGTCATTACCCCAACAGTTACAGTAATAATTTGTGACAGTAAGTAATCACAGAATTGGGTAAAGGTAATGGCATTCTCTGGAGCATGTAAAGTCATTCTGGTTTGGAAACCAGCCATTCACGCTTAGCAGTAATTGTGAAACCAGTGTTTGAAGAGCTTGGACTGCAAACCTCAAAAAGGAAAAGGCATCAAATTATTACTGCAGAAAAGGGTACAAAACGACTTTTTTATTTGGACCAGCAGTCTCTGCACAGATTTGCAAGCCTCAGTCATTTAATTTTTTTTTTTTTTTTTTGTTCACACTGGGCAACCAACTGAGTATTTAGTTCAGGTTTCAGAAGAGCTTGAGTGATGTACTTAACACTGGGCCACCACTTACCCCGTGTTCAAGCCAGCAGGAAAGGAACAGCTGCTATTGCTCTCCCTGCCTCAGGTTAAGCACCAGGACTGGGAACCCTGCACCAGGAAAGTGTAAAAGTACCAGCACTTACATGCTGCAGCCTCAAGTGATCTAGAATTCCCCTCCTAGTTTTCTATTCTTCACTCATGCCATATCTTTTAATTGCATCCAAGGATGTGGAAAGGTAAATAACATGAAAGGTAAATAACTTCATCTTGGGCTGACCCTTAAAACTGCTTCAAAACTGCAAGTTTGGGCAGATCATAGCCAGAACCTCAGAAGGGAGCCCAAAAGAGCTTGAGCCTACCAAGTTCTATCACTCCATGGCTCTGAACAATACTTTGGCTGACAAAAAAAGAGGTAGGTCAAAAGCCTCCAACCTGTATACAACAGAAAGTATTCAATAGATCAAACAATTCTCAACTTCTAAATTGAAAATGGGAAGCAGAAGTAACTATAGAGGATTTTAATTCAAAAAACTGCTGCTGTTCTGGTTTGTTGGTCAAGACTTGTATTAGCATGTATTTCACTAAGCACACTTGTAGTCTGCTGTACAAGGGTGAAAAAAAGTTCCTTCTGCTGTATTCTTGTGTTCAGTTGTGGGGTCATTTTTTCTAAGAGAGTTTTGAAGTGTACAGAGCCAGGAATTGGACATGATCACACATCCATAGATCTGTGCTGCATCCAACACAGTCTGCTCAAGGTGTGAGCAACTCGCCTGCAGAAGGAACAGGAGTCAATCCCAATCTGTCTTGGATGGCTCCCCTCGCTCCTCTCAGGAGGCCCAAAGCAGGCATCTGCTCCTCCTCACTAGGAGTGCTTGCTGTGGCATCCCAAGAGATCAGGCTCCATTCCCCATGAATCTATACATTATTAATCTTATCTGAAGCAGACAGTGCTGACGCCCAGCTTCCTCAGTGTCTGGAGGAATACCAGCTGTCTCCAGCTCAGCACAAGGAAATGGAATCTCTGCATGTATCAAGAAGAAATATTTCTTAAGGATTCAGAGTCCTTCCCCTCTCCTTTTCCCTATGCACTATCAAAGCAACTGCCTGGGATTCAGATTCCACTCCATGGCTCTGCATATCCAGGAGCAACACACTCCTTTCTTTATCCTCTGCTTACAGAGTAACTGTGCCACTTTCTCTTACACAAGTACCTGGCCCAAACAGCCCATCCATTGGAGGTTTTTTTGGATGGGTTATGCAAGGACTGTCTTTATCAGACCAACAGAAGGAGATGCCCAGATTTTGCAGCCAGTGGAAAATAGGCCAGCACACCCCTCAGAGCACAGGAATGGACACTAAAGAAAACTATAGTCAACAATTCCTTAATATGTACCTCTAAGAAATCCTTCACATTCTTTGTTCTAAGGTTCAACAGTTTCTATGGTTCTTTTCATCAGCTGTGGAGCATTACAGACAAGAAATACCACACAGCTGCTAATGTTGTAAATAAAATAGTTTGTTGCTACTGAAAGACAACCAAATTGAGAAACATCTAACCTTGAACTTAAGAACAGGTTTATAAGGGGTAGCAGATAAGATTCATATTAATCAGCCCTTCTTAGAAGTGACCTTAAAGAACTTGATGGCAAATTACAACCAAAAAAAAAGGAAATAAATGGATTTTTACTGACTTACAGAGTTTTTGAAACCTCCAACCATCTCAGAGATCTTCTCATGGTTGTGTAGACGTGGGACAGACTGGTGCATTACAAAAACATAGTTTGACAGGTAGATTAACTCCTTAAAATCCAAAGTGCACTAACTAATGTAGCTAATTTTGCATCAGAAAATTGTTTCTTTGACCAGTTTTGCATTTCAGGCTGCAGTCCAGCAGTAAGTTGGTTTATGAACAGTCACATTAAGACACACATATCTTGCACATCTTATCCTCTCAAGGAACTTAGGGGTTTCTACTGTGTCAACATTACACATGAAGAAGCACTATTTTGAAATAAAAACATTTCACTCTGGGATAAAAAGTTATTTCCAAACAGTTTTTGATGCCCTAAATCAGGAACTGAGACTTTGCTAGCTAGCAAGTGGGAGAGTTTTCTACAATTCAAAAGGTTCCAGTCAAGTGATGAAAGCAACCTGAAATGGCTCACAAGCAGTCATTTTTACTGTAGAAAGTGACATGCCATGTTCAGGTCTAATAAAAGCATACCAGTTGTTGTTATGAAAAAGACACTAATTTGACCCACTGTTTTCCACAGGTTTACAGCACTAATAAGCCCACTTTTGTGCCATTAATCTATAGAACTAATGACCAGTAAGAGTGCAGTAAGTGGTGATTAAAGCAACAGAAATGGCCCATTATACATCTGTTATTGCCGTTGTGTGTGGAGACACTGTGTGGTAAACGAGTGTAACTTCAAAAGTTGTGCTCCTTTTACACAGTTGGGCTCTCCAATGAAAGCTGGATTTGGATCATGTTAGTGTAATAATATGTTCTCAAGTGCTATTTTATTTTTTAAATTGGTAATTATAATGAAACACTCTGGCTGAATAGTATTACCCTCACCCATTTACACCATCAAAACAAGATGTCAAATTTACTTTTCCTAAAGCTTGGTTTTGGCAAAGCAAATAATCTGTACTCTCAGGTTCTATTTAGAAAGCAAGAGTAGCAGATTGAGCCATTTACCTCCTCAAAAATTGCACTTTTTACGTTGCCATACTTGCCACATAACTTCAGCCATGGCAAATAAAAATCTGTCATAAATCTGTGTGTGACAGGGCTCTTTATGCCTCTTGGAGCAGGTCAGTAAGTTTTGTATGCTCTGGTATGAAGTACTTGAAAAAAACAAAGATTTCCAAGTAGAAAATTGAAATGTATTATACATCCATACTCAAATTCCACAAGGCAAACCTACTCACACATATTTACCTGGCAAATATGTACGAAGGTGCTTTGACTGTTTATCATGGCAACAAAGGAAGCCTGGATAAGCACTTATATTTCAACAAATTAGCTTTAGCCTATGGGCTTCCCCACACTCATATCTGGGTTTGACACTTACAGTCACCTAGGTATTGCTATCAAGATACTTTCACATTGCCTTCATCACAAGGCAATGACAATTAGTTCCCATTAACTGATTTCCATTTAAGGTCTTAAGAATCTAATGTCTCACATACTAATGCAGAGTTGGAGCCAAGACCTGCCTGTTTATACAGGACAAAGCAATTTAAATATACACTAGTAAGAGAGCTAGATTTTAATCATGTAAGACACAGTATTTGTCCAAGCAAAAAGCACAAAGGGAATACACTAAAAACCAAAAGAAAATAAACCCCCAAAATGTGGCTGTTGAAAGAAAATTATAGTCGCATCTCATGTTAGAAATGTTGACATATGAGTTCAGAGTTGCTGCCAAGGTTATGGTCATTCTGAATACATACTTATTATTTAGCTTCTACCCACCAGATTTAAAGAATAAAACAACATAAAGATTTGCATAGACCTAATACTTCTTGTAAAACTAAACAAGTTGTTTCGCTTTTTTTGTTGTCTTGTTTTGTTAAAACCAACTACCATTTTGCATGTGTTTAGAAAAAAATCACATTTTTCAGGAGTCTTTTAATCAACTGTAGCAATTTATAAACCCATTTCAAAAATAAATATTTAGAGGTCATGTAAGCAATGAACTCAGAGAATGGCTGAAATCCAAGCATTGTGTAGACTGAATGACATGATCCTCCAGACATTTTTCTGCCCATGTGGTGCCATCAAAGAATTTTGGAGGTTTTTTCAGTTTTTTTTAAGCATCATGACAAAAATTAGGAAGGAAATAGAGAGACATATGAGAACTGTGAAATAAGACAGGAATAATGCAAGAGAGGTCATATGCCATCACTCAAACATGGGCCAGCAGAAGGGAAGGAATGAGATAAGAAGAAAAATCATAGCAGCAATGGCAGCCAGGTCTTTTCTTGGAAAAAGCTTAAGAGCAAAATCAAACCCAAAAACAACCATCACATTTCTCTTCAGACATCAGCTACTCTCTGTACTCTCCTCTTCTCACCAGTTTGGACATGACTTTTACCAGGAAACCATCTTCAGTTGCCCATTTGGACTGTGAGGTGCTTGAGGAAAGCTCTGAGGACTCAGCTGTCATGTCAACATTAAACATGGTTGGCAAAATACTGTGCTCCACTAATTACCTTTCTTCAATCAAAAAGCTTCCTGGAGCTGACCAAGGAAAAGGGGAAGGAGAAACAGCACCTCACTGTTGATAAATTATCTGCAATTTCAGACCACTGGAAAACTCTAGAAAAGTGCTGCCTCTCCTTCAATTTGCATATGAGCACAAGAGACTGAGGCACCTTGATTTTGACAGCCACACAAAAGATTCTTCTCTGGCCTGGCCACCAACCATGCCAGGTCTCTGCAGCAATTTGCAGCAATATCCTTCACTGGATTATGCTGCTAAATTAGCTGCAGATGCTTCTGTAGTCAATCTTTCCTCAGCTGCGTGCTTCAGAAAAAATGAACTGGAAAAGTCTGCTTCATCAGCTCTGTATCAGCCACAAAAAACTGCATGAAACCATGAAGGCAAGCTCAGACACCCCTGGAGAATTCTGGAGCATCACTGTCACATCCCGATTTTACAATTTCATCCACTCAGCTGAAAGGATGTTTAAAACCAACATTTCTGGGGACAAAGAAAATCCCATTTCATTCTTCTTTCATTACGGCAGTGTGGCTGAAACCTTCTATACTCAGAAAAGCCAAAAATAAATAAATGCTGGTATATGCAGGGAAATTTCAGCCACAGAAGTGGAGCTTCTCACAAGAACTGTTGAGCAGCTGAAGATATAGGCAAGAACACTATTGCTTCTCTCAGCTAAAGCAATTGCTAACATGATTTTATCATCTCCCTTTAAGGTTCATTTGCACAAAGAGAGGTGAGCCTATCAGTGAAAGACAGACTAAATGATCACACACCCATAAACCTCTCATTCTAGAGCTGCTGTACACCAGAGTATCATCATGAAAGCAGATCCCATACTCAAGGTGAAGTCCTTCTTGTAAACTCGAGCTCCATTTCAGACCCTGAGATGCTGTTTCTTAACTACATGACACGAGCCATTGTGCTGACAGTGAGGCTGTTTCTGAGAAACACCACTGCACTTCCATGTCTGACTCTTCTCCTACTTTCTCAGGTTTACCTCCATATCTGAAAAGCTTGTTTGGTACTCCAACTCATCCTATACCATGAGTTAAAACCCTAAGCGTTAAACCCTTAGTTCTTCATTTTAGGTTTAAGTCTGAGATTGAGAATCTAATAAAACTCAGGATACTCAAACTATGTCCTGAAACTACAAAATACAGTCCTTTTCCCAGCACCTTCTGTCTATATACTGGAAGAAATACTATAAAGCTTATCACAAGAAAAAGCCAACTTCTCGACAAGAAGAGGGACATTTCAGAGGGTAGCCATAGTCTCTTGTGAAAACAGATATGCCAGAGCACGGGAAGATGATTTTCCCCAAATCACATGCCAAGTTAAATCGTAATGCCAAGAACAGTATGGAAATCTCACTGATGTGGTAAAACATCTGCAAACCCATGTGTGGCTTTTCTGCTTATTTATGTGTCTCTACATCTAGTTATTTTTCACATGCTGAATATGCAAGACTGAACTATGCTTCTCCCACACTTGGGAAGTGTTACATGTAACTGCTCATTATTTTCATGGAGTGAATTACCACCAGAATGGGAAGCATACCTTTGAATAGCCTTCGTTCATCTAAAATCCTGTGTCTTTATGCTAGCAGTTACCATATTTCCCTTAGGGTTACTAGAAATAGTACCGTATTTCTCTTATTTCTGAAAACTCTTTGTGGTTAAGTAGGACAAATCTTCCCTGTCTCTTACTACTTGTAAGGTTGTTTCTCCAAGTGCCCACTGTGCTGAACTTGGGTTACAAGTTACATCACAAAAGAAAACAAAAGCCACCAAGCATCTGCTATAGTGTTGGTGGCACATAACGAGGAAAACTCAAACAGGCAGGGAAAGAGAAGATGCCGTACTCCTCCCACTCCCTCTTTGTATGTGTAATATCCCTATGTATGTGTAATATCCCTATGTATTTGTAATATCCCCATTTCTCAGGACACCCTTGGTGACTCCTTGTCCCATGCAGAGCACACAGTGTGGTTCCCACTGCACATCCCCTTTTCTTTGCTTCTTAGGGAATCAAGATTTATATATGACAACCACAATGTGTCTGTGTGTATGTCTATGTCTGTGTGTTGATCCCAGAGTTTCTGTCTTGGCCCACAGCCATTGAGCCAAGGTTTGTCAAAAAGCTGGAGAAAGCAAATTCCTGCAAGTTCTTACAAGTTTTGTGAAAACAGGCAGGAAGGCATTTCTATAATTATCTTTGTGAAAGGCGAGGCTGGCATGTGCAATCCCAGAGAGAGGGGAGCATCCCAGCAAATTCCTCAACCATGGGAAAAGCATCCACTGAGACTCACAGTCAACCACTGGACACAAATTTATAGGCAAGTAGGCATGTTCAACCCCATGCTCAGAAAACTACTCATCGGGCTAGGCAGGCACTGCAAAACATAGTCATTTGAATGATTTATTCCATTCTTTCTTCTAAATCTTTCCCAGCATTGGATCAGGAGAGAGCAAACTGGTGGGTGACACACATTTGCTAGCACAGCAAGGACCTTTATAAAAGCAGATTTTGTATTTTCCAAATTAAACAGAAAAAAAGCCAATGACAGGGTGTGGTAAGGGATCCCGTTTGTTTCTAAGCCTCTTTTCAAACACTTTGCATGCATGTACATTCAAATACAGAACAGCATCCATTCTGAAATAAGCACCAGGGTAGAACCAATGCATGTGTCTTGGGGTAGCTAAGTTTACCTTTTCAAGGTCTGTATTTCAGAGCACAGATATCTATTATGAATGTTTTCATCACACATCCCTGGTCAGCACTGGTTGTGACTGCTTAAATAAGAGGGGAAAGGGGAAGACTAAGCCCATCATCACCCCTATTCAAATCATGCCCCTTTAGTTGCCCACACACAGTTCAGCTGCTCAAACCAGCCTGGCAATGGCCCTTTCCTCAGGCTGTTTACTGCTCACCCTGCTCGTGATGATCCAGGGAGTCACAGAGCAAAAGCAAACCACTCACCTGGGAGATCTGCAGGCAACTGGAGGAAGCAGGGGGTGAAAAAACCAGCCAGCAAAAACCACAGCAGGAAGACGGTGCTTGTACGAACGTTATCATGCCACATAACACTTCCCTGCCGGTGTAATAATGAAGGGGAAACTATTTCCCACCGCAGCTTACTATGTGAGGATGTAGCCTCAGTACAAAAGGATGCATGAATTTCCAGGCTAAAACAGTTGTGCCAGACCAGACTCTTAAGAGTTCAGACCTGGGCAGACACATATCACACACGTTGCCCACAACAGCAGCAGTGGTAACAGCACAGGCAGCACAGAATGGAGGACAGGAGACTCAGACATATGACTGCACTGCCCAGAGGGTCTCACTGTGAGTGAGAACTGAGCTTTGACACATGTTCTCTTGAACTTTTGTCATCACAGAAACTAAACACAATGTGGTAGGAGAGCTGTGGACTCCCTACAGCTCTGTCCACCTACCCCAACTGCATCAAATCTTGCTACCTAATACCACCATCTTCCCTTTACCCCACAGATAGCTTCCTTTCTTCCCCCCATTAAACTCTTAATGTTATTTTTCACAAGTCGAAATTACCGACGGTGATAGAATTCTTACACCTCTGTTTTAAAAATTATTTTTAAAAAGCTTTATGATTACACTAAATATATCTCTATCTACTCCAACCCTCTCTGCTCAATCCCTATCTATACATCCCTTAATGGGATTTATTAAATTTATTTTCTAGTTTCCCAGGTGATGACACGACAGACCTTCAACCTGGTCTTGCACAATCAGCAAAGGAGAGGTCAGTGAATTGGCAATAACAAAGTATTTGAGAGCCAGCCACAGGGAGGGGGAGTTCAGATATTCAACAATAATGTGCTAGCACAATTGCATTCTTCCCTCCATGAAGACTCCAGCATAAGAAAAAGTTTCAGGAGCAGATTCTTCACAATAATCTCCTAGATTGTTTTGATGTGGTTACTTAAGTGCAGTTTGATTTACTTGCCTTCATTTGTGTCTGGGACCTGGAACAGAGACAAAGATCTGGCGCCTGAGGTCTGGAGAAGGGACCAAAATACAACAGGTCCTACACATTTGTGAAACTTATAATAGGCAATCAGGCAAAGATCTGATTTTAATCTCTTGTCCCTGGTTTTCTGTTGCTTTCACATTCCCCAAGTCAATAGCCACTTCTCCTTTTAGGAATATGGGATGAACATGCATTTCTTGCCAGTTCTCACAGATGAGCTCAGTTGGTCAGAGCATGGTGCTAAGAACAGCCAGGTTCTGGGTTCAATCCCATATGGGCCATTCACATTAGAGTTGGACCCAATGATCCTTGTGGGTCCCTTCCAACTCAGAGTATTCTCTGATGCATGAATTCAGGCATGTCTGCCCCCATCAACATGGGCACAGTGCCTCTTCCACAGCATGGAGTGGGAAAACCATTTTTTTGCTCTGCCAGGGCTGGGTCATACTGTCAGTGAACATGGGCTACAAGGAACCCCTGAGCAAGTCAGATCCCTGATGTGAGAGAAAGTGGGCCAGAAAGACATGCATGGAATGGGAGAACATGCAAGGGAATGGGAGAACACCTCTCCGTAGTAACATGAGATTTTGAAAAGGCTAACCTTTGACATTAGAGAAATGCAAGGCTGAAACATCTCTTTCTAAAAAAACCCTCCATGAATGGACTCCTGCATAGCAACATGAAACCCCTGAGTAGGAAGCTCAACAGAACACAAACTTTCTTAGCACAGGAGAGCCTTGTTATTCCATTCATTTCCACCAGTACGTGGGAATCTATATGAAAGAAAAAAGCAGCAAAGTATTTTTAAAACATCAATTCAAATCCAGACGAGCTCACCCTCTGCAGTAAGGCTTCAGTGTAGTTGCTCCTGTTAGTGAGGGACTGAAAGTGGTGATATTTCAGGCCTATTCTTCAGCAGTGCTCTAAAAGCCCTGGCTCTGAAGCCAGCCTGCCACTCAGCCACCTTTCTCTGCACACAAACCCAAGTCGAGTAACCTGAGGAGACATTAGCAACTCAACACTCACCACACTTTCATGCTGTGGTCTGACCAAGTGGCACAGGCTCTTAACCACAGCACGCTGTGCACGCTAATCCCTCCTTGATACTTCATGTCAGCTCCCACTGTGAATCAGCACAGAGAGCAATGGATTTTGGCTTAACAAGTGGACTCAATTGCACTTGCACTTTCTGGACTGAGGGAGATTATCATTCCTACCTACATTACACAATGATCCCGACTGCAATCCATCAACATCCTCCAAATGGTGCCCTGGCAGAGCTAATGTGAAGCTAGGGGTGTCCCATCTGAGACTGCCTGAACAGCTCAGTCATTCCCTTCAGGGGAAAACACCAAAGGAGCTGATGTCATTTACACTTTACCTGACTGTGTCGAGCAAACTTGCTGGCAGCCAACCACAACACAGGAGTGACACTTTAAAAGAAGTGTCCAGGACATGCTTTTCATTACCACAGTCAATCCAAACACAGCATTGCTGCCTCCACCTTATCCCCCTGTGCAAGACTTTAAAAAGCTAAAGCAATAGCTACATATGGATGATGAAAACATTTCACTGGGAACTGGTATATGCTGAACACTTCACAAGAACATGAAGTTGGATATTTTCTGTATGCAGAAGTGGTTTTTCATTACATATTAGACTTCCTAATTTTTACACTTCTTCTTTGAAGTTCAGGTCCAGAGCGAGGTGAGCAGTGTGGCACAGAAATGTCTGCAGCCAATATGGCACAGGTAACAATTCCTTTGACTTGCCCATCCAGAAATGCCAGATACTTTGAGAGGTACCCATGGCATTTGCAGCTGCCTGTGGGTACAAATCTGTTCCAAGCAAGGCTGCTTCTCCCTCATCTAGACTGGGAGCAGGTCTTTCAAACATTCAATAAAGAGCAAAACCTTTGGAGGCATGACTGTTCTTAATAAATGTGCCAAGAAACTAAGAGCTCTGCTGTAATGGAGGGAATCACTTATTTGCAGACAAGATACTGTGCAGGATCACTGCTAAAACAAAGTCAGTTACTTCCTTCCAACTGGTATCTGAAATCTGCCAACAGCCATAAGAAAAGTATTCAAGAGAAAAAATAGGGGAGCACAAACACGGGGATTAGCTGAAAATAGACCATCTTTTCTTTAGTACCATTAGTATTTTTAATTGCAAATGGAATCAGACTACATTCTCCTAGTGATAATGTAATTTAAGCAGTCTGTTATTCAGCATTGTGTTGAATCAATATTCTGCAAAATGTTAACTTCCATGCCAAGTTCATCCCCCTATCCCATCCCCAATATACTTGTTCCAAAAAACCCACTATATTTAATCCTGAAGTTTATAAAGCAGATAACAAAAGCTATTGCAGTCACCTCTAGAGAATTACTTGCCCAGTTCTCTTGAAATCTCTACGGAAACTCCTGCTGGTATAATATTTAAGACTTTAGTCCCTAAAGCAACGTTTTCCATATGACCTCAGGCCTAAAGCTACCTATGTTGCGTCAAAACTGCTCAGACATGTTGATGCTGGCATCAGCTCAAGTTCTTTTAAAATACAGTTAAGATGTGCAATAAAAAGAGAACAAAGAAGTCACCACATGAGAAAAAATTTCAAAAGTTACTGATCTTGCACAGAAACATGAGCAATCATTTCAAAGAGTGGCTGAGTGCCCTCCTCTCCCAGATCTTGCTCAGCCATTACACTCTTCAAAGTACTGCATGTCACCCTTCAGCTCTGTCAATATGCTATAGATCAAGGATGGAGATACAAGTTAATATATAACCCAAGAGAGGTGAATATATTTGAAATTCCATCTGATCTTCATCAAAGGAAACAATTTTTCACCCTTACTTCAGAGTGCAAGAAGTTACCAAATGCCTCTGAGGACGATGGCTGCCCTTCTGAAATAAGGCCTTCCCCCCCACAGCAACACCACCAGCTCCAGGTGGACTATATGGGCTCTCCATGGGATCTTCACCTTTCAATAGTGGCTCAGAACCAAGAATGTTACTATGGAAGAACAAGGGCGGAAGGGCTGAATCCCAAGATAAGTTTGCAGCAGAGCTGACCTCATCTGCTGTTCCCTAGGGCATTCCATTTAGGATAGCATGAAGTTCCTGAAACAGTATATGAAAAACAGACATTGAGGTTTTACTATTCATAGGCAGGAAGTAAACAACATTTAGCAGGAATTAAAACCACTTATTCAGAGAAATTTAAAACACAAACCCCACATAGAAATCATGCTGGGGTTAAAGCAGTACTTTAATCCAATGAGGGAGCACTGGAGGAACCACAAGAAAATCTACACTTGTAGTGCACGCACACACATACACCTGTGAAGGTACAGAGAGAACTAGAGATGCAGGTATCCAATGTTCTTCAAGAAACACGGCCACTATAGAGTAGTAAGAATTAGTTTGGTTCAGACCCATTTCCAGAGAAGTCAGTAGAAGATAAACAGCAACAAAAACCTCCAAAACAAACAACACATTTCAGTGAGCAGAAAATCAAGGTCCTGATGAGCTCTTCTGAAAGTCCCCATCCTACATGCATGCTCTGCTGAGAGAAACCTGTGTGAGCTGTCAAAACATGGCAGCTTTTGTCCACTTTGAGATCTGTCCCATGCAGATGAGTCTCACCCAATTTCCTCCTTAATACGTGAAAGAAATCTACTCTATAAAGTATGCATTTAAATATTCTCTAATACTGAAGATTATCTTTCTAACATGCTGCAGACACATTCAGGGGAAATTAACTGGGAAATAAAAGGTTTGAGAAACATCAGCAATACAGAAAAGAAGCAGAAGATACCTATGATGGGCCCAGAATTTCACACCTATCACTGCAGCAAGCCATGTTCTTTTATTCAAATCTTTACACTTTTTTTCTACTGTGATGACCTCGAAGACAAGTATCTGTGGGCCTTAAATCCCAGGCACCTTAGCTGCCTGAGCTGCAGCATTAGGACCCATAGATGAAGGCAGCTGGCACTGTTCTCCACTCATATAGTCTGTGACAAGCTCATGTGGACTGCACTGCAAACAATACAAGCTCTGTATTGGTCTATTGGTCCCCTGCCACCAAACTGGCCTTGAGATCAAGTTAAACTAGAACAGTCATGTCAGGGGAACATCACAGAGCAACCATTCCAAGGAAAAGGCTTTTGCTTTAGTTAAACAGACTTACAGTGATCTCCCCTAAATATTTCTCACTCCCTCACTCCCCACTCCAGTATACTGCAATTTGTTCCAAGCAGTTGAAGACTACAGAATACTCCGTACTCTGAGATCAACATTTCTGTGTCTTCTTCCCTCAGAGGCAAATTAACAACTAAGGAAGAAAGAATTTTAAAAGTACAATACTCAGTGCTTACATCATGTCAGCAACTCAAAGAGGTGCATGTACTTTTTAATGTACTTATCAATTGCAATTCTAGAAAACTGGACATGCCTCTACTCAGCCTTTCACAATAGACACCAGTTTTTGGAAAAAAAAATTTGTTTTTTCCAGTACCAAAAAAATCATACTTTTCAGGATCTTAGAAAGATGAAGAAAAACAGCTTTTGGTCAATTGCATCTAATGCAGCCAAAGTCTCACACCCAGCTAATAAAAAAATAATTCTTTTGTAGCCAAGCTGTTCTATACTGATATCTGGGTATTATCCTGGTGCTGGAAACACCTAATTCATAAAAATCTGGAATTCTATTCAAAATCTGATGGGACACATGAATTTCAAGTGACAGGTACACCACAGACAGAGCACAGAGAACATCTTGGTTTTGAGTCCACTCATGAAAAATCATAAACATTTACATTCTGCAAGAGAATAGACACATACTCCAGGGCATCCCAAGGCCAACTCATTGCTCTGGCCCCCTAGCTTTATAATTCTACATATAACTGAAATAAACCCAGCTCAAAGCACCATTGTGAAAACCCAATGTACTCAAAAGTTGCTCCATTTACATGTTCTCATGTCCTAAGAGATGGGCAGAGAACATGACAAAAATATTAGGAATTGGGTTTTAGGAACTGTGATCTCACAGATGAGAACAGAACAATTTCAACTGAAGTCAATGAAATTACACCCACAGACGTGAGATCACAACGTGGCACTCATAAAATACCTTCAATCATAAAATCCCCAGATGCAATGCCTGTGGCCAACATTTATATTAGCCACACGTGCATTATCCTGAAAGAAGGTTTCAATTATTTTTATAGTGAGATAATGGTCCCTTGATGATCCTGAAGTCTAGTAGCATGTAGCAATTAAATTTCATTCTTGAGAAGACATTAGCAAACATCTGCTACTTTGAATCTATACAAGAATTAGCAATTTTTCCATTTCTTCGCAATAATAGTGAATTTCCACAATACCATAAATAGCTACTGTCAAGCTACACACAGAAATTTGAGGAGAAAGCAGGGGAAAGTCTTCTCCGGGCCAAGCACAAACTGGAAGTTTTACACTTTGCCAGTTGCAAGAAAAATGGGAAAGAAAACACTTCATTCTGTAATAAAGTATCAGCTAACACACTTAGCAGAAGGAAACACATTCTTCACCAGCCAGATCTGACTTTCATTCAGTGAACTAAAAATATATCTAGAGAGGTTTGTTAATATGGTTGACCTCAAATTTTGGAACTTCCTTCCTTCCAGATGCAAAATAGCTCAAAATTATGCATTTTCAGGTAAGGATTCAAGGGCCCCTCTACTGTCTGTTCCACACAGAAGTTAATCACCAAGCACTAATGAACACAGTCAGTACTTCAAACTAAGGAAGCACTGTTATCCCCACGTATGGATAGAATATTGAGCACTTAGTCCCTTCTGTGTTTTCTAGGATACACTTTACAGAAAATATGCTTTTTCCCTACCAAACATAGTTTAGAGTTGCAGTTGTTTGACTTACCAAATCTGAAAGATTAGCCAGCCTTTAGGACAAATTCCTGTGATGAGCTGATTTTACATGGCCAATGATGTATTGATCTTACACTGTGAGGGATCAAGGGCGCCAGCAGGATTCTCCATGCACAGGGACACTAAAGGATAGAATTCTTGGGTGATCCTTAACATTAATCCAACATAATGCACTTACAACACTCCCAAGTACCTATGTATAATAATCTGGCAGATTATTCTCTGTTCTGTAGTTTTTCCTCCAAATAATTTACAGGTTTGGAATTTTTTTTAATAACTTCAGGATAGATAGTGAGCGGTTCAATAGTTCCCCTCAGTTTTTGGCTATGTTTGTATAGTCCAGTAAAAGGCACTGCTCTAAAGTGGGCACACATTTTTAAATTAAAAGATTTAATTTAAATCTTTTTTAAAATGGAATCCTATCCTTGATTGTCTAAAGAATTCCTTCAGCTGTTTTGATATATGTGGGGGTCTATATAAAACCATTTGGAAGCAACAGTTTCATCCCAGAGAACTGACACTTCTTTTATTGGCATGGTAGTGAGGAATGTGGAGTTACAAATCATGCAATCATTAGGAATAGCAGACATCTCAAAGACAAAATCTAAATAAATGGACTAAGCTTTTCTATAGCCACTGGCAAAGAAAGTGAGTATAATTATGTAGGAACAAAGCAACAGTACAACTATTACTCAGTGCATAAGCCCTCAGCAACTCAGTTTCATTATGCAATGTTTAATTCAGAGGAGCAAGACAGTCCCTCCATCTGAAAACTTTAATCCAAACCAAATTAAAAACCTAGGAAATGTAGCAAGCAGTTTAAACCACATTCTAAATAAAAACACAGAAAAATTGATGTCGGTCTTAAAAAGAGACAATAATGTGTAGCTCTATGGGTTTTGTTTAACTGCTTAATTTTGAGGCCAAGGCTCATTTGAATATTTATTTCATTCAAACTACAAATGAGGAAAAATATATTCACACAGTCTATAACAATCTTGCGTATAGCTAATGTTTACTTGTAACAGGGCTGCTTCACTCTACTTTTAACTCGCCCTTGAACTCCATCTCCTTAAGATGCCTTTGCAGTAAAAAAAGCTGGTAAAGTCGGCAGACTGACTTGACGTTACATGGAAAGAGGAGTTCTTCACAGCTGGCTCACAGTAACACCCTCTGATCACTTCTTGGCGACAGCTGTAGAGATCCATCACCTCTGTAAGCCATGAAGAAAGAAGAGGTGGGGGGAAAAAGCCTACAGGTTAATGTGGTGGGTTTTTTCTAATCTTTCATTCAGACGTGACAGAGAGATACAGCTCATTATGTCCAAGACAGTACACAGCTCTGACCTGCTTGTCACATAAAACCAATAAATTGCCTTCCTAAGGAAGTAGCACTAACCTAAATAAATTGTAGGCTGGAAACATCTTGCATCACCATGTCAGGACTTTTAGGTCATGCAGGCAGGCTAGTGCATTCAGCATCAGGTAGGCAAATGTCTCATTTATGTTTCTAAAACTCAAATTATGTGGTATTTCACAAACCTTTTTCTACTGAAACATCTTTTTTGGTTCATCCAGTTAAAAGGCTGCAGGATGAAACTGTGATATTGTGAAGGAAGTAATTTGCCATCCATTTTTTTAGGAAGGATGATGAAGACATGCGAGGAACACCCACAAAAGCAGTAAAGGAAGGTCTACCATATGTAATTGTATTGCTCTGCACTGCTGTGTAATCTAGTATAAAACTGGTTCTTGTTTTCTTTTTAGTCTCTCATCCTGCATCTGGCAACTCTTCCCATCCTTAGTGAATGATCCTGATCATTCTCAACTCTCTCACACCTCACCTTATTAGCTCAGCTAGCCTACTGGGGGTCTTTACTGTGCCTTTGACTTAAATAGGAATTTTTCTGTTGGTGCAAAGAAATCCTGACCGAAGTCTTCAAATAGTGCCAATACATATGCTTATGGCTAAATACAATTGTGAAAAATGAGGCAATACAGCAGTTAGATCCATTACATGTTCTTGCAGTGACTAACAACTTCTTTTGTGTTTCAGAAGATTTTTAAGAGTCAACTGAAGCATGGGAAAATATTTAATGCGATTTTCCAAAGCACTGTATTTCTGAAGCTCTGCCAGTCATGCAGTAGATTGAACACAGCATTACGAAGTATTCTCACATGTAACCACAGGGACTCTATGACACAGGTCGTTTAAAGCCTTGTGAGATTCATTTACAATTCTAGGTAAAGCACATTTCTGAAAGTATTTCGCTGGCAACTCTCTGAGGTTTTTGTGTTTCAAAAACCAGAGTGCAAATCTCACGGCCTCTAGCCCCGGCAATTCACATCCTATAAAGCATTCAGAATTTTTATCTTTTGCAGAATAGCTGAAATCCCATGCTCTTGCAAGACAGTTTTTATATTTTTTTTCCCTTAAACAATAAAAATAACAAGAGCTGTTAGCAGGTTGGAAGAGGGTCAACGAAACTAGTATCATGGGCTTTTTACTTCCTTTCTTTCATACTCCATGGGGAGTCTAATGATCAAAACTTAGCAAAGTGCGTAAGTATGTTGTGTAACAGGATTGTTAGATCTCTTGGCTTCAAACTAAAAAGACTATAAACCAAAATTCCTATTATGGATATTTCTTGATGTTTGGTGGTCTGTTATGCATTCCCAATACGGATAGTAATTTTCATCTTCTTGCCATTAAGATTTCTGATTAAAAAGCATTGCTGCAATACTTCCATGAAATTACTGTAATTTGGGAATTTTTCTTTTGAAAAGAATGTAACAAAATAATTAATGTGTCTATCAATTCCATTCTCTTAGTTAATGCCAAAAGTGGAAGGGACAAATTATAACCACTTGCTTGCTTTGGCTATCACATTGACAAAATGTCATAGAATCACAGAATCATTCAGGTTGGAAATGGCCTTTGTGTTGGACCCACTTGGAGCATTTCCACAATGGCAGAAGCTCCATCTACTTCTGCCCACAGAGACCTGTCTGAATGGACAGCACAGACTCACAATAAACATCTGAAATAAAGCTGGGTCTTCCTAGAAACATCTGAACTAACACTTCACTGCTGATCCACAGGAAAAGGGAAAGCAGACAAATTTGAAGCATATTTTGTACTTATGCTCAAGCAATTCCTGGTTGAAGCTTAAAAAGCTGGTTTTGATCAATGAAGTTCTCTGTTTCTCCATGCTATGTTAAGGAATGCCTCACCTTTTTGTCTGATGAGATGGCCTGAGACTTGCCCCCACCAGAGCCAATCTTTCCAAAGCTTCCCTTATTAAAGGCTTTATCTGTTTGGAGGGGTTTTCTGCACATCTGTGGATTACACTGCTGTGGATTACAACCAGTGAGCAGCAAACGTTTTTGAGCTTCACCAGTGTGACTAAGAAAGGAATCTAGCCTGAGTGCCTTAAACACCAAACACCAGCCAAATCTTAGCCACATGGAATTCAATGGCAAACTTCCTACTGATTTTGTGGAATTCAGAACTTACTTTCTAGTCACAGACACTTATCTATTAAAAAACACAGAAAGAATCTGACATTAGACTTCCTCAAAGTATGTACTAATGTAAAGCTTTTTGCTACATTTTAACAAGCACCTAATGTTGAAACTTTTCTTCCAAAATTAAATTTCACATCCTTTGGTATTTCTTACACAGTATTCAACTTTTGCACTCTCTTGGTATTTTACAAGCAGATCTTAGCACCATAAAACAACATACCACATATAAATATAGACCACATCAGATATAGCAGACTTCTCTCAAAGAAAGTGAATTCAGAAATTCTGTGGAGTAGTTTTTCCTCTAAATAGCTAAGTCAGTCCCCCAATAAATGCAAAGTAGCATTTTAGATCTTCACGCATAACTAGAACATTATTTCTGAACTCCTCAGAGAAGATACAGATACTTAACAAGCTTTTTTTAAAAGAACAGATCCAAATGCCCCCGAAATCAAAATGACCAAAACATGAAACTCAATCAGGAAATTAAATAAATTCCTAAATTTCTGCACATGGCTGGACTTGCCTCAACAGGCCTTATATGCATCTGCAAATTATAAATGATAGTTAGATAATCTTGTAACCATAACCGTAGATTTTATTGCATATTTTGAATAGTTATTTGCTTCCAAAAGATGCTAATATTTAATTTAGCTGTTTCATTTAGATGTTTCTTTCTATCACTTTTCTGGAATTTTCTTCCAGAAAAGCGATAGAAAGAAACATCTAAATAATTCAGAATTCCTTGTTTTTTCAGCAGAATTCTGTTTTTTCAGCAGAATTCCGTTTTTTCAGCAGAATTCCTTGTTTTTGATTATTGGCCCTGAAAATTGGGGTTATTTATTTCTAAGTCAGTCAAGCTGTGTCTGTTTTGTAGAGAGACAATTAACATCAGTTGTACACTGCAAACAAACCAACTGACTACTACTGAGTTTATAATTTCTCATATTTTAACACACTAAAGGCAAAACACTTCAGGTAGAATATTAAAAAAAAAAAAAAAAAGTCGACTTGCCCCATAAGATGTACTGCATGGTTTAATTTTGGTACTAGTCAATGGTAACTGAAGTGCAGAAGTGTTTCAAGCAAATTTTTAATTATGCAGGCAAACTGGGAAAAGATGACCAGAAAAGACTAAAACATAAATCAAGCTAACCATGTATAAAATTAAGATAAAGCACGCACATGCCATATTATCCTTTGAAAAAATCCAAGTGGCCAGATTTCTGTAAGAAGCAGTGCAGGTTTTAAGGAGCAGTGAGTACTGTCATTAGATGAGTCCTTACTCTGCACTTACACCTTCCACAATCATTTGATGCACCAGAAGGTGTTGGGAGTAGCTGTGGTTTTGCTAATCCAAAACCCACACAATCATCAGAGTTAAATGAGAGCTGACTAACATAACAAGGAGTTAACCCTTTAAATAAGATGTTGCAGGGCTCCTCCTCAAGGGACTTCTTGATTGCTATAAAAACAATGTTCTAAATCCAGCTTCCATTGCTAGAATAAAAACAAATGCTTCTTCAGTTACGAAATTTAATGGTTTCAGTATCAATGTAAAAACTGGCTTCAAAATAACACTTTTCCAGAGGTCATGGCTCACAGCTTCCAGGCAATCCATCATCAAAACCTTTCAAAAGTAGGAGCCAAATTTAACTTCAGCACCTGATAGGACAGTATTAAACAGACAGACTGGCACTAAAGGATTCTTACATAGGAGCTTACACAAAGCCCTCAAAAACGTGTGTTATCATAAAACATACTTAGGCATCTCATGTGATCTCAGCAAGCAAGCATGGGTGAGTTCACCTCATATGGCACTGAAATCAATGCTGCAGATTTACTGCTTCCTTCTCCTAAAGTAATGATGGAAGCCATTATTCTTCCATATTACCTCCTCCATTGAGCTCTTCAGGCTGTTGTGTTCTGCTAAAGACATAAAACTTCAGCCTTGGCTGTTTATTTGCACTAAAATACAGAAACTGATCCATCTTCTGCAGCTGCTAGCTTGTTCAAACCCCAGTTTAGATTGTATCTGCCTCATCAGATTTCCCCTTTAGTGATACCTGAGTAATTAGTTTTATTTTCTCCACACAAGCCTGTTTATAACATCTTTTTCCTAGCTGAACTGCCACAAGTTTGTCAAATGGAAGAAGAGTCAAGCTAGAAACTTGTTTTGGGGCATGGGGACTGCTTTTAATTTTAACATTTAAAATGCATGATATATGGGTCATCCAAATGAGCAAGGTTTTAAAATTCAAAGGAAAGTAACTGTGATTAACAGATGGTTTTACAAGAGCAGTGGTGAATAAAACCTAGCCACTAGGCAAATTCTAACAAGCCAAATTGACCAATGTAAAGGAAAGAGGTGATGACATCCAGATGCAAAATAAGCAGCACTTTTAAAAAGTTTCCTTTTTTGAAACAATCTTTGGAATTTATTGTCAGATTTTATTTGCATATTTTCCACTGAGTTTTATTATAATGTCCATCAAGAGATGAAAGTTGTCATGCTGTGTTACTGTTCCCCTTATCCAATTATTATGGACACTGATTAGAGCATTATGAGGAACATTCAAAACTCTAAGGCACAGGGACATGAAAAGGTTATTAAAGGCCGTCCTTTCACAGGAGAGTGAAAAGGCTTCAAGGAAGCACAATTGGATGTCAATGCTCAAAAAAGTCAGTTTGCCCATATAATTTCCTTCACTGCCTATCCATACTCTAGCTCAAGCTCCTGCTGCTCACCTGATACCACACAAAGTCTAAACACACACATGGTTACCAGTCTCTAAAAAATTTCAGCTTCCATGTTCCTCATCTACTTGATTTTAGGTGGCTCTCAGCAGGAGAATAAGTGGAAAAGGCCTGATGTGACAGTGCTGACAGAAGAACTGAGGCTGCACAGCCCCATGTTCCCAGGTGCAACCAGCAGCAAGGCTGAAAATGTGTTCTCAGTAGAGAACACACAGCCCCTCCTCAGCTGAACAGGAAGGGGTCTCCTAGTCAGAATATGTCTGTTTTATATGCAGACACATGTCTTTATTATGCATGTGTGTGCATATTTATACACACACATGCATGTCCACAGACATGAGCAATACAGATTCCTTCAGCTGCTGGGCTCACAGACTCTGCCCAGTATGCATATATTCTGGACCCCAGTGCTCCCAGCTGCTGGCACAGACTGTTACACATATATCCAGATATCTCCAATACGTGCTCATTGACTCATCTTGATGGGTTTCAGATCTGGACTCTGGGGCTGAGGCTCTCCTCAGACAGTCCTGAAAAGGACTCTAGAGCTGGTGTCCCTTTCTTTGTGTCTTTAGTTAGTTTTCTGCCTGCTATTGTTCCCTGTGCTCCTCTGGGCCTGGTGAGGTGGGACTTTGGTGGGCTCATGGCTCCAGCTGACAGCCTGGGAGGAGTCCAGAGCAGGGAACCAGATGGGATCCTCTGTCTGCCTTTGTCTATGCTCACAAATTGTAGCAGATTGTCCCACACTAGAGTGACCTGGCAATTGAAATGCCCTGCCCCACCTCCAGATTTCTTTTCAATTAATTTATTTTTCTGTAATTGCTGAACATCTGCTCTTCCTGCTGAGCATTTGGTATAATTTAGAGGAAGAATGAAAGGCATCCGTATTGGAAGCACAAACAGAGACACTTAATTTCAGACAAAACAATCCTCACAGAGAGCATAAAAATAAATTCCAAACAAATACTAAGGTGAATTTTCCAAATGCCAGTCCCCCTTGCTTTAAGAGATGCATTGAGCATTTGTCTGTGATTTTTTAAACTTTTAGTTTACTATCTGGCAAAGAACTCCATAAACCTCATTCAGCATTCACCCTAACTGTGGGTACCTTCAGGCTGGCCCTACCCAGAGCTCCCAAGCTGGCTTTGCCACACAGGATGCTTTCAGCTGGTCCAGCACATCCCCTTGGGAGGAGAGCAGGAGAGGTGGCCAGCAGAGCAGACAAGCCTCCCTGGCCCACGCAGGCAGAGCTGGGCTGGATGACCACGGTCCTGCCAAAAGGTATTTCAGCCTTCTGACCAAGCACTGCAGGCAGCAGCCTGCTGCACTTGTGGGGAGTTGCTAAGCATTTTGACCAATTCTTTCCAAGCACGGGGAAAATTACTGCTGCTTATGTAATCTGTCTTTTGCCAAATGGGAATCTGGGAGTTCAGCTGAGCTGACGTTAACATTTAAGTTAAGGAGCCAAAACATTTTTCACTCTGATGCTCTTTTGGTTTCCACCACTGACTACAGATTCTGCTAAAAAGTTACATCACAGTCCTAAATACCACCTATAGCATTCGGATCAAGCAAGGTGTTTTATTTGAGGTACAGTTTGGAAGGCAAATTTTGGGAATACAGGGACATCAAGTCGTACATAGCAGCAGCATTGAACAGTATAAGCCCCACAGGGCCCAGGTACTGTGTAGCACCTGGTTATCCCACGTGACAGTGGGTACCCTGCTGACCTGTGGCTCCTGGAAAGACACAGCCCCAAGTGTCTTCAGACAACCTTCCCACCTGGTTTCTTAAATTGGAAACTCATTTAACCTCTGAATTGTCAGCACATAATTGGATTGATTTACACTCACAGTCTGTTTGTAACATATCCCTTGAAGAAGCTGAGTTCATCGTTTTTATACCTCTTAATATAAATACGTATCATGAAAAGAAGATGTTTATGCCAAGAAAAGAAAACAGATGTGATTAAGAAGGATCTCTCTCAACCAAAACAGCATACTGGTTAATTGAAAGCCTGTTTCATAATTTGTCAGGGAATGGCAGCGATAACTATCAATTTCAAAATAATAAGCATAAAATAAATACAGAAAGCCAACTGAAGGAAGTCTGTTACGGAAGTCTTTTACAGCATTAATAAACCCCAAATCCTGGAAAGCTTTAAATGGTTCAAGACCACATGTTCTTATTGGGTACAAAAGCTGGCTTATAAACTGCATATGAATTAAGAACAAAACAATGGTAATACTCTTCAGATTACATCTGTGATTAGAAATGGCTCATCCAAAAAGAGGATGCCAACCCACCTGCCGCTCCTGTAACTTGAGTTTGGGTCAATTCTTACTCTCAGTCAAGTTTCTGCTAGCTTGAATGAGAGTTGATCACACTGATGCTCAGAAAATTAATGCCTCAAGTTTAGAAACTTAACTCTTGTATATGTATACAGGAAAAACAGTTTATTCTGTTTATTTCATGGAGCCTTAAAGAAAACAAGCCATGAGGGCATACTGGTACAAACAGGTGCGACAAAAATCACAAGCTCCCTCTTCCGTAAATATCTTTGCTTGGCAATGCATTTCTTTGTCCTTATATCTGCTAAGGGATGACTTCAGCAAGGTTGAGGAAACAGCTGAAAGCAGCAATACCGTTTTTAACTGGTTTTAATTCAAAAGCCCCTAAACACTGTCCAACAAGAAGCAAATTAAAACTAAACAGACAGGTGGTGTTTTGTGTATCCCTTTTCCCTAATTAAATTTTAGATACCTTGTGAAAAGGATATACAACTGGTGCCACCCCCAAACAAGCCTCTGGCTGTGTCACTGCTGCAACTGAAAGGGTTGAATTTTTGTTTTTCTCATACCCAGCATCCTGTGACAGCAGAAAATGCTTTTACATTTTTCTTACATGCACGGCTAATAAACTTGATGAACAGGTCTACCACTCTCTCATGACTCAGCATCAGCCAAGTTTGTTTTGGTAGCTATGGGCTTTTCTCCTTTCACTATTTCCTCCAAAGCTGATCCATATTTTCAGCTATTACAAAAAACCAAACAAAAAATCCTAAAGAAAACCCCCGCAAGCAAACAAATAAACCAAAAAGGCGAGGCCAAAGAGATGCAAAGACAAAACAGGTTTGCTTTACTTGATCTAGCTAATCACAGCACAGCAACATAAAAATTCTGGCTTTCTTCAATACTATACTCCAGCTGAATGCCACGTGTAGGGGTAAGAGTAGGAGAGCCTTGTGACACTTGCAGGCACCTCACTGCAGTTTCCTGTGTGATATAAACAGACCCATGTCAGGCAGTAAAGCTGATTCTCAGAGAACCAACGACAGGTGTCATCAAAGTCACAGGAACCCGCAGCAGGGAAAAACCGCGGCTCAACGCCAGTGGCAGTGTCTCGGGCTTGACTCATTTCCAGTTATGCCAACACACTTCAGATTGTCAAATTTACTTTGAAAACCCTACAGACTTCCCTAAAATTGTTTCTGTAACAGAAATAAGTAAAAGCTGGAGTACTGTGAGATTTGATTCCAATCAGTGTGATTAAAATCTCACTGAAAAAAAAAGAAAACATGAGGAAAACAAAGTAGAGATGGTGGATCTTGGCTATGGTTGCTGCTGCTGTTCCTTTGCTGCACTTTATTTTAAGTAAAGCTACATTTTTAAACACTGACAAAGCTCAGTAAAATTTAGTAGCTATAACTTACAGCTAGTCTTGGTTAGATTCTCCATTACCTGAAGTCCTTAAATCAATATTGGGTACCTCCTCAGAAGATAAGCTGTAGTTCAGCCAAGTTTACTGAGCTGTATAAAAAACGACTAGATTAAATGCTCTGGTTTGTGTTTATATAAGATTGCAACCATGACATAATGTCTCTACCCTTAAGTATCCACTAGGCTATAGAATAGCCTAAATTCAAAGGCTGTATGTGGGAGCTGTTGATTCTAGTACACCAAAGGTGGGCATGTAAAACATCACATGACAAACAAGAGAAAAACAGTGCAGTAACTACAATGCTGGCAACTTTGGTGAAGTATGGAAAATTACTGCACACACTAGTATGTTGCAAATACAGTGCTGAAAATAAAATTCACATCTTATAACAAGACAAACAACTACAGAACATATCTGTCTTACCAGTGCCATGGCAACTGTAAAATAAAACACACACACTGACCTGAAATAGTAGCAACTTCTTCCCGTTAAGAATATTGCTTGTAAGGGAACAAGCAAGAGCCGACTGACCACATATCCATAAAAGCTGGGAATGTTTTCTGTTTCCAGAAAGTGTTTCAATGCCTTTATTATTTTTATCAAAATAAAGAGACCAAAACAACAACAACAAATTAAATTAAGAAAGAAAGAAAAAAAAGAGGTGGGTTTGTCACTGATTTTACAGTCCCCAAGTACATGAAGCTAACAAGCTGAACATATGCACACTTCAGGGACTTTCCATAATCCAGACCATCCAGTTTCCACTTGCCTCAGAATGTGCTGATAAAAACAAACTCCCTTAACCAGACCCTCATCCCACAGGCTGACCTAACCCTTACACACAAGCATCCCGCTCTTTTGTCTAATCAAAGAGACAGTGACCAGCTCACATAAGTAGGCTGACAAAGTAAAAAAGGAACAGCTGCATCTGCCCAGCCAGGGATTAACTGGCATTTCAGCCCTGTCTGTCTACTGATCAGCTTTCATATTACTAAGATTCACTACTTTTATGCCATTAACTTCAGTGAATTTTTAAGAAATGCAATACACAATTGGATAGACCTGTAAGAAAGGTTGTACCTGGTTGATTGGCGACTCCTTCCTAAGGAAAATCTTGCACAGGATGTTTTACAATTGTATATCAGATATTGTCCCTTATCACTGCTGGCAGATTTCAAAACAGAGAGAAGTCCTGAAAATAGAAAACTCCTAAAAATCTGGTAAAAAATCAATGTGGGGAAAGGAGAGTATAATCAGAGTGTGTAGGGGAAAAGGCCCCAAATGTGAACTGTGCCTTTGCCATTGTCTGTCTTATTTGGTGGTACAGCACCAAAACAGCTTCTGAGAGGGTGTAGCAGACAATGGCTATTGCTCAGTGTAGTATTCAGTAAGGAGAACAGTGTGGAGTTGGATGTATCCAAGCAGAAAAGGATACACATCTAGTCATTATCCTATTTTCAAGCCACAAACAGTTTGCATTTGCTTGTTTAACCATAATATATTTTACTATTAGTAAATGACTATATATGTATGTTCACAAGTTCTCCACATCTGAGAAAAAACTCAAAGCAGAAAATCCTGCCTAGTATCAAGTATCATTTACCATCTCCTACAATACATATAACTGTAACAGAAAAAATCTTACATACTGCACTGGACATTTAAATATTGTCTAGCAAGCAGAAATAAGAGCTAATACATATACTCACATATACCCCTTCATGTCTTTACTCTGACTAACACAAAGGCCAGATTTACAAGTACTTCATAAATTTGTGAAAACTAACATGGAAACTGCTCTGCAGCTCAGTGACCTGTTGGAACCAACTCAACACAAGTGCTGTGCACATAGTCCTTCCCAGTAACACAAGCCTGTGAGCCACCAAACGGGAAGGGAAAACAGCAGAACAACAGGCATGTTTCTACATTTAATAACCAGAAACAGTTTGGACTGCTATTCTCTACCCTGTTCACTGACTTTCTAAGAGCTCCCATTTAAACATCTAGAATAACTTCTCATGAACTACTTAATCCAGTTCCCCAACCTGAAAGTCCTAACAGCTGCTGCTGTTTGAAGCATCCAGAACATTACTTGCATATACTTTGTAAAAATGGCATTTGCTAGTAAAAGCAAAGCTTTTAAAGCTTAGGGGAAATAGCCTTGGGGTTTTCCCCTTCTGAGAGCTTAAAGTTTTATGAGTGAACCTAAAGGACTGCCAGACTACTAAAGTGACAACACATTACAAAAAAATTTCCTATGTGTTTTGCAAATTTGAAGTCAGCCACATTTCACTACTGACATCACGGTTTTTAATATCAGCTCTAATGAAATATAATTCTCCAATGACATAACTGTGAAGTACAGCATTTTGATTTCACTAGCTGGCAGAGAGGTTTTGGCCTTATTATTATTATTTCTTATGTAGAGCCAAAAGTGTTCTAGGCCCTGCACAGACATGCCTGAAGACAAAACCTTTTCCTTGTATCTGCTGTAAACACAGAGGCTGCAGGGTATTCAGCTTTACAGAACAGGTCACGCATTTTCACACGACTGCTATGGCCAAGTCATATGGTAGGACACAGGAATAAGACAAAACATAAGAAATAGTTTGCCTTCATTTTCTCTACAGTTTCATTTTCACTAAATCTCTTTGGATAGGATTGGACAGTTTCTGGTTTGGGAGAATGTCGCCGTTAATTGGAAAAAATCCTACAGTCAATGAAGAAATTCCAGCCATCATCACAAAAGCCTGAGGGGAGGGGGGCACAAGCTGAGGATTAAAATGATAGTCTTATTTTTAAATCTGGTTCTTCCTGAGGTCACAATTCCTCTGCTGGATGAGAGAGGTGTTTATTTTAGAATTGATACATGCACAGCTCACAACAGTTTAACTACACAACAATAAAGATTAAAAAGCTCCCATTTGCAAGTGACTGAACTAAGGATTTAACTGAGAAGAGCTCTGCCTTCCCTAGACCCTAAACACCCAAGAAACAGGGATGACAGAAATAGCTACACTTCTCCCATAGGGCCTGCACCCCCTGATGAATAAGATAAAATCCAAGCATGGAAGACAGCAAGTGAGAGAGAGAGAGACTTGTCTACTCCAAAGGCCCCAAGTAGTTGGTAGGAGCATTTGACATGGCCACTTCATTCTGAATTTGTCATGGGGTACTCACGCTGTACTCACCCCTTCACCTACACATCCTGCTCAATGCATGTCTCTTCAGGTCTCCAGTGGTGTTACTTGGGACAGAAATTGCCTCAGTTTGGCTGCTGCCTGCATGTTGTGCCTTGGGACCGAGCAGTGACCCTGGTATCACCAAGTCCTAGGGGATACTGACACTCCAGGAACACCTCCACACAGATCCAGCTCCAGCTTAAGAAGGAATTTGAAAGGGATATCTCATGGCACAGCTCACACTAACAAGTCTAGGCCTGACCTGCTAAAACACACACAGAAGGGATAAGCCATACTGACAGGTACAAAGGGGACGCCTCTGTTGTGGCAACATCTCCTAGGGGCTGTCATGAGTGGAAGGTAACAGGACACAGTCTCTTTGTCAAAGGGCTGATGCACACTCAGCTTGAAGAAGAATAAGAACCAGCATTCAGCACATTAAATTGAAAGGTGGAGAGAAAAGCCTCCAAAAACATAAAGTGCAGATGGCTGGTGAGAGTTAACAAAAAGGTTCATTTGTTGGCTTCCTGTATAAGTCTTGAGACAATACCTTGTTTGATTCATAAAACACAAATGCACTAGATCAGCAGCAATTTTGCCTTTGGACTGGACTCTGATCAGGGTATCTTGGTACCCTTGCCCTCCTTTTGAATCTTTCTGAAATCCCAAAGCTTATTTAAATGGGGGTTTGCAGACCCTGAACTGCAGCCTGAACATGGTTTGAACTCTCAGTGAACCACTGACAGATGCACATAACTTCCATTTGGGGCTACAGCAGAAGCTGAAAAGAAATCATGTTTGATTTTTCTACTTCGTGGGGCAGCTGAGGAGAACAGTCCACATAATGCATCATGGTGCAGCTTGGAGTGGTGGTGGCTGTCTCTTTTGGTGCCACAGCTCATTTCTGTAAAGATAGCTATGCAGGATGAAGTAAGTGTTATCCTTCAGTTTCTCTAGACTGCTGACAAACATTGCACTGGTCTCCAACGCTGATGGAACACAGAAGAGAAAATACAGAGCATGACTTCCCAAAAACGGGTAAAAACTTTGGTTTTTTTTTCCTCTGGAGGACACTCTGGGAAGAGGCAGAGGATAAATGGGGTCAGAACAGCCTTTCCCAGCTCCATGCAACCAAGCACAAATCAACAGCAACAGAGATGTTGTTACCTCTGAGGGGCTGTGTGCAGTGTGGCAGACAACAGCACAGTAGGAGAAAAACTGCAATGCATATTTGCTCTCCACAGCCAAGAGATCACAGTCAGGACTAACACACTTAGTGAAGCTTTGCCTCAGAAGGGAGAGAATCAAAACCAAGGAAGGATGGCAGGGTTTGTCCCACTGTAAATGCTGGCATTTATAATGAAGAACAAAGTGTCACCGGATGCCTGTTGCAGACACTCATGGTTTGCTTTTCACAATGTCACATAATGATGATTTGTATTAAGATTTCATATAGTAGTAGTTCTTTCATTTAAGTAATTTTCTGCGTGTAGGAAATGGTCTCCTTTGACCATACCAAATATTGTCCCACCAATCTTATTGCCATAATCAGCTACCAATGTTTGTTTTAGGGCACTGCCATTTCTTAAGAGCACTTACCTCTTTATTAGAGGACAATGAAAGCCTAAAACCAACAGAATACTCTTCCCCAAAGACAACATCCTTTTCATCAGGCACTGAAGCAACAAATGCCATAGGAAGGAGAAAAAAAATCAATAAATAGTTACAAAAACAATCTAAAGCCTCTGTCTGTGAACTCAAAAAATACTATTTTTCACACAGTTCTAGAGTCCTAATGTCAAGTTATACTAAAGCAGTATTAAATCCTCTACATCTTCCACCCACACAAACGAAGCAGTCCCCTCCTACTCCTCCACAGCTTCCAGCCTCAAATATCCTGGCGTAAAATGATCAGACAAAATAGGTGACTTATGTTTTTATTGGTTCCTCCAGACTATGACGACATTTCCTAAAACACTGAGCCAGGAAACTATTAATGTCTCTGAAAAAGTGGAAAGGGTCAGGCTATTTTAAAGGATGTGTTTGCTAAGAGGCCTTTGTTATAGATGTATAGGCCACTTACTATTTGATTAATAATAACAAAAGTATTTTGCATTCCCGTAACATTTCTAGCTCCAAGGCATATTGTGAACATATTTGTTATATTTTGTTACAAATATGTCCTTGTTTTTCATGTGTTATGAAAACATTACCCCTAGTCACCTTTCTGAGAATTAAAATAAGCAGGTTAATAAGCTTGCCTAAGATTTTGTAAAGTATTATATCTATTCCAAGATCAGACTTACCCACAGATCCATATGTGCTCCTAATCTCAGACTTTTATTGGAGAGAGAAATCAAAATGGTCTCAGCTTATCATCATTATAAAAATGAAAGACCTGGAAGATTTTCTAGATTTATCTCAGCTGTGTTGGCCTGCACTTGGCAGCACAAGTCAGGTCAGGCACTTGCAGGTGAGGTCAGAGATCCCTTAAAAAGCTCTCTGTTTGTTATGTACAAGCACTAAACCAGAGCAACCATAGCACAATGAGTGCTGGACAAAGATCCCACAGAGACTCCTCAAAACTTTCTAGTTTTCTAGCACATACTACATGTATATAGCTCTTCATTTTGGCTGCTTTGTCAGTAGGTCTGGGAAATATCAAGGGGGACACAAAGGACTTGCACAAAAGCCTCAGAAGTAAACACTCTACAGAGACATCACCACTTCTTTTGTGGCCAGAGCAATCTCACCCACAAACCCAGTTCTGATCCTGGCTGCACAAGAACACGCGTGAAGGTCAGCTCCCTAACACAGGAGTGCAAAGCAGATAGTACCATGTGTTTCACACAGGAGAGCACTGAGGCATCCTAAAAGAAGTACAAGTCACTCTGTTTTTACTGACTAAGGAACTTGACTCATCTGTCACATCGCAAACAGTCACAGTTGGGTGAGACAACAAACGCTGCAGGTAAAAATCCCACTATTTCACAGTGCCACCTCCTGGGCAAGCAAGACTGGAAAACACTTCAATGTGTCCCTTCTCTACTGCAGCATCCAACGTTTTAGTGTCGCCTCCCAAGCTCTGGCAGGCCAGGCATTACCTCTGTTCTCAGAAGGCAGGCTGTGAATACACGGAAAGAAGAGCAGATTGTTTACAGCTCTCCCCATGAAACGTGAGCTGCAGCAATGCCACTCTTGAGCGAGGCTGTATCTGCATAGGCAAGCACCACACAAACCCACAGGATTAAGTTCACTCTGGGTTGCTGGCTAATCACAAATTAGCAATCAGGGCTTCCTTTCAACATCCAAACAGGAAATGGGAGTGGAGGAAGTGAAAGCTTAATAATTTCTTGCATGTTAACAACTTACATGAGCCACTCCAATAAAAAAGCTTTGCTAAGTGAACTTAAACCTAGCACACAGTCTGTCTCAAAATGACAAGCATTTATCTTTAAAACCAAGCAGTGCATTTTGGAAAGACAACGGATGCAGACATTTAAATCAGCATAATTTAATTTCTAGGATCAGAAGACATTGAGCAGTGATCTGAAGCTGAGGACCCTAGTTTATTGTAATCACTAGTGTTGAAACTACAACCCCCAAACCAAACCCAAGGTGGCAATCCTGGCATCTCTCTTGAAATTTAGTGAAAAAACAGGATTAGAAGGGCAACATTTTAGTTATCACAAACTCTTAAGTCCATAATGGCCTCTGACAAAGGAGCAAGAAAATCAGGCCTAATGTTAGCTCCATTTCTTTCCACTATCTTTTAGGGCTACTGTACTCTTTGGCTGTGCACAACTCATAATATTTATCTGGCCACACACAGTTAAGTGTCAGGAAAGCTGGGAAATAAAGTTCCTCTAAGACATTAAGAGCCCTAAAATGCCTAAAGGAGCACAGGACTTTCAGGCCTCCATGTCAAGCACAGCAAGGAACATCTCTCCATCTTTAGGTTACGAGATCACAGCCTTGGCAATTGGGAAAAGCCTGGCCCATAACACACTCCTAATTTGGTGCTATCTTCACAGCAGGAGGAGGAAAAACAATTTTGTGCATCTGTTGAGCAATTCTCAAGAGTTCAAGACAGATGAAAGGCCAGTTTCTTGGTTGCCTGAAGATATTAAGACAGATTAGGGACAAAAGTAAGATGACTTAAATGGGTGGATGTAGACTGAGGACAGAAGAAAACTACAAGGTAGAATTCCTTGTTTTTTATGGATATACCAAATGAAAAAGAAAAATGTCTTGGAAGAACTCTGTAGTATAGAAAGAGAATATTTCAGTGGGCTGCATGAAATAAAGAACAGAAGCAATGGAATTTGGAAAAGAAACCCTGCTGTTAATACAACCACTACACAATCTCATTATCTCCCAGGGATGCAAGCAAGAACAGACATATAACACAGATAGTTACCATGGCCCACAATAAATTGGCTACGATAACCAAGGAGCTAAAACTGCGTGGGTGCTCTGCATTATGGAGTGTGAAAGTGAGTTTTTTCCCTACTTTCAGCAGTAGAGACATGGGCACTCCTAGTTCCAAGGCAGCATTTACCATGAAGTGTTGCCAGCCATAAGCTGCCTCAATGTACTTGTTACACTGTGCACATAGCTGGAAATGCACACCTTGCTGTGGACTCTTGTATAGTTCTTAGCAACAAAAAAGGGGGAAAAGTCTGTTGTACATGAACATCTGAATTTCCATCCTGGAGCCTTCAGGTTGCTTTCACAATAGGCATTCCCTGTTTCCAAGGTGACAGAAGGCAGAGCAGATATTTAATCAGCCTTACTTTTAGACCACCCATTTGCAAAAACTCTCCAGAAGACTTCTGAAAGCTGAAAAGTAAGGAGTCTGTAAGACTGCTGGGTTTGGTGTTGAGGTGTTTGTTTTGCAAGACCTAATCACTGGTAGTATTACATCTGTCACTGGCAACACGGGTAACTTCTTCTACAGTACTTGGATTGTGACCTGGCACTCCAATACTCCTGGTATCAACTGTGCCCAAGAATATATTTTTTGGTGTCACTAACTAACCACTTTTTTTTTTTAGGATGTTTGCATCCAGGGCAGCAATGCCACTTCCTACTACGTGATAAAGACCATGACGACATTGCAGGACTGCCACCTGCGCCATCGCCAAAATGACGGCATCTGCCAGAACATTCAGGTTTCCAGCCTGTGATGCTCCAGCAGGTTAGCTGATCTTCACTAAACTTCTGTGGTACCAAATGGTTTTCCTTAAGCCAGAGACTTCCAATTTTCCTTTTCTTTACTTCCAGTGAGAGAGGTAAAAGTTCCCAGACAAGGTTTCTTTGGTAAGGAGTGCTGATGAACTCATACCTGTTTAGCAGCTGTCACTCTATCAACAATCCACTGTCAAAAATAAGAGGAGGAATGTGCTTGACAACATGAGAGACAAATTATGATCTGTATCCTCCTAGCTCTACATTCATGTAAAATCCAAGGCTCGCATGTGCCATTCACTTGAGAGTCTAAAGGAAGGTGTAATTGTGACCAGTTTCTCTGGATCAGACACCAGGTAGCTGTTCAATAACATTAAGAATGATTTCACCACGAGATGCTTGTACTGGATCTCACCCAAAACCTTTTTATATTGCATATTTTACTGTTTTGCCGCAAATGTGGTCTCAAAGCAAAGTAAGAACTTTGATGAATATATGTATGAGATCATCCAGACAAGGCGACTGCATGTTTACAGAGGTGTGGAAACACTTGACAAAATAGATTATCTTTTTCCATCTGTATTCCAAAAAAAAGGTTTTCTTGGATGATGAACTCAGGAGTTTCCTGAATTTTGTTCATGGAGGGCAACCTAATGGGTGGGATGTCAGGCTAGGGGCTGCATGACCATAAAAAAAAAAAAAAANGAAAATTAATTTAAAAATTTTCCTGAGGGTGACCTATTTAGCATCTTTCAGGTTAGTCTCTGGGAACCCCTGACTCAGATGTTGAATTCTTGTGAGGAATATGAGTGATCCTTGTGCGGAGTCTCTTCCTCCTCAAAGACATATTTCCAAAGGTTTTCTTTTTTGGTGATGACTACTGGGCTCTGTTACACAAACAAAAGAATGACAAGGCAAGAGCAGACATGCTAACATTGCAATTTATATGGTAGCTGTAAATACTTGCATAAGCTCAAAACAAGTGGTAGTCTTACTGAGGAGGCCTCCAGCTCTAGAAGCAGCTCATATATTTAGGTGGTGGTGGAGGGGAAGGGGCTCTTAGTGTTTAAATCTTCAGTAGACTTTTAAAGTTTATTTTCATAGTCTAAAGGCCTGGGAAGGTAATGATAATTTGTCGTACTCTTGAGAATACCACTGTCTTGTGGTATTCTATTGTGGTCTTGTTATTTGCATGATTTGGTTCCTCTGTACCACAAACATACAAAAATACGAAATACTTCTGCCTTGCATCCCCTCTGCAATTGAGAGATTGCCTACAGAGGGAAGAAGAACAGCTGTGGAGATGAGTGCTATAAAGAATATCAGCCTCCATTTACACCCCTTCAAGTGCAAGTGACAACTGTAAACAGTACCTAAGATTTGAGCACACAACCATGCCAGTTAATAATTAACACATGCAAAAAGATAAAGAAGATTTTTGGTTTGCAGGTGCTCTCCTGCACTCAAACTTTCTGTGCATGTTTTTAAAGGCCTCTCATTCCCAGTTGCACAGAGATTTACAAAATAAGAGATGTTAGCAACTTGTTCTCCAGTTTGCAGGGATGGCTGAAGCTTACTGGCAAATTCATGGAGAACATCGACCTTACTCCTTTGGTACAAGCAGGTGTAATGGAGAATTCCCTTCTGCCAAAAGAAACTACCTGAGGAACAAACTAGGAGTCTTTCTCAGCAAACTTTCTGACTTTTAATTTAGGTGTTATGAGGGGAAAAGCCACTAGTGAAATGGAGAAGCAAGCAGATAAAAATCTCTGGAATGTCCTCTCTGCTCAGAGCTCAGGAAAACTCAATTATGCAGGGAGACCTGGCATGAGCCCTACTCTCCCCCAAGACACAAGGGACTTCTTGAGGGTGTGAGAGCTGCAGTCCCAACCAAAAAATTTCTTTTGTCTCTATTAATCTGGCAGACCTGACAATGAACTTCTCAACTTCTGGGCAGGGGAAGCACGTGTTGGGTCAGGCACTCCTGTCACGCTGGATCACGGGGTACTGCCTGTGGCTGGAGGACTGTTGACAACAAGAAAAGTGCTCTGGCATGGCTGAAGCACCCTTGTTAAAAGGCCTCCTGTCTGTAGCAGGCATGATTGACTGGCAGAGATCTGGCTTAACTAAGTAAATGCCATTTTGTGCCTCATCCCACAAGACAGGTGTGGCTGGTTGAGAAATCAAGGCTTCCCCAAGGCCCTGCCCTGCCTCCTTACACGGAGGAGGAAACCCAGCTGCCTCTGCTGCAAACTGGGCATGGTCCAGGTTGAGCTGTGGGGTAACTCGAGGTCAAAGCCTGGTGTGATGATGGTCTGATGTTCACTGCATGCACTGTGCCAGGAACGGCCAGTGAGTCACACAGCTCTCAGGAAGGTGCCTGGTGCACGTGAAATAGAGAGACCCAAGAAACACCACTTGCTTTTAGCTGAAGATCAGACAACGAGAACATATGCCTAAGTCACAGAGCTGCTGTGGACACAAAGGGATGCCAGGCAGTAGGTTTTCTAGGAGACAGTCAGCCAAGGAGGCTGCATCTGACCTGTGGTCTGTTTAAGAAATACAGCCTCGCTGTCTTCCGTGTTTTATCTCATTCTGATCATGGGTTAAGCGAGGCACTCAGCCTATTGTTCTTGCCACGTGATAAGTAACTAGCTACATGTAAACAAAGCAATTAAGCTCCATAAGGAACTGCTTGCCCTTCAAAGCTGAACTAAACATTGCATTTTGTTTTGGGAATCCAAATATGGTAAATTACTGACAGTTAACTATGACCATGGGATTGTTTCCTGCACAGAAGGGGCTCCTGGAACATGCAGCACATACTGGAAAATCACCTTTCCTTCTCTTTACCCTGACATTAACCATCTAAAGACCCCACTGCGCTTGCTGCTAGCTGCCTTTTGCTGAGTATCACCTTAGCATAACTAATTTATGGTAATTCTTATCACAATTTTTGATAAGAATAGAGAGAGAAGCTTCTTAGGCTGGCATAGCTTGTTCTAAGTCCCTGCTCTTCAGCTGTAAAACCACCTGGCTCCATCAGCACCCCTCCAGGAGAACACCTCTCAGTTGTTAACTCCTTAACGTATTTGGTGGTCAGACAATTCAGTAGGGAGCAGCACAGCACAGAAATACACACCAACTCATTATTTTGTTATTAGCTGAACTCCTGTTGCACCTAAAACCCCATATCAATATCAGACTGATATTGTCAACTTGCTGAACAGAACACGCACAGAGGAAGAAAGAATCCCATTCCAAGTGTCTTCAAGACCAGAAGACTGGACACTTTAAACCCAACTCATACATCTAACTCAAAAAACCCCAACTCTCCCACTGCTAATATGTGTACATGTTCAGCTTTGTAGACTGAATTTATATATTCATAGAATGTAGTAATGTAGCATAGACAAGGTACAAAAAGAACCACCAAAATAAAAACAGAAAGGAAACATTACTAAATCCATTTGGGGTCATTAAAAGCAAAAGTAAAAATGCATTCTGGCATAGCACCCATTATAATGCTCACTTTTATATTTTAAATGTGCAGCTGGTTCCTTTGCAAAGATTTAACAGATATCTCCAGTTACACACCTGCAGTGCAGCTCTCTACTGTGTCTGTCACTGTGGGACAGAAGCACCTGAGCTGAAGCAGGCACACGACTGAGGGAGGAAAACCAGGAGCTGGCTGGAAGAGGACATAGAGGAGTGTGTGCTGAGCCCCGTGTCAGAGAGGTCCCAGCACACCAAGGGGAAGGACACAGCCTGGAAGGTGATGGCAGCTTTCTGTTCACAAAGTTCCCACTGGAAATCTGGGAGTTAAAACCACAGTCATGGTGGATCTTCTTATATCCATTAGTCACACTCTCCCAACAAACTCTGCTATGTGGTATCTCTGCTTACACTGCCTTAGAAACATCCCAGCCTCCTGATGAAGTTACTAGATAAACTGTGAGTTTTGAAATACAGATAGACAAAGGTTAAGAAAACAAACTGCCTTATTATTTACTGTAGTGCTGCAACACGCACGTCTCCACCTCTGATGAAGGGTGAAAAACACCATTTTGTGCAACAGCATGGCAAAGACAACTGTTGAGAGGCTGAAATGGCCTGTTATGGTGGTGTTATCCAACTGACATATAGATAGCTGTGGGAGACTGGGACACAGGCTGTGCAGGTGCTCTTTCCAGTGTATTAACAGAAGCAGCACAACTTACATACAGAAAAAAAAAAAAAGATACCAAAATACTCTAATTTGATTAATTTTATAAATTCTGGGGTACCAAAATAGGAGGAGAGACCAGGATGAAAAAGATAAAAATAGCTTTAAATTTCTTCCTGAGATTCACCCACCCTCATCAATATTACTGGCCATCAGATTTCACAACTTACCTTCTCTATTCCCTGCAAATATTTATGGGCACACCTTCAAAGCTTCCCATGTACAATGGAGGACCTCTGAGCATCCTGTGTAGGGGGCAACAGTGCCAGGAACACACAGAAAAACATTCAACTGTTTCTAAATCAAAAGTCCACATCAAGTGCTGTCCCTCAGATTTCTACTGTTTTGACTGCTGAAGGGAATCCTTCATTCAGCAGACAAAAAAGGCCTAAAGCCACTTCTTGGGATATATCTTAGGGTGGGATAAGTTGGGAAGGGATGCAGGCCTAGGGTACAGCTTCTTTGGAGGCACACAGGGACCTGGAGAGTTTGGGACTTACCCTATGGGAAGATCAAGTTAAGCCAGAAGAGGCAGAAAGCTGTGAAGGGCTGGACTCCAAAGCCAGGGGTGAGGGGGGCTAGACCTGGGACAGACTGCAGGACAGTTGTTGGTTCGTAGTCTCAGTAAAACTGGTGTCTAGGGAAAGGTCCAATTCTTCTTACCAGCCACCACAGAAACAAGATATGAGGTCTGCAGCTTTCTTATAACAGTGCAATTGCAGTATATGAGTTCTGATTGTGAAGGACCTGAAATTGGGAAGGTAAAGGAAAGCTGCTCCATCCATGCAGTGATTAGGCATGTCAAAGCTCAAGCTTTCATCATATGGGCACAACTACTTTCAGCAGGTTCTACTTGTCCTTTGGACAGTTCAGTATTCATCCTTTCCAATACAACATTTCAGAGGAAAATATTGCAGGAGTGCAGGTCAAGATGCACTCTTCAAAATCTTGTAGTACAAGCATTAGGTTTACCCTTATTCCTTACTTAAACATGGTGTTTCTCTACTTCCTCTAACCTCTGTGCCTTGTTTTATTGTCAGCTCCATTAACTGTATGCTTGGCTCTTTCTGTTCTGCCTTCATTCTTTCTGGTTTTCTTCCTCTTCACTAAAACAGCCTTTCCTTCTTGCATGCTATTTCCTCACAACAAAAATCATAACATTAATCTGATTTCACATGTGTAGCACAGTTGCTTTTACTTTTGTCTTCCCCACATTTTTCCTTCCATTGATACTGTCCACAAGCCCTCTGGAACAAGGTTCAAATTTTAACTGTGCTCAGCAAAGCAGCTCCCAGAAGATCTTGACTGGCCCCTCAGTATGCCCTGGACAAAGGCACTTAACAACACTGGCTGTTGAATTTGCTTCTTACACAGCCAGCACCCTATTCCACCTTAGGATTTGAAATTTAGGCCAACACATTAAAACTGCGTCATCCCCCAGTACAGTACCTGAGACAATTTTCTGCAAGGTCACTTTGCCAACAACTTTTAAGGTGGTTGAAGAACTCTCCCTCAGAACCTAGGCAACAAAAAACCCTTCTATATCAGGGAAAACTTCCATGGTATAGAGCAAAAGGCCTCTACCTTCCATCCCTAAGAAACATAAGGCACAGTGCCTACCCTGCCCTTGCCTCTGCAGGTCAGAGGGCTTGGGAAGCACTTGCATCCCGTGGTGTTGAGCATGGCAGTAAAACCTAGAAAGATCGTTCAAACAAAGTAGGACCTGGGCATCCTGTTTCTCATGGCACCATCCTCAAAATATACAACTGCTACCAAACATTACACCATAAATTTCCCACTGAACTCAAAATGCTCTTGACAAATATCCAAAAGAAAAATAATAAAAATATTTATATCTTTAAATATGCTGACTGGGTAAACAGGATTGTAGCTGGGCTTCTGTTATGTCCTGTTTCCCCATGTGCAGGCTGAAGCAGACATAAATGTTTACAGCAGACACTGCTGTGATGCACTCATGGCCCATGGGCTGCCCTTCCCACCCCTCTGCCTGGCAGGAGCAGAGCACAGCCTGAACATGAGGATGGGTGCCTGCTTATGCTTAGAAGGTGATGACCCATGAGCACTCTGCAGATGCTGAGCTTCTCAGCCAGCTGAAATAAATCATTCCCACACTATGTGCAAGCACCAACCATGGCTACAGGTAACAACTGTCAACTTTTCTTCAGGTCCTGAGTGCCTGATAGACCCTGTTTGTAGCTACAGAATAATGCCTTTCTCCATCCTCCATATATTATGATCCTTCATAATTTTTTGTGGGGTAAATTTACTCTCAGATAATTATCTAAAATTTAAATTAAACAAAAAAAATCAGGATCAAAAATGGTCTTCTCCAGCCCTTACTGCAAGCATTTTTAAGTCCATCTGTCCATTCCATTGCCAATAGTCACGTTCCCTTTTACAATGCCTGTGTGCTAGAATTCATTGTGTCATTAATGTGGCAAATCTAATCATCCATTACATTAATACCTATTACGTTATGTTGCATTTGGCCAAAACTGTCATTCATACATAGAGGCATGTGCCTTTTATAACTCAACATCTTTGGAATATATTAGTTTTTCAGTGTACTTTTTATACTGAAGCTTTATGACAAAAGACCTCTAAACCTACATATATCCTACCTACCTGTCTCTGTAATAATAGTCTTCAAAACTCTTCAAGATGACAACTGAAAATCTGTAACCTGTAAAGAGCTTGTGACATTTCAACCCCATGCAGAAAGTAACTTCTATGCTTTAATGCTGGTAAGCAAACACAGGAAATAATCATCCAAATAAAGATACCTGAGGGACCTTTTCTTTTTCAGTTAGCACCTTAAAGAATACAATGTTTTTAATGTAAGGAGAATTCAAATAATTAAAAATAATTTTATGACAGAAGTTGAGTACAGAAGCTCCGTTTCAGGTAAGCACCAGAATTCCTGACTTATCCTAGACTAAAGGTCTGACACATCCAGTCAGCAGGTCTGATTTCCAATGACGTCTCTGTATTTCCAGCCCAAATATATACTGATATATCACTCTACAGCAAAAAGAGAAGATCCTTTTCAAACCTTCTAACATCTGAAGTGCTTCTGAAATAAGGATTTGCCACTCTAGTCAGAGCACCTCAGATGCCCTTATTCTGCAAATTTCTTCTTATAAACCACACCATTAATAGGAGACAACTTGCAATCTACTGAACTGACAGTAAGAAAACCAACAATAAAAATCAGTTAAGTGCTACTGTCTACCCAGTTTTTCTAGTTAATTCTTGGCGTTTTATCATCACTGTGTTTTCTCCCCTTCCTCAGTGCCTGAGAGAACAAACACATAGTGTGTTTGCCTATTTAGCCATGCAAACACAGCAATGGCAGAGAATATGCTTGAAAATTGTCTGAACTATTACAGAAAGAAAAAAATGGATTCTTTTTCTCTTGAGTAGTTACAGTCATTACTTGTAACAGGGATATGCAAAAACCATTAAAATGGATGTATGAACTCTTACTTGATGATATGCTGTAGTCCATTTCATCTGAGGAAGTGTTGTTACAGGGAATACTAGTGAGAGCATTTTGATATGGGCCACAGGACTGGCTAACACCAGTTTCATTGCTCAGTGTAGCATATTTTTCCTATTATGTAATGCTTATTGGAGGTATTATAATGATACATAGCTGAAAGCCATCAGTAAAAGCTTTCACAAGGGACCATGCAGAGAAAACTGATACAATGATAAAAAGACAGCACTTGATTGTTTTTCCTTATATTCTTTTGTACCTTTTGGTAGCTGTTAAATCAGTATGTTCTGATCAGATCTCTTAACCTCACCTGCCACCTTTATGATACCATTTGTCAGACCAAATTTAGAAAACAGCTGCTGGGAGAAGGCTGCTGTCTCATCACTTGTGGAAGGTCACTAAATAAGGAGGCAGCAGGAGGGAGGTCTCTGTCAGGTCACTTCACATCATTACAAGTTGTACGAGCTCCATCTTTTCCAGGATGATTTCTTTCAGCACATGCGGATGCCAAATTGGTTAGAAAATAGACTAACTAGCTGGGGCAATTACCTCTCAAAATATGAAACCATATTAGGTGGCCTTTTATTGACTATGCCTAATTTAAAGTTTATATGTCATCAGGGCAGACTTGCAGAAATCCTCATGAATGCAGTGTAATCAAGCTTTTATTAAAACTAGACAGTTTTCACCACCAAAGCCAGGATTTCATTAGGAACCTTTCTCTGGTTACTCTGTTGAACTTTCTACATTTACAGAACCCTGTCAAAATTACCTCTTACAGATTTAAGACTGAATTAACTGATACTTTCCAGGGCACTATTTATCACCAAGAAAAAGTACACTAATTTGGATAGTTTAGGGTATTCAGATCTTATGTCTTTTCTTTTGAGAAACTTCAACTGTGCTGGTGAGAAGCAGATGAAAAAAGAACTGCTTCCAGTCTCAACCTCAGATATTAAACAACTATTTAATTACTAAAAGGAATAAAGTGCAAAGCAAATGAAAGTTCAGAAAGTAAACAGTTTCATGTCTCAAAATCCTTCTGTCACCAAAAGACCACAGAAGTCCAAGAATCCACACCAAGTGGAATTTAATACAATAAACAAGGTGGAATCATTATTAAAAATTAATATGAAATTAAATTACTAAGCACTACTTCAAAGCAGCTGGCTATACAGTTACTCCACCAGTTTATTCATAATCCTATTTCTTGACCAAATACTCTAAATTCAATACCATATAATTATGAAATGCTGAATTGCATGTAGAAGTCTGCCTATCAGTTCTTTAAAATACCGCAGTGAAAGGATGCATATTCTAACCTCACTGAGTAAAATATAATTTTGGACCCCCCCCTATAATTCCAGAATGAAATCACCACAACTGGTCTAAAAATGCAGAGATTTAGATATTAGATATTTCAAGAAATTAGATATTTCAAGATCTAATACCTCCTATTTTGGGGGAAAAAAATACTTGCATCTTGCAAAGGGAGAGTAAAAGGCCTCTCAAGTATGTTTATCCTTAAGAACAAGTTTGTAACCTAATGGAGGAAAAAAATCCACCAGCTGCTTAAAGCAAAGAAAACATTCAGTTATAAGTCCCAGTCCATTTTGGCACCTGGTCTCTCCTGACAGTGCAGTTGCAGACAGAGAGTGCAAGGTGTAGGATGAAATAATGCCACACTGTCTCATACAGTGGAAAAGGGATAAGACCTAGTACCATTTGCTGATACCAAGCCCATGAACTCATTGGTTCCAGATGATTCCTCCCCTTAATTTGCTTCTTTGGTGCCTTCTGGGCCACTAGAAAGGCAAGTTCCTTCAAGCAGAGATCTCAGTAAGGTCATGCCAAACATCAAAGGCACCAACAAAGATGACACACAAACAAATATGTGAAGGACATAAAAGAAGGCGAGTCTGGAGCAGCTGTCAGAATAAAGCAAGCAAGACTGAGGCTGGGGAGACAATAAGAGATCAGAGGAAGAAATGCTGGCAGATTAGCATCCAGCTGAGCAGTGAAAGCAAAAAGGGAAAATTGGTTATTGCTCTCCCCTGGAACAGAAAAGCAGTCAAGCTAAGAGGAGGAACTTGGTGAAAGAGCACAACTGTCACTATAACATGAGCCTTGCCAAACCTTAAAATCCTTTAAAACAGGCAAAATCAATGTCTAAGACAACAAATGAACAGGAATCACACACTATTTATCTGGCAGCCAATACTGAGAAAGCATGCAGGATGAAATGACAGAATTTTGTCCTCGCATGAATGCAATCAGAGAAGCTGGAAAGGAGGAAAAAGCTGAAGATGTTGCAAGCGTAAGGGAAGAGACTGCAGAGCTACCATTGCTTGTAGGCAACTAACACAGATCCAAAGACATGTCTAGACACACTGCAATAGTTTTGTGAGGGGCAGGTATGGGAGCAGCCCAGCTGTGACTACAGAACACAAAGCAGTTTATTAGCTCATATAGCAACCTTGCTAGTAATCCACCTGGTGAGAGCAACCCTCTCAAAGTAGCCAAAATGTGGTGTAAGAGTATGGGGAACTTAATGCTGTGGGGGATAAATGAGACCCTCCATTCCTATGTAAGTTTTTTGGAAAAAAAAACCAGCTTCCAGTTGGGAAGAATTTGAAAACTACATTTCTTGGATTCAGTCCTTGAAGTTTGACAACAGCAGTTTTGGCTGCAAAGGATTCTGGAGTTGCTGAAAACAAAGTACAGCAACTCTTGAGCTACAAGATAATTCACTAATTTTCTAATTTGTCAGTCAGAAACAAATTAGAACTCAGGCCTCCAACCCAAAATTCTTCTCATAGTTACTGCAACCCCTATTTTTAGTGGGGTAAAAATTATATCCATCCAGACAATAAAACAGAATTGTGATTTGAAGTTAAATTAGTACCATAACGAATACTGGATCAAAGAACTTGACTCCTGAAGTCATCTATTCTTTCTGTTCACTCAGTCCTCCAAGCAGCTACATGATGGCTAACACTGTGGGTCTGGGCCCATGGAAAGCCACTCACTGGAGCATGACCAGCTTCAGCTCAAGTACGAGACCAAATCTTTTCACAACAGTAACTATTTCAACAAATTCAGGATAGACATTAATTCCAACAAAGCCATGAAACAGCCATATTTATAGGAAGGCCCTGATTAATCTCTTACCGTGTCCAAGTGCTTTAGTAAAGTCAGGAATTGAGTACATGGACCTTCACATCTGGGTAAATGATGACCGTGTATAAAATGCAGTTTGCAGCCCATCTGCTCGACAAACTAAAACAATGTGGTCAGCCAGCACTGATTTTTGCTGTGCTGGTAGTTTATGCAAATCCAATCTACCTCAAGACTGCTAAGAGATCAAATCCAGCTGAAGATTTTTAGGAGAAAAGAGTATTAGATGTAGACAGGAGAACTAAAGATCCTGACACAATAGAGACATAATTCGTGCCATGGAAGCCCGGAGAGAATTGATTGGTCAGGCTGCCTAAGGCTTTTGGGCATGAGCAACATTTTAATGAACACTTCACCCACACTCTAAGCCATTACACAGACAGTCTCAGAGCTATTGGAAGACAAAACTGATGGAAGGATGAATCATGACTCCGTATGGGCAGTGTCACAGAGCTGGTAGAAGGTTGAACCATGACCTCAATTTCACCCTCAACTCTTGTCCAACCTATGCACCTTTACAAAAATGCAAACCCCTATATTAGAAGCGCAAGCAATAACTTCAGTAGATGCTCAGACCATGGTCTGAGATACATCTGTTCTGTGAGGAATAAAGGGAGGGAATGGAATAATCAGCCTTAGGGCACACTCCAGTATTTCTTCCATGACTTTTGTACATAAAGTCTTGAAACTTTCCATTGTCTCAGGACTCCAGGCAGTTTCCATCATCTAAAAAGGAAAAAAATCAGCAGTCCACAGCGAGAATTATTTGGGCCTGTAGGTATTTGTATATAATGTATAACATATAATTAAAATGTTGAACTGAAGTGAATTTAAAAAATGTTCTGTGAATACTGTGGTGCATAGGCAAATATGAAATATATTGGTGAGTCTTATTTCCCAATGTAAAAGCTTGGTCTGCATAGGAATTCATTCTCCAAACCTGAATATTTTAGAAATCTATTCAATTATGTAAGTCAGACATTTTGTTATTTTCTGTTATGGGGTCTAAAAAAGTGTCAGTCAGCTTTTGTGCTGTTCTGACTTGTGACAACTACACACTATAGACTGTTAGAAATGAGGCAACTGAGGTCAGGAGCAGTCCTTGTGGTTTAACTCTACAGTCATTTAGACTGAAAGAATATTTATTTTCAGCTCCTACATGGGCATTCATAGAAGTTCTTCACAATGTCCCATTAGCATTCCCTAGAGCTGCTGTAATACAATTCGAGCCTAAAGTCATTAAAATTTGGTGTAAAGAAGTAGACTTTTTGTAATTTTAATTGTTTCCTAATTAGAGAAGAGACTATAGGGCATGTGTGGTTTATAATGTTACATAACAAAAATAATTTTAACAATTTTCTAAATGCAAATTTAAACAATTAGCCAAAATACTGCCTCAAATATTATCCTGTTCAATTTTTTAACAAAAGCTTTTAAAAGCACTCAAATGCAGTTATAGTAGGAAAGCCATAAAATCCTATTTTAGTGATGTAACAAGTCTAATCTGAACCAGGCACATGAAACATCAGTCCTAGAACGTCTTTATTCTGTGCGTTTACATAAAAAGAGATGAGACCAAATCCGCAACTAAATTCAAGAAAATAATTTTTTTAGAGAAATACAAGGGCTGAATTCATAGAAGACCATGTGGACGAGTCAACTGATTTTGTCTCAATATATTCCTCAAATCATCAAATTCAGCTTTTCAGAACCCTGTTCATCAAATACACTGCTCTCTTTGTCCCTCCCAATTTTTGCTAAACACTGATGTGTGAGAGCAGGACCAGGCGAGAGAGATAAAGATCCTTGAGATGGGCGTTTCCAATCACATGCCATTCTGTTTTCTACAACTGCATAACAGACTTCAATTTTTAAAATTTTGTTTAGTATATCACCTATTATTTGGTGTATATCTATGTCTATCTATATATATATATAAAAATATGCATTATTAGTAAGCATTATATCCTCAGATACATTTTCCCAGCTTGCCTCAAAATCTCTCAATGTACATTTCCTCATGCTTTCTGTGCTTCTGTGCCCAGTTCCACTGAGCTGTGTATTGTAAGCTAGAAGTTTTCTTTCTGTTGTGCTCAAAGATGTCTCTCCCCTGTGTTCCTGCACCTTTACAATTTTTTCCTTACCAATAAAAAAATTTACAATAGACTTTTCTCCTCTTTTTCTATCCACATAGTAAAGAGGTTCCTTCACCTATTATGTGCCAGAGCAAATGACACAAAATTAAAGGACTAGGTATTCTGCTTCTGGCATAAATGACAGCCCAACTATTGGGATCTTTGCTTTTTCTCTAGAAGGAAGTTGTATAAGCCTTAGTTATTTTTTTAGGTTTTGTTTTTTCTTTTGTTTTGTTTTTTCTTTTGTTTTGTTTTTTCAGAGTGAGACAAAGAAAAATCTGTAATTCTGTAGTCCACCAGCAGTGTCAGGGTAGTCAGCTTCCTACTAGGGATGAGAAGAGCCATAGGACAAGCAACAGCTAGTGACAACTCATCACCAAGCAATGAAAGTACAATGAAAGTACAAATAAAAGTAAAGACGGCAAAGTTTAGAGTTTGGAATAGTAAAAAAAGCAAAGCAGGAAACATAAACGTGGGATGGAGACCCCAGCCGAAGGGAGACAGAGACAAGTAACAATCCAAAGCTGTATGGCCCATGGGAGATCACCAAGTCTGGGATTAAATCCAACAAAAGCTTCCAGAACACATTCAGGTTTGCTCTGAAAAGCTGATGGGTATATGGGAATTAATGAATATCAATAAATATCTTATTGAAGCAGCTGCTTATTTGATTTAAAGATCAGGAAGTATAGGAATCAAATGCCTACCAACAGAAATGTCACACTTCTCCAGCCCAAAAAACACTGCAACCTTAAAAAAACCCATATTGGGTTGAAGTGCCTGCTTTTGTTCTAAATATCTGAAGAGGGAAAATAAAAACAAACCCAGGGCCAGTGCAGAATTTGGGGTTGGAAAGCAAAGCAGAGCAGTGACAGTTTTGTTCTAGTTTTAGATGTGCAGTACACAGAATCAGCTGAAAATAGCCAGGCAATGATGCCTGTTGCATTCTGGAGATTAGGATCAGGCAAAGGCTTTATGCTGGCTGCCAGCATTTGAATAGTTTTGAGACATTTCAGAAGACTACGTGATTCCAGAAGACCTTTTTTGTTTTTAAACTCGAGGGTGCTTTTAATAGATGTCGAGTACAGTCAGGCCTTGTTTGAGAAAAGCTCTGCTTATCTCAAAATAAGCTAGATCCAGACAAAATGCTGCATCAGGTCACTGCCTCCTAATGAGATCTTTACTTAGGAGCTCTTCCCTTTGTGTTGAATAAATGCAACTTGAAGGTGAAGGCAGAACAACCTAACTGGTAGCAAAAGCTGTAAGCTGAATAGTCAGGGCAAGAGCAGTATTGGATGGATAGTACCTCCAGGACAAAAGCAGTGCCTGAAAAGCTTGGTCCTGAATTTCAAGCTGTGAATATCATCTGCCCTCAGCAACTGCAGCTTTGAGCAAAGGTGATGAGGGAATTACTGTTAGCTCTCGCTCACCGAAGCAGGCTCCTCACCACATATAGGAGGAGAGTCACAAGCACTAAGGGATATGTGCTCATGTTTTGGCCAACAGGGCACGAGATTAACAAGAGATGATAATTGGTGTGATTAAAAAATACCTGCACAACTCCTCAATTCTTTCTATGAGCAGTGACAACTGGATGGATACTGGATTCCAACCTGAATCGAACCAAAGCATCTGGAAAACTGATACACAACAAAACACAACACTTACTCCACTTACTGTTGACACAGAGTAGTCAACAGCTATAGAAATCCTTTCCCCCCACCCCATTTTTTTCCCCAAGAATTGGAAATAGTGACTCACTAGCTCTGCATCCTACAAATCCTACCCCCTGCAAGGAAGTTTAATCGTTCACAGCCACTCCCATCACACTGCAGTCAGTTGAAAAAGCTTTAGTTTTGAAAGGAAACTTGTGATTTTCAGAGTATTTTCTCCTCATAGTGAAGGACGCTGTTTAAGTCTCTCTCCTTTATTACATGCTCCAGTACACCAAGCAGTCTGAAGACAGGGAAATGGATTAGATAACTAGAAATATTTTTGTTATGACCTAATTTAAGGATCTTAAAAATAATACAATAACTTCAAAAACTGAAAGGCATCAAAAGGCTTAAAAATATTGCAGAGACATGAGAGTGCAAAATATCTGGCAAGTATTGATAGAGTAACATTTAACTTGAATGAGAAACAGGAGGCATTCAGACACACATGGTTACCATTCACATAAATTTATTACCAGGGCATTTCTGTTACTGTAATACTCTTTATACCAGGAGCCATATGCAATGGCTCAGCCTTTTATGTGCAATGTCCGTTTATGTTATATTGGTGAAAATTAAAGAAAGGTTTGAATTTGGAATTTGCTGCCTGCCAGTACAATGTAAAAGATCAAGGTAGTACAGCTTCTCCTCTTTGTAAAAGAAATCAACAGGCCTAAGAGAAAGCAATCTTACTGCTTCTACAAAATTCCCAGGTAACAATAGAGGAGATGGCTAGGATCCAAAATTATACTTGCCCCATAATACATGCCATTAACATCAGTCTAGTACAAATCAAATTGCCCCTTTAATAAAACTGCCTAATGTTTCTATCAAACTAATGAATGCACTGCTTCCTTGATTACCTTAAAAATTGATTTGTGCATTTGCACTAGCACTGAAACTTCATTAGCATTACTGCTTGTTCTACAGAATACCTTTAGTAAATCACTTGCTACCTCACCATCAATGGTTTTCAAAGCAGATGCACATTGCCATATCTACTGCAATTCCCTCATTAATTAATTTTACAGTTTATATTATTTTCCATAATGCATTCCTCCTTTACAGAAGCACTTAAGACATCACAGCAGCCTGAGTAAAAAACTCCAAATTATAAATAGTAAGAACTTCTCCTTATCAGGCAGTAAGTGTCTAGGACCCAAATAAGGTGAAGTAATTTGTAAACTGGAGAAATAACGAGTTAGATAAATTATTCCAAATCTTATCACAAACTGCTTTTCCAATGGGTGTCTGCCTCCACCAAATTCAAATTATTAAGATATAATGGGAAGAACTCCTCAGCCACATGCTGCTCACTACCAAGTTCTTTGATTCTCATGTATGATGCCTGACCTCCTCAAATCGAACCATCAAATCCTTGGTGGTTCGTTGCATTTATGGCTTCCCTTAAAGTAGTTTACTTTACGAGAAGAAAAATACTATGCCTAAACCCACAGGAAACACTAACCGGCCTTTGTTTTACCTCTTACTGCTCCTTTAAGTTCCACTGTATGTGTCTGTATCTTACTGTATATCATGTCCTGTACTCCTTGTCATCTGTATCATGCTTATTTGCACAGCCCAATACTGCACTGTAAAGTCCTGAAATTACACTTAGTTGGCTACTGAGAGAAATGCCTTCCCTTTTTGTATGATACAACATGACAGTGGGGTTCTTTAAATTTAAAAAAAAATAAAGCAGGGACAGAGGAATTGCAACCAAGTGGAGCTCCACAGAATGCCTGGCACAGTGGACAGTGCCCAGCCCAACACTCTGATGACTCCAACCTGACACAGTCACATGAAAACTACACGTTATAATGGCTCCTTCCCTTCTTTTTTTTTTTACCACCATGCAGCCAGAGACAAAAGCAGCAAGGCTACAGCCGAGGTTAAATCTGGACAAAACTCTTCCCATAGGTAAAGGGAGATGGGCTTATTAAGAAATATTGTATCCTGTGTATTCATGAAACCTCAAAAGCAAAAGAACATCGCTACTCCAAAGAAAATCCATGTGTCTTCATGCAATACACTTCCTCCCCTAGTTTCCCTGACAATTGCTTCATCAAGGCAGTCCCTTTTCCAGCATCCTTCTACTAAAAAGTTTTCTTTGGAGAATAATACTGCATTGTACAAATGGAATAGCTTGTTTTGCATCTTGGTTGGCTACAAAATAAACCAAACCCAACCAAAAATGCAAAAGCTACCCCAAAGCAACAAAAAATAAAGATTTTTACTCAGAAAAAGCATTCCTAATATAAAAAAAAAAAAAAAATACCCCACGCACACAGCAGAAAGATTGGTGATTGTCTCACTCTGCTGGAATGCTTTACAAAATCCCTTATATCCCCATATGGAATAAAAAGTCCCAGCAGTTCTTGACACTTCACCTATATTTTACAATTACCTCAGTTGAGATGTCATGTAAATTTTGCTCTCAGTTCTTCAGTATGCTTATACTCTATAGTATTTTTAAGGCAAATTTCAGAACACAAATTCTATTTTACCAACATAGATGATCATAGTGGAGAGGAAAGAGGAAAAGAGAGAAATATGGTCATTATTGATAACATTTTCTAATTTCTCACAAGTTACACATTTAATTTCATGAAATTTCGATGGGATTGACAGTAAGACCACTATGACCTAAATGCTTTTCGCCCAATGAACACACACCACTCTACCCCACCCCAGCAGTGACAGACTTCCAACCAGGGTTGCACCATAACGAAACATAATATTGGCCACAGACAGTGTCTCTCACAATGTGTGTAAAGTGCAAGGGGACACAGCATTATCTAAGTCACTGGGTGTTACAGACATCACAAATGCACATAATGGTTTATCTTACCTGTTCACTTGGGGGTTTTCACAGCTACAGTTCAATTCCTGTTCAAGGCCACAAAACAGGAAACAAACATTTTTGCTAGTCAAGGCAGTTGGAGAATTTTAAGGGCCTATTCTCTCAATAAATACAATCATCTGAAATTGTTAAGTGAAATATTAAAAAGAAATGTTCTGTCCAGCTTTCCACACTCATGGAGATGTCTGCTTTCTTCCTCATCAGCATCTGAGCAGCTGGTAAGTGAGAACTTCAGGAAGCTACAGTGTTGCCACGTAAGACATTGTTACCTCAAACCTTTAACAACAACTGAAGCATAAGGTAGGCTGACTGCAGCACAGTAAAATTGCACAAGAGATTAGGGAAGCATCATTTGGGTAGAGTGATATAACAATTTCACACCACTTGTAACCAATCTCTTGCTGCTCCTGTTATGCAATTAATACAATTCACACATTAACAAAGGAAAAAAAGAAAAATCCTCAAGGTTTCATTGCTTTTCCTAAAGTGAGTACCCTGTTGCTCTGTTATTATAGAGACATTTCTATTGGTATGGATGACAGATTGAGGGTTTATAAATTACTAATTCCCAAAAGCTGCTTTAAAGCTTCCATTTCACAGATTTTTTAACTCAAGTTCCATATTAGAAGAGGGGATTAGTGTCACTGTTATAGAGATTACTGCACATTAGTATAAAGACTTACAGAATTTTGAGCCAGTGCCATCAAAGCAGAGCACTGTGCTGTATGGGAAACTGTTACTGCACTTATAATAGCTCATAATATGTTCAGAAATGCAACAAATCTGAAAAAAGAAGTCTCAGCTCTAATTCATTATGTTCATATACTTAAAATAATGCATGCAGTGCTTTACAATCCTTTGCTCTTCCGTAAACATGGTGTAATTTTGACATTTAAGCAAAAAGACTACTCTGATTTATTTGCAGATTAAGTTGTATTTTTGTGCTAAATGCTCAGCTGCTCTGCCCAACAGACCAAATCATGACATTTGTTCATATATGGTTATTCTCAGTTAAAAGCTCTCTCCATCTGCCTGGCGGTTTATTAATAACTCATCACCATGGTATCACAGCATCTTAAGGAAAATAAAACACAGAGATAGTTGCTAGGCTCTCCAGCCTCTAGGGCTAAAAGGGAATATTTATTGAGGAAGACTGGGAGAAACTCTTTTGGTACGTTTACTTATCACCCTTGAGGATAAGGCTAAGCCAAGAGATGGCCCCCATACTGTGTTCTGAAAGCTGTAAGTATTGTAGCCATCACTCAAACATGTCACCCATGATCCAATTCTCTGCACTAACACATTAAAAACAAATATCCAGAAATCCAAACTGTGAAGGAAACCTAAGGAAAAAGAGATTGTGGGGTGAAGGAACACATCAATTTCTGCAGCACTCCTATTTAACCCTCAAAGGGACTCTGCAGCCACATCACTGTTGCCCTCAATCATATTAACCACACTAAGCTGTTTGCTAACATGCACTGAACCCTACACTGCCATGCTGCAAACACATCTGACATTAGTGGGGAGAAACAGAGAACAGGTCAATGACACATCCTCTACCCAGGAGAGCTTCAGCTGTTTCTCACAAGTATTTTCAAATGTACTGAACATAAGAAGTGCAACCCTCTACCTGTAACACCCTACCCATTGATACTGAGAGAGAAGATGTCCCTGTGGTTCTGATAGGTTTAAGCTCCAGAAGGAACAGGCAGTCTGCATTCTTGTAAATTATCTTCAATAAGTGAAGTCAGCTCTAAATATGCTAACATCTTAACACTAATATAGGGAAGCATCAAAATTAAATGCAGTGAAACACACAGAGCAGACAGAGTTCGCTTGCAGATCACCTCCCTTTTCAAAAAGCATGTACTGTCAAGGTTGCCACACTATTATTCCAGGAAACAATGTGACTGCAAAGGAAAATCTGTACAAACAACATGTATAATGCAGGGTACAAGCGTGTGCTTCCTACTTACAAATAACTACAGTATTGACTAAATGTCTTCTAAGGCCAAAAGCAATGAAGTCAGAAGTCACACCTTCAGTTGGTAGGCAACTCTGATGAAGTGTCTCGTGAGCAGGAAAGCTTTAAGGAATCATTACATCTTCTGCCAGGGAGAAACGTCCCGCCATGCTAACTATCCAGTCTCCCCTCTGAGAGAGGGACTGTCAGTGGTTACACCAGTTCCTTCCCTCTTCCCTGTTCAGACCAGAAAGCCAACATAGTTGCAGAAAGAACCACAGGATGTGGCAGATTCATCTCCAGTGCCATCTCATTAAAGTCACAGTACGTATTTGTTTCTTCAATGTAAGGTTAACCTAGCAAGATCACGTGGCTCAAGGGACAGGGAAAACCAGAAACACCAGAGCCTTTCCCACTGAAGGGCTGGCATGACACAAAAAGCTACAAGCAACAAGCCTGCCACACTTCCCCAGAGATGCTGCCATAGCTCAACATATTCCTCTCAGAAGGATTTTCACTCTTGTGTGCTATTTATTCAGTATTTTAGAAGAGGGAAAACTGCTTTTTATCACATTGTTTTCACACTGATATTACTGCATACTGAAGCAGAAGTCTGTCACTTCCATTAAGTATAAGAGACTGTATTTTGATCTCTCAAGTGGCCTCATGTTAAGTTTCAAGAGCAGTTAAGCACAGGAGGAGATTATTCCTCTTATCCTTTGGCTGCTTAGCTAATTAGTGCAAGCAACAAGAAATCAGAAAATCTTTTTCTTTTTGCTAGATAGTTGTAGTTCTGAGAAGCAATGATTCTGGCAATGTGAAGCTGTGTGCTACTTAAGGTTCTCCTTTAGGGTGAAAAAGAAACATCAAGTCAAGGTAAAACTGTCTGGAAACAAACAAACAAATCACCCTGATCTAACCCTGCCTGTCAGTGCATTTTGTCCATCTCTGTACCCAAAACATATATAACTAATTCTATTTTCTAGAACAGCAATTGTTGATTGATGAGTCATCTTTCCTGTAAATTTATTTTTTTAAGTGATTTTGGCATTGTTCCTTGAAATTCCACTCTGACTATGTAATGGAAATTTTGACCTCACACTCTGGTTTCTTTAACATCACAGATACAGAGATTATGAGTTTAGGAAGACCAAACAGTTGAATAAAGGATACGATGTAGAAATTTGTAGCTCGAAAAGAAAGCAAGCTGTACTAAATAAAGTCACAATTAAATATTTAACTGTGTGGCCATTAGATTATGTTCCTAATAATACAGCAACTCATTTATTGAAATTAAAAATTGATGGGGGAGGGGGTTGCTTATCTCTTTTCTCTCCCAAAATTGATTATGTGGTTCAAGTTGCTGGCAAGTGAAACCAAAATATATCAAAATTTAGGTTTTTCCTATTAATTAGCAACTTCCCATATTACAGTTTCTAAAGCATACTGCAATTAGTTGACAGAAAACACAAAGTAGAAAAATGTAAGCCAGAAGAGAGTAGAAAGAAAACAAAAGCACCAAAGAATACATCCATGAGACATAATTATTGCTGAGGGTAGTATAAAACTCTTCAGACTGCAACCACCAAGAGTAAGGGCTTTTCTTCCTTATTCTCCCTCCATTTGGAGGCAATGGAGAAAGTACATGGTAGCTCAAAGTCCTCAGCTATGCTAAGTTCAAAACAAACAGCAAAGAACTCAGAAGTTTGAATTGCCTCAGTCCCACAAGGAGAATTAGAGCAAGAATAAAAATGAACACATCTGAGAACTACTCCGATTTATCTAAAATATCATTTAATAAATAGAAGAGAATCTTCTCCTTCCACTCAGCCTGAATTCAGCTGGCAGGAAAACTCCACACCACCCAGAAACAGACAGTGCTGAAAGCACCTGCTGGAGCCTGGAGCCAGCATTTGCAATCAGTCAATTGCAAATCATCACAGTAAGCTAAATCTATGAAGTGGCACACTCATGGTTCATGAAGGCCAAGCCTATTGAAAATAAATTTACATGCCTATCTTCCAGTTGTTAAGTGGGATGGCCAAGGGACATGACAACATGAGCTTCAAATTATGCATTCTTGGAAAAACTCTAAACAAGATTTCCCAGATGACAACACTGTTACGGTCTCTGGTAATTCTTCATGGTCATGCCAGAGGACAACCCACTCCATCCCACCCATGTTTGCCTTGCTCCACCAACCACTTTTCATTCAGGCTGAGCAAAAGGGATCAGATATTTGGGAATGAGCTCTACTAGTTTCTCTAACCACAGGGCAGCCCACACCAGTCTCTCTACAGGTTTCATTAGACACTGAACAACCTAAATTGCCAATTTAAGCCAGAAAGATCGCAGCAAATTTGAAGCTTTGATGACAGTCAGTGCTCTTGCCCATCAACATGGCACTCTGAATGGAAACTGTGCACCCAACAGTAAATTAGCTCTGCCTAGGTAGGCTGGGATGTGTGACTGTGCTGCTGGGATTCCAGACAGTTTTGCAGCTGCTTTGAAAGTCATAGGAACATCTGTTCTCAGTCTGTTGATTCGAGGGAATGAGTTAATGTGACTTGTACAAGTGTGATGGCTGACAGATAAGGTTTCAGAAAACACTTGCAATAAGATGCTACTGAAAAGAAAAAAAATCAGTGTTTTGTAACATTCCCAGCTCTTATAATAACTTTAATGAGGTTGAGTTCTCAAAAGAAGACAGTAAAATTATTTGTTTTTTACCTTTTCAGTCTCAGCAATCAACCTAACAGCTGGTAGAAGTCATTGTTATTTGGGAAAAAAAACCAAAAACAACCCAACCTCCATGTATTTTAAACACCCAACCCAGATTTTCATGTAGAGAACATCTATAAAAGAAACAGCTCAAAGTTTCTGAGAACAGGTAACAGCCAAATTGAAACTGTTGAAACTGTTTCTACATACATTAGTATCTCAGAGATGACTGTAGATTAGTAAAACAAAGCCTCGGGTGAAATACAGAGTTTTAATACCAGCTAGAACAGACTCCCTTACATACAGTGACCCGTGGGTGCAGGAGAGAAACAGCCAAAAGCTTTCTTATTACATTGATGCAATTTTAAGTAAAGTATTTTCAAATTCTCTATATCATTCTCTTCATCTTCATAGGCAAACTTTCACTGATACAAATAGAAGTCGATATGGGGGGAGATGGGCGTCCTTTCGAGTCACAAACATACAAATACCATAAGAATAGTTGGGCAGAACATGGGGAAAAATATTTAGCATCTGTGTAGTTCCTTCAGCTGCTAGGGAAACATCCACCAGATGTTCCTAGATGTTACCTCAGCTGCCTCCCAAACCACTATCACATCTGCTCTCTTCCTTACTGAATACCAGTGGTAACTGAACTAATGTTTCACTTAACTCATCTTTGTAAAACATTCTCAACACCCTTGAGGAACTTCTTTTTAAGGAATTATGCTACCCACAAAAAGCAATGTGAAAATCCCCTGTGATTACATGATTGAATTTCCTGAAATTCTCAAGTTATTTAATATATAGGGAATACTATAATCTATACAAAAGTATTACTGGAAGTGATGATATCTTTTCATAAACACAAGTATTGAAACAGCAACAGAAATAATGGTCCACAGAAACTACCAGAATTAAAGAGGAAAAAGGAAAGGAAGAAACCCCATAGTTATTAAATGTTTCTCCTTATCAGGGACACCAAAATTCTTCCACAAGACCTTCCTTATACACCTAGAACTGAAACTATTTTCTGTGTTCAGCTACTGAAAATCCCTTCTGCCTATCACCTTTGTGGTATGCAAGATTTGCTTACACTTAGCAGCAGGGGAAGTATTTCAATTGTATCCAGTAGAGAAGAGGAAGGAACACAAAAAAACCCCCAAACCACCAAAAAACACCATCCACAAAAAAAAAAACCAAAAAACAAAACAACCCAAACCACCAAACACAAAGGCCACGCTGATCAAAATACCTTAACATTTCCTATTCTGGAATTTTAAAAATTCAAGTTTACACATAAGCAATATAGAGCATTTGTGTATGATCTAAAACAATCCAAAAGGAAGTATCTTCCTAAGACTGTTAGTCCAGTTTATCTATTATTCTCAATGATCATCCTTTTAAAAATGTGTGTGGAAGTAATGATTACTTATTTCGAACTCTCTCAAGTTATTCTCCAAACTTTGTATTTTCAGCCCAAAACATTTTTCTGGTTATTTTCCAGGTATGCTACACTATAATATGTAATGTAGAGAAAAATACAATAAAGACATCAGAAAAGCAAAAAATTTACAAATCCATGTCACCACTATGCTCTAGCTGATACCCTGCATGACCCTGAACAAATCACTTAGCTGCATTCCCACCAAAAATGGAGAGGGCTCCAGACTCTGAAAAATGACTGTCAGACAAAAAATGTTTACAGAGCAGCTTGCAATCATCAAACAGAGGGCTCCGCAAATGGAAAGTATTACAACATATGGGATGTTCTAGCCATGCATTTAAAAAAAACCCAGAAGAGCAGAAAAAAGAGCCTTCGCAAACATGACTAGGCACATGTTCCAAACAGAAATTAAACTCCTGCTTCTCTGGTATAGCTCTTTGATTTTTCATTACTTATACTTAATAAATACTATATCTATAAACAAGAAAAATAAATCAGAAGCTCATCCATACAGGATCAAATAAAAGCTGCTGAAATACTTTGCAAACTGCAGGCATGACAAGGTTCTTGGAAAGAGACAGTGTCTAGTACCAGATTTCATTCCTATAGCTAGAAGTTAAATTTCCAGGTACCGAGGCCTTTTCTGCAGGTTTCAGTCACCTTTATAAATTAATGAAAAACAATGTGTGTCAGGTCAGGATGCAACGATGCATAACAAACCATTGATTTGACAGATGGAATGAGAAGCCCTCACCTTTTATTTGCACATGAGAAATGAAGACAACTCAATGTTTATTTGCAGATGAGAAATCAGGATACGTTATTTGCAGGAAGAGAGGATACCACTATTTGAAAGGAACCCAGAAAGTTTCTTTTTCTTCTCCTCCTTGATAAAATTGGGATGAAGGTTCAACGAGACCAAATGCCACTGTTTCCTAGTGAAATACTAGTTCAAGCAAACAAAGAAATACATCCATGATTACAAAGGGATGCATAAAACCAACTCTACCTTGTTTTCCAAATGCATAGCATAAGCAAAGCAAAAGCCTACTATTTTCTCCATAATTATTTTTTCTTACAAAGAAATCAGCTATACCTTTCATTCAACATGTAAATCTAAGTAGATAACAGAAATAAGCATTTTCTCTCCATGCGTGAAATTAACGATTAACCTCAATAATTAAAAGCATCAGAGTGCCGAACACCCTTTGGTTTCTCCAAGCATTCATCCCTACTGCACATCTGACAGTGGTTTCAAAGAAAATCTGGATTGAATAATATGATTCAGATGTGAAGAGACTGACAATGAGCAGCATTTTAGTGCTGCTCAGTCACAAACCAGCCAGCTTTAGTACTGCATGTCCACATTAGGAAAAATGAAACGGCTTCTTCCGAGAACAACGTGCTGGGTCTTTGACCCATGTGCCTGCATTTTTCCCCTGAAAACCAGGGGAATTTTGTTATCCTCATTTCCCTTGTTTCTTACAGACATACAGAATCTAGTGCAACTACTAAAAAAAAATCACAACTTTGCTTTTCAAATATTAGAAAAAAAATTAATTAATTACCCACTTTTGTAACTTTTAATAAAATAATTTTATGATGTTGTTGTTTTAAAAGAACAATGCTCACACAAGAATTAAAAACAAAGCCATAAAAGACTTTTCTCAAAGATTACTAAGTGGACTGGATGGCCTATGACAATGCAAAAGCCACTCAGTGCAAGCATGCCCTGATGCTAGCATAAATGATTGGCCTACGCATGGCAAGCAGGCAACTACAGAGCTCTGTGAAGAAAACATGAAACACAGTGATTCCTTCCACATTTCATAAGGGCCCTACTTATCTCCCTCCAAATTCCTACAGGAAAGGGACTTATGGCAGTTTCCATAACCACTTATTCTTCTATAAAATGAATTAAAGAAAGAACACTGTAACTAGACTCATCACATTTCTCAAGTCTTCTAGACTATGGTGGACAGACAAATTTATCCTGCTTTAAAAGCAGCTTCACAAATACAAGTGTATATCATCACAACACACCATTAGCAGATGTTGATTGCAGAACATGTTTGAGGGAGGCTCGGGTATGCTTAATCATGCAATTCACAAGAAAAGACAGATGACTATGGATATGTTACCACAATGAGGCACAATTTCCAAAATTTAAAGCTGAAAATAGATTTCAGAATAGAATTTGAGCAGATTTTTCAAAACCAGCAAGACATGACCAAAAAAAAGGCATGACTATAGACTTGTCCTGTCCCTATAATCTTTCTCTGGGTAGATGACATACAAGACTAGGTGGCCAATGGTCTGACAATCTGCTTCTCAATGCTCAGTAGAAGCCAGATATAAAGAAGTTACACTCTTTCTTAGCCAGTCTATCCATGCGACTGATGGTATGATCTTTTTATTACTTCATTTTTTAACAGCAGTTCTTTTATTGTTCATGGATGTGGTTTATGCAAATCTTATCCACCACAGATACAGATTTATAAATTACTCTAAATTACAGTGCTGTAATGGGACAGTGTTGACATGAAATTCAAGTAGTGTAGGATTTTTCAGAGGCATGATGCCTAGAGCCAAAGTTTAATTTCAGCTCTGAAGCAGATTCCCCTTGCACCTTTAGGTTAATCATCTCTATTTCCTCCTCTCTAAACCTGCCTCCCAGGATGGAAGCTTACTTAATGAATGTGAATCATCTTAGCACTGCCTCCTGAAATCCAGATATAATCAATAATGAACCAAAGATTTACTTGGGCAGAAGTTGCACTTGAGGAAAAGCATGCCTTCCATTATGCCTGTCAGAAGTGGTCTCACAAAACACCAAAAGCTGTGCTATTTTTATCTCTGCCCACAAGTGCAGCAGTCTGCCTTTAAGTGTGCAGCCACGAAGGCTGCTTAGCTTTCCTAGAGCCATGCTCTGACCTGTGCTATCACAGCTTCTCTGCTAACCAGCTCAAGCTTCCACTGTGTGACACAGCAGTCAGGTGATAATCTGTGTGCACCTGCCTTTGCAGCCCCCACATGCAGAGCAGAGACATCACTGGTTGTGAGCATGCATCCTCTGCCAGGAGTCACCTCTCCTCAGAGGAGACGTCTCCCATTTCCTACACACAGCCAAAGGGCAGGTCAACATTCCTCAAACTTGCCTAGCTGCTTGCATGATCATTCTCTAGTCATTTCTACCCAAGACAGATTAGCACAGATGAGCTCCCTCAACCTTTTTGGTTGTTCTGAGCCTGCTTGTTCTGACCGAAACAAGCCAGGGAACAATTGCAGCTGAGAAAGTGGGTATGAGAGGGTATGCAGAATTTTGCAAGAGATGTGCTAAGAGCCAGTATGTGACTAGCACACCATTAATCAATGCCCAAGGACTTGTTCAAATTATGCAGCTGCCAGATGTGCTCTTCCCTGTGTCACTCACAAGACTCCACAATTATGAGGCTCCCTGCGTACCAGATTTGATCACCTGTTCAAGTACTTTTGTATGCTGTGATCCCAGTTGGTTTTGGCGTCAGTATCGAGAAAATAATTTCAGGCACGTGTTCTTGAAGAGACTGTATTTTTTATGTAACACTAAACAGCTTTACATTACAGAGCAAAAGGAATGGGGAGCTACTTGAAGTATTCGAACTGCTAAGTGTCATTAACTTTCCATCTGGTCAGCTCCTGGCAATTCCAGAGGTATCACAGCAGGCATGTTCATGTCCCACAGCAGGCATGTTCGTTTCTCATGACAGTCATCATCACCCCCTTAACTTTTTGGCCATAAGGATCACTTCAGCATATACTTCAGGCTAAAGATCCTCACAGAGTATTTTCAGTCCTTAACTACAGAGCTGTGAGACAGCTTGTGGATGAATGTCCAGTTTTAATGACAAGACAAAATGATGGAGAAGCTGTTGTTACTCTCAGAGGCAAGCTGTTCCTCTAAGTTCCAAGACCAGTTTCTACAAGTAAGTGTCAGGAGAAGAGCTGCCAAAAAAAAATAATTAAACCTGCATCAGTCATTTAATACACAGAAAAGAATTAAACTGCTGTCAGTTGTAAGTTCCTCCAGGTCTGACTGTTTCTGTACCAAGTATATTGCCAGATCCATTAAAGAAAGTGAGGACAAAACCAATGCATGTGCCCAGACACACAGAGTGCATGACAGCCACCTCACTCAGATCTCTGGGCAAGATCGATTTTAACTCTGTTGATTTACCATCCTGGAAAAGAGATTACATTCAGATGTGTAACTGATAATAAAAAAAAACCCCAAACATATATTAACACAAGACAAAACATGAGCATCTTACAAGGGAATTATCTGAAACCTACTGCTTTCTTAATCTCATTTCCTCAAAACAAGAGAGGTGGTCTGCTCATAAGCAAATGTTGGCTGTTTACTGATATTATGTTACAGTCAAGACATTACAGGCCTTTTAACTGACACCAAACCAGAGACCTAAATGTTCAAAGAATTAATGCTTTCACCTTAGTGTAGATGGTTAAATTTAGTTTCAGTTGGCAATTTTGCAGGTCAGAAAAAGAGCAGATCAACTCAGACATGCAATCCTTCCACTGTATATGTAATTCATTAGCAAACTCGTGCACACTTTCCATCCATTTACATTCACTGGCACCAAAGCAGCAACAGGCTAAGAACTCCTTTACCCTTTTCCCCTGAAGCAACACTGTCTCCAAGCCTTATTACCTAAACTGAGTATACTTACAGGACAACTATGAGCAGTTACACATCTAAAACCAATATATTAGTCAACAACTGATTATATTAAAAATGTGATACTCATTTGAGAATATCCCTATAAAAAACCCTAAGAAATCCCATGGCTTTTTATGAGTCTTTTAAGCTGTAATCAATTTATAGCATAGAAACTGAGTCAGCTGCTATATAATCAAGGCTCCTCATGAGAAGTACAACTTTGCAATGACTCAATGTGCACTGTTCTCAACCTGCATGAGCCTGAAACACTGCAATCACCACCAAGAGCAGCTCAAATAATCTTCCCACTAAAATCCACAGGAAGGTATTTTCACCTTCCCCTCTCAGTCAGAAATTGCTTTGTTAGAAAATGGAGTTTGCCTTCCTTTGCCACAGCTACTGCCTTCCAAACACAATTCCCACCTTTTAATATTGCTAGGTAATTAAGTGCCTCCAGTGTAACTGTGACACCTCAGTGCCTTTATTCTTGTTCCCTCCCCAGTTTGCTGTCAGGCTATGGAGGCCTCGCCTGAAGCAGTCTTGACACCTCCACAGAAAGACTCCCACGGCCCTGAAATGCTGTTTTCTTCTTAACATGCTCAATGAGCTTGGCAAGATAGATCATACTCAGATCCAGCTTTCAGTTTTCCCTTCCTCCACATTCTGGTGTGTGCTGGCCCTCTGCCCACAAGACCAGATCAGGAATGCTGGTAGGAAGGGATGTTGCTCATCTCTGCAGAAGACCTCCTCTGCAGGAAAATGCAGAAATCCTCCAGTGCAAAGCTTCCTTTTGCATTTGGAACAGACTTTGGTTTAAGGAAAGGCAAATTTTCCTATTCAAATGGAAAACAAGCAGAAAATGCAACGCACATGAGTAAAAACTCACGTGCGTGAGAGCTCCCATTCCTAGTAAATAGTTATTACCTTAACTATTTATAGTTAAGGTAATAACTATTACCTTATAACTATTATAAATAGTTAAAGCAGTGCAGATCCCACCCCTCTCCTTTCTTTGTGTGTGTGTGTGGTTGGGTTTTTTCCCTGCTTTCCCTCCCCCCTCTTTTTCTTTTTTCTTCAATTATAGCATCAAAAGAAAACTAAGATCTTTTGGAGACATAAATTAAGCATTCCTGCTCTGGAATGGCATCAGCATCTGGACACCTGGCAAAAAATAGTTCAATTCCTACTGTATCTATTTCTCAACCCCCCCTGACAGCAAGCATGAGGAGTCTTGCCTTTCTTCTTATTTACCAACAAGAATTAAAGCTGAGAGTGTTCAGAAGTCCATTTCAATAGGTTTTGTTCTGGTTACAACAGATTGCTTTGATCTGGGGGGAGGAAGGAGGAGAGCACATCTCAAGTTCACAAAGCTAAAAGCCAAGATGCACAAAACTGAAGCATTCCAAAGTTAAAAATAATCATCTTTAAACTGCAAGAGCAGAGCTGTAATTTTGAGCAGTACAGCATGACATCACAGTTTATGTGGGGCCAGCTCCATAAATCAAACTGTGCCTAATTAGAGATCATACTGCAAATCTACATTACTTGGACGAATAATTAAAACAGGACAGTCCATAACACAAGCCAGATATGTTTACTAAAATATGTTTTTCTTCAAACTTTTATGTTCACTACTGCTCACAAAGCTTTCACATTTAGTAAATTATAGACCCCTAAGCTTTTATTTTAGGCTGACTTCACTTTCAAGGAATTCTTCAATTAACTTTACGTTGCTTCAAGCTCTTCATCCAATGAGAAAACAATCTGTGGTTTCTTACTTCTCCCAGTGCCAATGGCTGCCCTCCATGTTTGACTTGCAGACTTACTGTCTTTTTAGAGCCAGGATCTGTTTGTCTAAAATCAGCCTAGTTGTCATAGTATTTTGACAAGTCCTCTATAAAAGGAGAACAAACCTTTGTGGTGGGTAAACTGCTAAGAATAGTGAAGGTTGTTCTCACAATCTCAACAGATAAGTGCCAAAATTAAGGAACACTGAGCAATACACCCAGAGCTGAAAGCCCTGACTACCTCAGTTGCCCTTCTTTCCCACCTACTCCAATTTTTCCGATTTCTACTTTTTTGAGTTGTTTTTCTAAAATGTGTGCTTCTTCTCAAATCTAAAAGCTATGACGTACTCGAACATTTGTAACACAAAAAAGCCCCCAGTGCTATCAAACATTACTATCTGTAGATGGTCAGGACGCCTCTGGAATTGTTAGAAATGCTGTGGAGACTTTGACTATCAGTTACTGGTAGATAATGTCAAATCAAGAGCCAAAGAGTTTAATGAAAAGCATGAACTGAACAAAAGGGTTACGACTCATTTCTAAACTGAACATCTTTCCTCCTAGAGCTTGAGAAATTTGTGTGAAACTTTTTAATCTCAGAAATAAAAAGCAGGGCAGAGTTGGCAGCTCTCCTTCCTTTTCCATTCTGATATTTGGCTTGGTAAATGGACCAACATACAGATGATTAAAGGAACTCTGAAGACAATGACTGAGAAGCAAAATGTTTGACAGTCTCAACAAAAAAGGACTATACAAAAATAAGAGTTATGTCAATTAGTGCAGTATTATGTTGTGCAAGTAATTTTTTTCTGTAGAATGTTAACCAAGCACAGATATGGAGAAAGTATCATTCACTTCTTAATACACAGATTTTTAGATAAAAAAATCCAGGGGGTTTAAAGGAATCAAAACACATTAAACATTAAATGCGCAGCACAGCAATATTTATAAAGACATGACAAATGAGTCTCCCTCAACCACAGCCACCACGATCAGCATATCCTTAAATAGGAATGTACCTTTCAGACCTCCATTTCAATTCTTTGTTACAATAAATAGGCATCAAACTTGGAATTTCTTTTTTTTTTAATTTAAGACTGTCTTTGTGGCCAGAAATATTATGACTGACCTCTGTTAACTGCAAGTATTCAGAACCATAGCCATTCTAATTCACTTACATCCTCAGTGTGCAGCAACAGTTTTCTCAGAAAAAAACCCCAAAAAACTAACCCTGTAACTATTTGGACATACTTCTGAAAGCAACAGTGAAAATTAAGAAAGCAGCCTTCCCAAAGAAGTATCTATTTTTGAAATGTGTGCTTTTAAAACACAATGCTTATGGAATGAACTACTTCAGTTCTCTTGTGTAAACTTGTACAGATTGTTTGCTATTGATCTTTTGAGTCATATTTTGGCAGTAAACTGGTATCCTTGTAGAAAATATAAGTACTGCAGAACAAGTGATGTAATCTACATCTATACTTAATTTTTTTCCTTTTTTTTAGTTACATTTATATTTTAAAATAATCTGAACTGCATACTTCATTTCTTTCTCAGATTATGAGCTTTATGATAGTGAAGACCTTCAGAGGAGACAGCTTGTCTGTAGGACTGTGGCTCCTTTAAGTCACAGGACAGAACTCAAATCAAAGAAAGTAGTGTCTCTATCTGTACTCAAATGTAGGTCTATTAACTGTTTTCTTAACTGAATGACATAAAGTGACTCTATAAAACCAGTGTAAAACCTGATCTCAAGGAACTGAAATCTAGGGTTTTTTCACAGTATATTGTTCTTTCCTCCCTGCCCCCAAGCTACTGTCCATTCAGAAAACAACACACAGAAGAGAAAAAAGAAAACTGCACTGTAGCAAGGCTATCCACATGGCCCAGGCTTGTGCTGTGTGTGCAGTATATATACATGCACTGCATGCTGATGTGGCCCAGAGCAGGGGCACAATGTCCAGGTTTCTGGTCCTTTGTGGAGTACATAACACTGCGTGGCAGTTGGATGCAAGTAGGTTAAGAGACCATATGGAGGTGGGTAGCTGACAGAGTGAAATTAATGCAATACTCCAGACAGGTAATTAAAGCTGTGCTCAGCCTCAAACTCTCAAATATGGTAATTCTTTAACCAGCAAAAGAGATTGCCAGGAAAGGACAACAGTAAGTGAGAGAAAGTACACGAGCAAGAGCATGTGCAGGATATGGAGCACGAGTGCTTTCCCCTTTCCTCCTCTCAGGTTTCTCCCACTGAGAACCACTACCTAATGGCCTGAATCTCTTCTAAGTCTGGTTACTCTAAAAAGAAGAACATGGTCAAGGCCAGTATATAGAGAACAAGTATAGGAATCCCACCTTTTAAATCCTAGATCAATGTTTTCTTATTTCTCTGAAGCAGAGATTGATGCCAGAGAGATAAGAAAACCTCACTTTCATGCCATCAAGTGCCACTACTTCTCTACCCTACTGTCCTTGTCATACTGCTTCCCACCTCTTCCTCAGTGCCACCTGAGATCCAGTTTCATGAGGAGTTGTAAAGAAAAGGACAAACATCACACATCCACCTCTGGGCAACTACAAGCTTTGTCTCTAGAAGCACAGCATCTCAAACTCTTCCTTCAAGAGCATCTCTAATGGCCCTTCAGATAGCATGGCAAGGAAGGAGCATATTTAAGACTTGAGAAAAATTAAAATTAACACAGCTTGCAATGACTTTATTAGAGGCTGAAGCCCACGTAAAATCTGTTTGAATAGCAAGCAAGAGATTTTTGCCTTATATTACACAAAGGATCAGACTAGATGACTCCAGAGGATCCTTCTGACTAAGTTGTGACAATACATATGCTAGAGAATTTTAAAGATCAGGGTTATTTCCCAGTATGATTTACACTATTTCTTGTTTTAGTTTTGATCTTCTTAAACTAGACAAACCCCAAGGGAATATTATGCACACAGCAGCCCAGAGCCTGCCTTTAGAGACTGTCCAAATGACATGTTCTGACCAAGGAGATAGTAATACCTCTGTTTTCATTAATTCTCTATTAAGAATCACAGGATTCAAATTGTTGATTTTCAGCATTACCTCATGCTGGGCCTCTCACTGATTAATTAAAACTGTCTATGTATAGGAAAAAGAACAAAAAAGCAGAACTGCAGTAGTTTGAACCAAGAGTGTCCCTGATAAAAGAAACGAGCTGCTGTTCCCAACTCCTTTCCATAGGTTGATTGTGAATTGTAACCAGACAAGATCTCCTTTTTCAAGCTTCCAGAAACTGGCAAACATGTCTACTACACAGGAAGTCATATTTATAGTTGCATTACTTTCCACAATAAACCAATTCTCCTATAATCAGATGTTGTCTCTAAGTTCGCTAAATGAAAGATCTTTTCCCTTGAGATTGCAGCCTCTTAACAGAAAGCTTCCAACTCTGCAGTTAGTAATGGCTGGGGAGGGAAAAGCACAGTTCAGTCCAGCCCCCACATCATTATTACACAGCAAAGACATACCAGGCTTTCTTATTTCAAAAAGAACAAACAACTCTGAAATCCTGGTATTGCAATGTGTATTACTTACCTGTTGAGTTACCATTTAATTTTCAATGAGTGTTTAGCTGACCTACTTTTTACTATCTAGCTTTAAATTCTTCCTGGATATAGACAGACAAAGAGCTTCTACCATATAAGCCTTATTATATACTTGGGCAGGGCCTTTGAGCATGCAGGTATTCCATAAGAAATCTGAAGCAGTGTACTTCAGATTTAAGGGAAATATATTTCAAACTTCTCCAAATTACTACAGGTGACAGTTAATAACTTGCTTGTACATTTTTACTATCATCCTGCATACGGAAAATTATTAAGAAAAACCCAAACACCTACTTGAAATTTTCAAATTCTCTTCCAGCAACTGTATCAGAGTATTTAAAATGGCACAGCACTAGCTTTAGCCAAGAATACCCCCTCCTCTCTTAAATACAGAGAAAAATAATACCATCTTTTTAAGGAAGATAGAGAGATTAATACTTTACCCAAAGCAGAAATTCTTCAAAACCAAGAAATCAATACAAAACTCATTCTTACCTAAAATTAGAAGAAAAGAGAGAGGAAAAGGTAAGAAAGATTAAGAATCATCCCTTGGTGCATTACACCTTCAAAATAGAAAGAATTCCTGAAAAAATCTAAAGTAAACAAGTTACACAAGAACAGGAAATTGCAATTTCTTTGAAACAGTAATTAACCTTATGATGGAAACCACTACAAATATAAACAAACAAGTAATAAAGGAAACTATTTTAGCAGAGGGAAACCTGTCTTGAAGCAGGGTGACAAGGGAATATAAAAACACTTTGCCCGAATTGATGGGTCTCTAAAGAAAACTGGAGCAATTCTGTCGTAAGGATTATGCAGACTCCAGCTTCAAACAGGTAATTTTCAAGGTTTCAAAGAGGAGGCTGGACCACAGAAATTCAGAAACTTTTAAATAGAGGACTCAAATTTAAACTGAGTGTAATCTCGTACTGCTGTCACACATAAACAGGAGGATTTTGAAGGATATCTACCCAGCTAAATTGCTTTTATAATCATAGTTTTCCATGCCCAATCCTTATTATTTATTAATAACTACAGCTAAAGTAAGCGCAAGCATCATGGTGATTATTGTATTATATTAAATGTCAATCAGAAATGAGAAAAGATGAAACATTAGAAACTTGATCTTGCATCAGAAGCTGATGTTTTCAAAAATGTGCCTAAGGAACATGCATACAGAATTGGAAACAGATCTAACATTCAGAATGTAAAATCATTACTTTTAGATAAAAACTAATTCTCAAATCTGAAGTATTTTTTACTTTCCTGGCTTGCATTTCTTAAATAGCTGCAAGTTAGCAGTAGTCCTCTTGTATTTATTCCGGTGGAAGAAAAGAAGTTCACAGTGGTGTAAGAAAGTTATAAATAAAATAAATACCAAAACCAGAAACATTTTTTATTTCAGATTTTAAGTCAACTATCTGCAAGAAACAGCATTTCAGACTTTCCTTATTTGTTCTTGTTTATTACACTGGCGCCCTTTGTGGCTTCTTGTATTTTAGCAACTGGAACATACACAGTAAAGCTAGCAACACAACAGAAGTTTAGCAAAGGCAGACGTAATTTGATTTTAAAAAACCACCACAGAAAAGAGCAAGAAGCTCTACAAACAGTGGAACCAATGTGGTTTGGCTTCCCATGAATTTGTGTCTTATGGGGATTTGGAAAAATGTAAGTAGGTACACAATCTCACACCAAGATGTCCCTCTCCTACCTGGGAAGCCACTGGAATGTAATTTGCTAAAACATATTATCATCAAAATCTGTTTCTCAGCTGGTCCATCCCCAACACAGAGAATGACTGGAAAACAGATAAAAGTCCTTCTTCCCTAGAACAACAGGCCAGTGACAGAAGGATCAGATCCAATACTTTTAAACAGGTTCGTTCCATTTTTACTAAGTGGCATTCAACTAAGAAAACAAACTCTCTTCATATCTGAACCAGCTTCTTAAACAGTATAGCTGTGTTAAGTTTTGTGACTCGTTATCCTTTTCATGCATTTAGGAGACTCACTACAAGAGAAAAACCTTTATATGATATTAAAACAAATCCCCAGTCAGCACATTCCAATATTTACAAACAAGGGGGGGTTTAATATTTTCAGAAATGGAAAATATTTGTTATAGAGATCTAAAAGAGAAATACACCACCTATGCCTCATTACCCACACAAAGCCAGTTTTTTCCTACCTCTCCTAAAGAGATTTGGGAAATGGAAATTTCCAATGCTAGAGAAGTGGCAGAAAATAACATGTACAAATTAAAAATGTCACAGGGTTGCACTCAGGAAGCTTAAGAGGTTATCTCTGGAAACACCTTCTCAAATGGAAAAATGGTGGCAGGAGCAATCATGGGAGATGAGGGAAAATCAGGGCTATCTAAAAACAAGACAAGCTCACTAAACCCCAAGAGGAAATTTAGAACAGGAATGAAGGAAGATCTCTGACGGTAACATTATGCACTTTCCTCACGCTGTTAAACCAAAGAGCAAGAGAAACCCTCTGAATTCCCCTGTCACTGCCTACCTGCAGGAGCCCAGACTAAGGCTCCCACAGAGAGCCAGGAGTCACAGCAGCAACAACCCTGAAAGGGCTCTGAAGTACAGGCAGGCTCCCAACAAACTGGGAACAAAGGCTTTGCTTCTGAGAAACACCTGACTGACAAAGAGTCTCAAACGAAATGCAAGAAATCCCACCACAGAGGCGCTGTCCAGGCCTTCTCAAAGGCCAGAGGAGCCAAAAGAAAGGCTCCAGGCAGGGACCTCTGCACTGCTGATCCACTGCACCACAAGCATGGACCACCTCTCTTTGACAAGATGCCTTCGTGGCACAACCTTGAAGCACCATGCTTACCCCCTGAGATCACAGCTTCCTTCAATTCCACTTGTAATACTTAAGGGTGGTGGTTTTGTCTGTTTTGTTTACTTGGGCTTTTTTTCTGAGTTTTTGTTTCGGTGTGGGTTTGTTTGTGGTTTTTTAATTTATTTTATTTTTCAACCCCATTGAAAAATAATTCATTTTTCATGAATTCCCCATATCCTTTGGGATCTTGTAATATGAGACTTTTGAACTGATGAATGGATACCAGGAACATCCAAAACCTGGAAGCAGATTGGAAAACACATTTCTGTACACTCACCCTGGAAGATAAAATGCCAACACCCAAGTGAAATAGTTTGCTGCAGGCTTCCTATGATGCTGGTACAACTAATGTACTAGCAAAGGGCACATGAAAAAAGGCATACACAGCAAAAATAAAATACTAAATCTTCATTGTTTTGGAGACTTCAAAGGACTTTTTCTGAATATGTAAGACTCTGATGCTGTCCTTTTGCATCACCCTATGGTGACCTTTGGCCAGACAGAAGATAATAACCACTGAAATACCTGGATGACCCTGCCAAGCCTTTGAGAAAGGTACCTAACTGCACACAGAAACATGTGGTGGGTGACCTTGGTGTTATCAGACAAGGTCTCTGAGCTTGACAACACATCACAAAAGCCAAACAAAGAGCATGTGCAAAAGGCACAGTACTCCTTAGGTAAATCTGGATTTAAGTAGCCAAATAAACAAGACCAAGCTACAGTTATAGCCATTTAACCCACTTAGTTATTTTGGCTTGGTACATTTCTTATCTGGCTACCTGAGCCAGGACACTGCTGCCAACATCTGTTTCCTGCCTCTCAGGTCCTTCCTCAATCAGAGCTTCCTCTGGATTTGTGGGCTTGCCTGAGCCAAGGAGCCAGACAGAGCTTGCTCTCTCTCTCTCTCTACAGGGCTGCTTGCTGCTTTGTGCAGCAAGAGGCCACCACAACCTGATGAACTGGAGGGTGGTGAATTCCTGCCTCATAAACCTGCATAAGTGAAGGTACAAGTTTTACAGAACAGTTACTTTTTACACTTCTACTTCATTCAGTGGCTTTCAATTAAAAAAAAAAAAAAAAAGAAAAAAGACATTTTAAAGCCTTTTTTGATTAAATTTCTAGTTGCAAGCATGAAAGAAGAGGGGTTTGGACAAAAAGCAAAAAATCAGTTCTACAGCCAAGGCACTGGCCATTTCACCAGAAGAAAACAAAAGCCAGAAATACCATTTCACTGCTCAAACTGAAAGACAGATTCTAGAAACACAGCTTACATAAAGGCACGTGTCAAACAATATGCTTATTTTTTGCCTAAACACTGACTCACTGAATAAAATCTATGTTACTCTTTTATGTAAACAGTTCCTTTAAAAGCAGTAAAATTAAATACAGACAACATTAAGCTGAACATGAACTTCTGCCATCCCCATTTAGGCATCTGGGTAATTATAATCATTAACTCCATTAGCATATGCTGCAATGTAGGTAAAAAGCATTCACATTGCATTAGAGAACCTTTACATATCTTAATGATATGTTTAAATAAGAATTTACTCGTCTGGTGCATCTTTTGAGATTAACAGATCATAGGATGTTTGTTTTCCTTTAAGATATGTTTGCAAAATGCAATCAAAGTGCACATAAAGTTTTATCTCAGGCATCAGTATAGCCTTTATTAGAAGAAATTGAGCCTTTTAGAACTAAGTTGGGTTGGTTTTGCTTTTTTTCTGGCTAATTATTCACTTTGACCATTCTTTTCTCTTAAGGGAATATTATTTCCAAGAAATGTCACTTTTCCACTTATCAAGGTTGTTTACATTCTACACAAATGTTATGCTCTCAAGCTTTCCTTTTTGAAAATTTCAAAAAGTAAAGGGGATGATGCTGTGCTTGTAGAAACATTCTTTAGTAACAGAATGAGTCTCAAGGCATTTTAGGTTTCCCACAAGACATTTTCCTGTCTATCATTTTAGAAGTTTTTCCCACACATTGTGTTCCCGATATAGGCTTTGGCAGGTTGCGAGATACGAGCTGGCTAGAAAATGATAGCCTGCTTTCAGCATATTCTTGTACAGTTAAACATTAAGCACTTTTTGCACAAGATAATTCAGACAGCAGCTCACACAGAGAAAAGGCGACAGTTTCAGCTGAAGAAAGCTAAAGTCCTGAAGAATGCCAAAGACTTTGTGACAGTTCTACAGAGAAAACAAAGGAATCTTGAAAAAATAATCAGCATTTCTTGAAAATTCTACATTGACTTAGTTCTGGTCTTTTAAAAGAGACTTGAGAACATGTGACAGTTAAAGGACACACATGCACAAACAGCAGAACAAATATTGTCTGCACATACACTGAGCCAGCCCTCACTAAGGGAATGACCAAGTCTTCAAAGTGTATCAGAGAACGTGCCCATGTTTTCGTATCAGGAAGATGAATTTCCCACATGCTTCATATTAAGGAATCCCTAGGTGAACCAAATTTGATGGGAACTCTTGCAATTGCAGCACAAGGAAGTTTCAGAAGTCAGAGACAGCAGCACAAACTTGCTGTTTGTATTTTGTAAGCTTTTATCTGTACAAATACACAAGAAGAAACAGGAGACAGACAGCAACTGACTCACGGTCCTATTGCAAAGCTCACTAATGTCAAAACACTATCACTGTTAAACCCATGTATGTGAAAAAGACTTCAGCTGATAAAAATCAGAATTCATGTAAAGACAGAGAAAGTTTCTAAAGCTGTCTGGATCACAGATATCTAATGGCACTTTTCATTTAGCCTTATGGTCAGCTATCTGCAAAAAGTGTATTGAATGTTTCATAAACAGTTTAAAACAAAAGTGCTTCTAATCAGATCTGGCAGGAAAGGGAGAAATGCATACATAGAATGAGGTAAGTGTGATCTTGCCCAGCTGAAGAACAGGGAATGGCAGAGCTTCAGGCCATGACTCACACAGACACTAAACAGTAGAGAGCTACAGATAATTCTCAGGTAAACTTTGCATGAGCCACTACGTCATGCTTCTCTACCCTTCCTGCATTAATCATGTCATTAGTAACCTGACGCAGCCCAAGAAGAATGTCTGATTTACAGGGAGCAGAGCAATGCTAACAGAACAAACCCTTTGGCAGGTCAAAAAAGGAAAGACCAACCTAAATTTCATTTTAGTTTGAACCACACCCTAAAAGAACATGGAAACTAGGAAAAAGGAAAAACAAAAAAGGTATCTTCCCACCATGAGATTACATATTTCATTAAAAGTTCCTGATGAACCAGTTAAGAGTACAAATACGAAGGATTTGCAAGAGTGCACGGATAAAAATCCAGCCCAAACATGTACCTAAACAAAGCAAAGGGGGCGGGGGGAAACCCCCAAGCTTTCTTTTGAAGTTTTTAACACAGTTACGTAATTTCCATGTTAGTCTAGATGTTTTTAAACATCTTTTATAGTGTACAGTTGGGAACCAATTGTACAATGAGTACAAAGTGTACTGTTAGGCAAGATTCATGGCTCAGCCAGGTATCTTGGTTACTCCACAAAATATAAAAAGGATAAGGAGAATCACTGGGGCAAGTGGAAAATGGAAAATTTCAGAATTTCTTTTAAAAATTATTGCTCAGTCTGAATTGATAGCAGTCACTTTGATAAATGTGGCTAAAATCTCCATTATTGTATATGGCTATTTCAGCTTAAATATCCTGTAAAAATAGTGGTCACTTGAAGGAAGGGCAGATCACTACCATTCACTCTGAAGCAAATAAAAAACCCTGCAGATTACCTTAAAAGCAGAATGGAATAATCCTTAGTTTCTTGAAACAAACAAAATTATCACCCAAAACAAGGTGCACAGCAAGTAGCAGCTGCTGTGTTAAAACTCAAGTCCACCTAAGCCATTTAATAGTAGCAATTTCCAGAAGAGCACCACAAAAAATGTATGCTTAAGTCTAAGTGTATGGCAAATCCACTTCTTATGACGGTATTTTGTTCAGTTTCTCATGGCTTCATCTGTTTCTAAGCCTTCCTAAGTAGACTGCCTATTTTCTTGATAATTCCTTCCCATTGAACACTCCTTTTTCCCTCACTTTCCTCTCATTTTATCTTAGCAACAATTCTGTGAACTGTAAAATGAATTTATTACTTTCATGACTCTGAACCACAGGATTGGAGGTCTACTTTCCATCTTAAAGCAAAGCTCTAGAAATTGAATCTCCTTTGTCTTTGACAAGAGCTGAGCTGAAATAGCCAAAATGTGTCACTTCAGTTAAAACCACCTAACCCTTTTGTTCTCACTCATTATTAATGGCATCCTTTTCACAATATTAAAAGTAGTGTACAAAATATGACCAACTGTACAGCTAAAATGGTAGCACAATAATCACAATATTAGTGGAATGCAAAATAACAAAGAAAATGCACTTATCTTCTCAAATCAGTTTGGAAAGCCTCTCCATCGTGCCATGACACTAGCCCTATAACTCTTGATGAAAATTTTTACAGTGATGTTTTGAAGGTTTTCGAAACTTATGTAAACGGCATGTCCCTTTCCTGGCTTCTTGCTTTAAAGCCATCAGTAACTTGAGAGAAACAAAAAATTCTTTTGTCCCTGGTAGTTGTTCAATGTCATGTGCTGGAAAACACAGATAACCCCAAATCTTAAAGAGGCAGTAATCTGCCTTACAACTATTCTCTTTGTCATCAGTCTTTCTAAAGGTCAGGTAAAGACTATGTGGACACAGTGAAACAACTCTCAACAACAATGTAGAAGAGTGTCTACATTGATAACCAGGGTTTGCCAGAAAACAGTAGGTGTTCATGCTTCATTCAGTAAAAAAGTGCTAAGGACAGTTTCACAACTTAGGTTTATTTTGGGAGGAGTGGGGACATCTGGCTTGTATTCTTAATTCAAGACTTGAAATCAAAGATTTAGAGATACAATGCCAACAGCTTAATGAATATTCTGTAGTGTATATAAGCACCCTGGGGAAAACCTGCACTCAGATAAACAAGATTCCATCTTCCCCTGCCCTGAGGAATATAAACCAGGCTCACAGTTTACACCTAATTCAATAGTGGCTTTCCAAACAAAGATATTTCAGACATATCTAGCAAATACTCCTCTTCCCACCCTGAATCCAAAACTTTCTCTTGGAAACAAAAGGCCTCTTCCTTGACAAAGATTTGACGGGTATCTTCCAAATCTGCCAACAGCTTGCATTACATAGTACACCTAAAAATTTTAAACTGACCTTTGTCCCCTCTGAGAAAGCTGTCTGGTCTAAATGGCCCACACACACTCAGGAGAAAGCCAAAGCTCACAGAGACTCTTTCAAACACGTTAGGTATCTGTCCCGTGGGGACAGCCTATGCATGCCTCCACGCACACACAAAAGGATGAGAAGAGCTTTCTGCAGTGCTAAATATCCCACTGCACTTATCTGGGTCCTTAGAGGCTTCTCCTATACCTTCCTCTGTGGCACTGCTTCCTTTGCAGAGGAAAGGGCTGCAGAATGGCAAGGAGGAGGAGCACTCACAGCCCACTAAGGCTGCACACCTACTGAAGTGAGAAGGAAGCTGCACTTTGCCAAAGGGAACATGCAGTGGAGCTTGCACGGCTATTATACACCCCTTGCAAACACACAGAGTTTTCTGGTGGTGGGAACTGAATTTTACGCCTTCTGCCAACTTAAAAATCTATCCCTAGTGAAGAAAATCAAAACCAAAGAAACAAAGCAGACAATGGCTACAGAGGCTCCAGAGGAATGCAATGACTGTAACAAAAGGCAACAGCAGTAGTGTGACAAGGGTTTATTAATGGGTCAAAAAACAAGCTCAAATGACTCAGACACAGAATCAAATCCCAGCAGGATTTCCTTAAATCTCCTTCAGAGACTGCAGGCCTTCATGCAGTTTGTATTCAAGCTCTCTAGGGATCGGTAAAAAGAGGGCTCCATCTGGTCTTTCACCTCTTGATCAGAAGGACACCTCACCAAAACAGGGCAGCATCACTATCCCCTTTAGCAGAGCAGAAACAGGCTCAGAAGAGTCAAATGTAGCCTCTGAAAGCATGGCAGAGAGTCACAGCAGAGCACACACAACTCCTACCACACTGCCACAGGTGCAATGCAAATGGTTTTCTTGGAGCAATTGTAAGAATTCTGTAAGAAAATGGTCAAGAGGGTTTGTGCAACTACTACTCAAAAAGTACATAAATAAGCTGTAAGTGTGGAGACAGGTGACAACAGTGGAGAGATTGAGGTATTTTATCCCATTCATTCAATGAAGGCATGTCTAACCACCCTAAACTACAGCCTTGCTCTTTGGAAACACTACCTACCCTTGCCACTATTGGGGCTTTCATGCACCCTAGGAATACTTTAATATTTCCTTTTGGTTATTAATTTGTATGTAGGTGTCATTCCAAGTACACAAGAGAGAGCAGGGTGTTGTGATTTTGATCATCTCTATGTTTCACAGGTAGCTACTCACAAAATTGACACCTTTAACTCATCTATGCCAGGCCTTACCTCAATTATCCAACTTAAAAAGCTCAGTAACACAAAGGTTCAAACATTAATTTAACAAAAAATCTCAATTGCTTGGATTTTTAAAAAACCCCACCAAATCAATTCAGAAATCCTACCCTTTTCACCAACAAATCTGCAGATTTTTTAACAGAGCTTTCTGAGCAGATATCCGTGATGTTCTGTGTATACCACGGACAATATCCGTGATGTTCTGTGTATACCACGGAAGAGCCTTTTATGAGGACAATCACAACAGCCTGGTTTTAGTTTTTTTCAGAATACCAAAACAAGTGCCAAATTCTTCTATACATATGATGAGGAGGTAAATGCTTCAGATGCATGTCTAAAGATGCAGGAGAAAGATCAGAATACACTGAGATCAAAAAGGGACAGTCACAGAACTGGCTCGAATTATAAACCAAACAGAAACAAAATCCACATTTATTGGTCAAAACCAACCCAATACACTTTGAAGAAGAACACAAAGGAAACAAACAAATAAACCCTTAAATAACATATTTTTTACATCACTGTTACAAGAAAGCACGTTATTTAAGTTTCTTGTGGTAGACCTCCTTGAAAAGCCAAGGAGACAGGCTGATGGACTAACATAATTCCTCACATTTTGCATTGCTAGATAATTTTGTAAGGTGAATATTTACACTGCATCTCACAATTTTTTTTTCTTTTAACAAACAATTAGTAAAACAGGATTCTGGTTTTATCTCCCTCCAGTGTCTGAATCTGTAACTGTTTGGTAATTACAAAAACTTTCTCCCCTTTGACTTTGAGACTGAATTCCCTGCTTCACTATCAAAAATTCAGAATTCAAACAAGAGAGCCACTACAGATCCAAAATTTTGTGCCTCTAGCATTTAAAAGCAAAAATAAATAAAATGTAAGTTACAACGCAGGGAATCTGTAATTTTAAAAACTCAAACATGTTTATTTTGTTAAAAGGTGTTATTGCAGCCTTTCTGGTATTTGTTATCTTGCTAAAATAGCCAATAAAGAAGTGATCAAAAGGCACATTACCTGAAAAAGTTTGAGGCAGACAATCACTTGAATACTTGAGATTACCTGACATTGACATGGAGACAATTCATGACATCCAAAAAGCAGTGGGAAATCAACATAGCCTAGTAGAACTTTAGAAATGTAAGTGTTCAAGAAAGAGTTATCCAGAGCACATGAGCTAACCCAGACTAACTGGTGCCTTCTCCCTCTACTCTGTCATTACCCATCAGTAATAGATGGTTTAATACTAGAGATGTATTATGTGGTTTTTCACTCTCGACAATAACTTCCAGGAACAGCAGACAATTCTAAAACATAACTCAGCTTTAAACAACTGTGTGTGTGTATATTAAATGAGTTGATACCAGCAAACAACAAAAAATATCTCTTTCTGTATCTAAATAACCCCATTTTCCTTCCCTTTCTTTTCTGTTACATCCTTGTATCATCTTCTAAAAACAAAGATCATACTTGTTTCATTCCTCAGCATGTAGCAGGGCTGAGTTCCCTTTCACTCAGGTCTTCTGTCCACTAGTCTGCCTTTATCTCCTCATGCACCTCACCTGAGGTTCTAGGTCACATCTCTATAAAAAAGCCCAAGCTCTGCTATTAGACCATTCAGCATCCCCATGATCCCTGGCCATGAGCTGCACGTTTCAAAGGCCCCTTCAAGGTCAGTAATCCAGCTTCACAAACAGGCAAATTTCCAAAGAGGAAATTGCTACATGAGTTCCAGCAGCTAGAATTTGTTCACTCCCTACCAACATAAATGGATATTTTTTTAAACTACAGAAGAATATAGGAAAAAAGTACAGAAGAAACAAGTTTATAACTGAAACAAAGAGCAGAGGCTAAATATATTCCTACAGGCATCTGCTAGACTTCATTTCAGTTAATCGTATTACTCATGTGCAACTTTTTAAATGGTAGAATCTTTACTGGATCTAGTCTAACTCTTAATAAATTATTTTATAAAAATCTATCAAGCTAATGCTGAAATAATAACCTCTGCAATCTAAAGAAAAAACCTCTCAAGCAGTATTTACTTATGCTTGTTAAAAAAATAATCATTTACATTTGATTTTTACTTTTTTGCAGATTCATAGTATAAGAGGCACAATTCTGGAGATAACTAAGAGGAAATTTAGGGAAAATATCCCTAACTATCAGCGGAAGAGCTCTGAACTGGTAGGAATTATTTTTATTTGCATGCTTTTATGTGGGTACTTCTGAAAAAAATATAAATAAAATACAACTTTTCTCATGTCTGAACTTTTCAGTACAATGAAAATAACAAGAACCTGTATACACAGGCCACTTTTTGCAGATAACTTGGTAGATTGACTAGTGAAAAATGTTAAATCTTTCAAAAGCTAATTATTTTAAATTATAAGTCAGAGAATGCATTAGGGGAAAAATGAGATTTTGTTCTGCTTACTAAGGAACTCAGTTGATTAAATTAGTGAAAAGCACATTAGATATCAAATCAGTCTTTGAGCATAAAGTAAATGGGAAACTATATGTAGATTTGTATTCCTCCTTTACCACTTTTTCAAGTCAAAGATACCCCTTTAAATAGTAAACAAAACTATCAAAAATGATGTGAAGCCCCCATATGTTTAACAAGTAGGTTAATACAGCCAGCAATATCATTATATTAAATACATACAGTGGTTACCACAACTGCTTTTGCCATTTGTACATCAGAGCAACAAGCACTGTTTTTTCTGGACTGAAATGATGTTTCTGTAAACACAGCTTGGAATTTCACTGCTTCATTTAAATTAATATGGATCTTATGGTAAGTGGCCCCGGGAGAAAGCACATTCCTGATGTCTTTGCATGAAACACACACCTTCCTGAAACACTTCCTGCCTTGCACCCGTTTTTGGATATTATCACTGTTGTCTGACAAGAATGAGGTCAGCTAGGATTTGTAGCAATACTTTACAGCAGCTGTCCAGCATTTCTTTGAAACACCACAAGCCTTTAACTCCTTAGCTGCCTCACCAAAACAGACATTGAAGTCTTGCATAGACACTGCAAGAATAATGACTTTTCAGGGCGCTGAATACTCTCTAAGGGTTTAACAGAGGGAAGTAAAACTGAGCTTTTCATGTGAGCAAAAATGAGCAAGATCATGAAGAGGGATGAGAACTTAAGAAGTGTTACCGCCTTTGTGGCAACTAGGGATGGGGAGGCAAGACAACATGATATATACAGAAGGAAGAGAGATACTGTGTTTGAAAAACAGCAGAGAGACACCCAGGTTTAAAATAGTCAGGTTTATCAGCATTCTCCCACAGAGAGCCACTTGGCTGACTCTCAGCAAATAAAACTGTCCATTTGCTCAGTAGCACCAATAAAGCTGAAATAAAATAGTCTAATCAGCAAAGAGTACTCTGAATTTGCATAGAACTTAGTTATAGAGTTACACAACAAACTTCCATCCCCAGTAACCTCACAAAACTTCCTGATGTTTTAAAAGTAGCTGTCTCAGGTCAGGCTGACTGTCAGAAACCTTTCAAATTTGTATAGGAAGCAGCATTCACACAATCACCAGCATGAGCTCAGTGCATGAATTAACCTCTCAGTAGCAAAATTTGACTTGATCTGTATCAATCATGCCCATATTTCCATTAAACAAGCCAAAACCTGCACCCATGTTATGCTGGCAGTGGCAGGGCAGACAGAGCCACAAAGATAGAGTATGATATCTGGCATACAAGCTTTACTTGTATAAAAGTTAATGTGTTTAATTATTTTTAAGTTCCACTCCTCCTCCACTCAAGTAAATTTACTTGCTATCAGCTTCCTGAACTGCACTGGCCAGGGCTTCCCTTGGAGCAGGATCCAAAGAGGATCCAAACTTACCAAACCCAAGTTTCTCTGCTTTGTTGCTTTTCCACACATTGTGTAAGAGCTGTGGAGGAGCTAAGAATAGCTCTACACCACACCACAATCTCTCCAATTCAGGCACCAGAAAAGGCTCTGAGGGAACAGCAACCAGGAGTGCAGAGTATGTGTTAAAAATGCTCAGCTATAAGATTGGTGAGAGACTGTGATCATGCAGCACAAATATCCTGATAAGAGAGACATCCACAGCTTCTTACTTTCCTTTTCACGATGTTTACAGGTGTTGCACACATCTCCCCCTTTATGTACAGTGATCCTAGTTTGCATCTTCTTCCAAGAATACTGTGATGACTTCATGATTTAAGCTATAATTTAGTTACAATATTAAGGTTGGCGTAGTTTTAAAAGACCAGCATTCCTCCCTAGGCTCCATACTGCTCACACTTTGCAGGGTTTTGGCAGCAAGCGACTTAGCTCATCTGTTATCAGACTGTGAAACACTTCAGAATGTACAACAGATCTAAGAAAGTATTTACAAACTCAACTTGGGGGGACAAAAAGATTTAGAACCAAATCTTTTACAAAACTGATTCTGAGTTACAAAAGTCCCTGTATGCCTTTGGCAGCTTCTGTTCCCACCTGAGGCAGGGCGTACCCACATGTAATGTACGTTGTACGAGTGCGTGCAGGTCTGCAGGACAGCCTCCATGCTGCCTTCCAAATGGCAACTTGTCAAGAAGCAGCTGCCACTGTGCACCTTATTGTGTACAGCAGCTCAAGTTAAAAGCTGAGAAGCAAGTCAATGCACAAGAAATTAGCTCAGCAAACCAAGAAAAACACAAAGAATGAAAAAGTAAGCAATTTCCAATCACTTCACCTGCCTCATGAATTAAATAACCAAATGCTTATGAAGCAAGTAACATTCAGATGAAAGCTCCTTGTCTTATCATGACAGTTCCTGATGAATTTCATTACAATAATTAGAGTAAATATGTATTCACTTTTATTATGCATAATTGAAAGATAAAATAGAAGGAACCAATTAAATTGTAATAGACAGAAATATTTGTGGGTTTGAAACAATTGCAAAAGCTCACATGTTCCTGGAGACTCATACAAAAATTCAAATTAGTTTGTCTTGGGTACCTAACAGTCCAAATACAAGCAACATGTTCTTTGGGGACAAATTATCTTTGATGAAATGGGGGAAAACTGCCCAATCTTACAGGCAGGTTATATGATTAATTTTAGGTTTTGCTTACTGATGAATCATTGACTTCACCTTAGTCTAGCTTTAAGTGCCTGTAATTGGCCATTCCTTAAACCTATTGTGAGGCTTATGCACAAGTACCCTAGTGTTAAAGGGGAGAGGGGTGGAAGAGAGGAGAACATGGGAAACCAGTGAGGAAGGCTTTGTGTGTGAAAACCCAGTCTGAGAGACACAAAAGAAAATGCAATAAAAGAAACCCAAAGAGCTCCAGCTGCTTTACCTGATACATGCAGGTTGATTTAAAATGTTCACAGCAGCCTTCAGCTAAGTATCACCTATCCTAAAAGACTTGTAGTTTGAGGCATGTGAATGTTCACTCATTCATTCAGCTGAACAAAAGCAGACAGGAGCAAGAAGGAAGCCTGGATGATTTTGCCAAAAGTAACAGGAAAGCAACTCCTGACAGCTTTGGTGTGGATTCTGCTCTGGAAATATAAGAACCAGGAAATATAAATAAGGGAAGAAAAATTCACAAAGTCTTATGAGGACTGCAAAATAATTTCCACAAGAATGCAAAGGAAGTCTCATCCCTTGAATGCCTTAAACTAGATGGAACAAAATAGTGGAAAGTTACCCAAGGAAAAAGCTAGTACTGGCAAGTAGACAGGCTATATGGAATACATTTTTTTCTTGCATCTCTGACTTCTATTAACATTTTTGTGGCTCTTGAGGCAGCAAGGTAGGAGCTTTGGTTTATACGCATTAAACACAAGCCAAAAGCCTCCCACAGTTCCATTTGGTAACTTCAGCTTAACATGCTCAAATATACACAGACTTCTGACAATGATTCAATTTCCCACTCAAACATAAACTATGCCAAAAAACACCCAAGATTATTTCAACTAATAAACACTTGGTTAAAAAACATATCAAATCAACTTGGTCTTTACATCAATTTAAAAGCCTCTTACCACAATCACTGCCTGAACCAGTGTGCTGCAGGAAGCACCAAAAGAAAAAAATGATTGATAACATTCTCACAGTGTTCCTTTGACAGTCATCACTTCTGTGGTTGCACAAAACTTAGAACCCTGCACTTGTCAGAGTGATTCTCCTGCACTTGGTTTGTGCTGTGAAAATCATTTAAGGATGTCAACGTCTTGACTCCAGAAGACTGGGATTTGGGACAAATACTGTGCCAAAATTTAGTTCTTAAAACCAAATAGATCAAAGTCCTGTATCTTGTCATGGTGCACAGTTCCAAAGCCCTCTCAAAAAGCTGCCCTCTGATTTAACCTTCTTAGATATCTCTTCACAAGAAATACAACACTTGAAAATATGTACACCGTTACCCCAACTTAATACAGATGCTGTTCAGTAGCATATTTATTTTCTTTGCAAAAAAGTGACATTTGAACTTCAGATTTTTCCAAATTCCATCCAACTCCCCCACTAAGTTTGTATATTGAGTATTAAAAAGACAGCTGAAGCAAAAAATAAAAACAAAAATTTCAACAGGGACACAAATGAAGTGCAAGGTAACTTGTGATATGCTGGATTTATAGATCCTGAAACTGTGTTCTCCAGATGGTTATTCTTTCCAAATTTCCACAGTAGTGCAGAAGGCATATCTGGTATGGTTAGCTCTAGCCCAAGAGGCTTTTCCAATGTAAGTAACATCTCTAATAGACTATTCTGATGAGCAATAAGAGAAAATCTTGCCCAATCTTAAAATTTCCACCAGACAACTGAAAGGAATACAGCAGAAATGTATGTCAGGTAAAACTTTGATTGGAAAATCATCCCCAGTAGCCATTATAGCAGCTAAAAGCTGTTTTTTCTAATCAGGACTGAGGCACATTTGAGATGCTATACTGCCCATAAGAGCAAGCCTTCTCAACTACCATTCTGAAGCTAATGATGAACAAACAAATACTAAATTTGCTCAAAACACTTGAGACAAAAGTTCTTAGACAACCCAGTTCAACAGAAAACACGTGTATCCAAACACAATGTCCTGTTCCCACATGTATTTTCTCCTACAGAATGGTGACATGATCTAAAATTTCATTCCCACTGAGAGATCTGTTGAGTACTCATGGAAAGATGAATCACTCTCCTCAATGGAAATAACGACTCGTGACAGCAGTTAACTCCTAATGTATAAAGTATTGCATGGGCAAAGTTAGCCTGACTCCCTAGTGCAAGTAATTAGTGGATTGCCACAAAATGTATTTCACTACCTAGCTTTAAAAGGTACTGGAGAACTAATAGTCTGGAGTCTCACCTGTGCTACAGGAAAAACGCATCAGGAAAGCCAGAGGGCTGATCTAGTTCAAAAACCTTTCTGACAGTGGCCAAAAGCAGATGTTTGCAATAAGATAGCAATGGGAGTGATCCCTTGTCTAGCATGCTCTCAGCTGTCACTTAAGGATTTCAGCTGCCTTCAGAACATCCTTCTGAACTATCACAACTAAACTGCTCCTCTGTCAATCTCCTCACTGAAAGCACTGATGCCTCTGGCCTCAGCTGTATCCTGTGGCACTCACCTCAGTGCTTTAGCTACATGCTGTACATCCAAATACTTCACTTTGTTTCAAATCTGTGGCAAACTGATCCACTGAGCGTCCCCATCATCATGCTATGAGGAAATAACTATTTCCATTTACTTCATGGATACTGCTCAGCATATCTGAGTCCTAAATCATGTGTCTCTTACACATTTTCTTTCCTATTTGAGCAATCATGGTCTGCTTGTTCCAGGAGATAAGAGCATAGGTAGTCTGGTGCTACTTTACATTTCATGAAGATAGGGAATCAACATACCCAAAATATGTTTGCACAAAGGCAAAATGATGCCTTCTGGTTTAGTTTACCTGCTGTGTTAAAGCTCTCAGGTTTCTGAGCATTTCTAGAGACTAAGTTGAAGTACTTCCAGAACAATGACAAGAATCACCCACAAGCCCTCTTTGCTGAGTATTAGTTACTAATAACTGCCTCAGGACTTTTTCTTAGAGACAGAAGTACCTAATTAAACAGGGAGATAAGCCATCTATTTTCACAATTTTCCTGCTACAATTCTGACACTTAGTTCTTAAGCAAGGCAAGCTCTGGTATGTTGTGCTAAACAAGAAGCTCAAGAATTCTGAGAAACAACACTGATTCCTTTGAGAGGAGTGCACAGCATGGAAGGAAAGAGACTTTCATACTTCAGAGTTTAGGCATTTAACCAACCAATCTGCTGCTACACCTCATGGAGAAATCAGGGCTTCTCCCAAGTGGAAATCCACCTTTGGAACTATGGAAGTGCCCTCTGAACACCAACTCCATCCCTCTTCACTGTCTACAGCCAGATACTCTAGGTTGTTACACACTTATTCAAAGCTAGTGTGAAAACCTTCCTGCACAAGCATTCTGATTGTGGGCACAGAGTCATCCTTTTTTTACAAGGTATCACGCTCCCAGCCCTTAAAATTCTTCCTCACAGGGGAGTAAGTTTGTGTACGTGTATGCCTAGACAGTTTTAGAGACAGGTAATTTTACATATATAAATACATATGAGCTTTATGTGTGTCCCACAACAGGGCACAGAGTTATTCACAGCCTTCCAGATGCTCTGTCCAGTTCACCCTGCACACACAGCTTCCCTGAGACAACGATGACACTCCAACATTGGTGACATGGCCACTCCCCCAAGACTGTCATATGTGTTTTGTCAAGGCTTCTTTCCTCCCTCCCTTCTGTCCCTTCATCCTCCCAAGCCACCCTGCTGTCCCCAGTGCCAAGGTCAGCAGGTGCAGAGGAGCTCAGTGGGCACAGCAGCAAACCTGGAGGCAGCTGGGGCGGGGAGCACAGCAGGGACAGGTGGGAGAGCAGTGATGGCAAACACTGCTGCTCCAGCAGCTGGACAGGCCAAACACTGCCTTGGCTGGACCTGCCAGGCTGGGGAGCAGATGACCAGGGTCCATGTCTAACCATGCAGCTGCAAATTTGACAAAGCTGTGCCTTACAAGTGTCATACAGGTCCTTTGGGAAGGCAGTCTTCAATCTCCACAGGGTTACATCTTGCACAGGTGGCCTGTGTAGCTTCATGGGATACTGGTCTTAATATTTTTTTCAAAGCTTGCTCATTACATTTATTACTGTAGTAGTGACTAAGCCTCCAAACTATTTTTACAGGCCCTGAACAATAGTAATCGTTTAGGATCAAGTTCTGCTTGCTAAACTGAATTGTACCTTAAAGCCCCACATCTCTGACAAACTCTGTTGATCACAGAACATAAAGGATATCACTGTTGGGATAACACTAGCTTAACAGACATTTGAAGAACACCACAAGAACAAGAATTTGCTATAAGGCTTCTTCACTGTTCAGATCCCAAAGAAATGCAGTGCATTGCATTATCTCCTTAGCAACAACTTCATTTTGAAAGGCACAATGAAGATGCAGTAAGGGAAAGATGATTAGGTTTCTAAATGATCACTCTTGCCAATTTTTTCAGTGGCATTTAGGAACCCTGTCTAGGACCTAGCAGGACATTAAGAAGCTATATATATCATGTTCAAATAATGCAAATCTAAATCTAGAATGTACATTTGCAAAAGGCTACTGTCATTTTATCCCAAAAAGACTGAATTTTACTTAACTCATAGGAGAGCAACTTATTCCAATTTAATTCTGTTTCCAGAAACAAGAAGCACTAGTATTTACTGTTGGAGCCTTTGTCTGTCACCACATACATTTTAAACAAATCACTAATGTTTAAGAGATGGGTACGTTTCAGCAGCTCTAATTTGCACAAAGCTGAAACTATGACCTAAACAATCTCACTATGTAAATGCTCTGAGGATAAACCTACATAATTTGTCTTAAGCTCATACAAAAACAGAAAATGATGATGAACAGTATTCCTAACATTATTAAGGCTGTTGTTAAAAGCCACAATCTACACCATATTTATCATATATAGGCATTTCTTCTGCATTTTTTTCCTTCAATTCTACCCCTAAAAACCAAACCAGACAGTCAGTTTTACTTCTCACTTATGAATATACCTTCCCCTCTCTTATTCCAGTGAAGTCTATGGTTTGCTGGTTATTAAGGGCTTGGGTTTTTTGGGTTTTTTCTTGTGGTGGTTGTGGGTCTTTGGTGGGTTTTTTCTTTAGTTCATGGGGTGTGTGAGTGTGTTTTGGTGGTTTTTTTCCTAGTTTTCTTCTTTTTTAAGGCTCTATGACAAGAAAGTGACCAAAACTTAAATGAAACATCTTACTGTTTCTACACTTGTTTCTTTAATTAATAAAGATGTTTGTGTTAACAAGAGACCTTTAAAATGCTACATTTTGAGACTGTCCAGACTATACCTAAAGGAAAATACATGTACTCAGAGTTATACGAGCAGTAAGAGTCACAAAATACAGTCCCTAACCCTGTAATCCAGTCTTGCACATGCAGCCCCACAGACTTTATTGGGCCTTTCAGCACAAGGCAAGCTTGCAGAATCCCACCATCTGCACTCTGATGTAACCTGGGTATTTGGTATTAAATGATACAGGACAGATTCTCTGGCCTTCCATTTAAAAGCTTTACCTTTATTTTACCTCTGGAAAATTTAACTTAAATTTTGATGTCAGAGAAGTATTAGGATCTGTAATTGTTCCTCAAATGGAACTGCTTGCACACACAGGAACATCTAGGTATTCAAGGCTGTGTATCATCTTAATCAAGGTAAATCATCCACTCTACTGTTAACACTTTCTAAATACTTACTCACTCAAACAGAACTGATTTGAACAGAGCACTAAGAAAAATTATCCTCTAAGAGAAAGAACATAAATACTATTAATGCATGGGAACATATGATCACAAATACACACGTGTGCTGTGCATTAAAATTACTCCTTTACAGCCACCCAGTAATCAAAAAGGGAAAGAGGTGTCCATTTCAGAATTGATCTTATTTTCACGCTAAGCAAATGTTCACAAACAAACTTACAAGTCAGAAGTTTTTTATGAGTCAGTATCTTTTCCATATATGTATATGTACTATATCTATGAGAGATGTCTGTATGTTCAGATGATGAGGTGCACAGGCACTGCCAGAAGTGGCATTATCCCACTGGTTTAATGTATAACAAATTAGCATTATTTACATGCAGAAGAGGCATGGTGCTCTCAGGAGCTAAATATGAGCTTTGAGAGAATAATTTTGGTGAAGTCTTGCTAAGCAGCAAGCTAAGGATCTGTGCCTGCAGGATATGACTCATTGCTTCATCAGGAAGGACTTGCATGTCAAATGCAAACATTTGGAGTCACCTGTTCATGCCCTCCTCAATACACCTAAAAAACTGTAGACTTTTCCTCAGCTGCCAGGAAAATACCAGCAGAAATGTAATATAATTGCAACCAAGACCAAAAAAGCAATTTCAACAGGGCTCTCCTGGCAGATCACCCCATTTAGGATAACTGCTGCTCAGGGAGCAGTCCCTTCCCCAGAGTTCTTGTTATAATTGCAGGGCTGAACACAGGCAGCAGGAGGGTCCCTACTGTGTCCCCCAGGTCCCACCTTGGTCCTGGCTAATTCCACATTGTTCATCACTGGCCATCAGGGGCTGGTGGACAAGCTTTCTGCACATCTCCAGCACCAACACACATGTGACAAAGCCACACCAAAATGTTGGATAACTGGTGCCAAGCAGTTAAGCTGAGCAACACAAAGATTCTGCTTTCATTTTAAGTACCATTTTTCCACAAGGATAAACAGGTGTTTGAAATGGGCTTTCCAGAGAGGCCTTTAGAGGGGTGGGGATGAGGAAGAAGGCATCCAGACCTTGGTGTTCCCTTCAGACATCTCTGAACATCAGACTCTTGCAAAATAGTCATAGATGCTCTCATTTAGATCTGCAAGATCTGTTTCCTCCACTCTCACTAGCCACTGGGCTAGCAGCTGGCCAGAGACACATTTTATTTGAGCAAGTGCAAAAACAAAGAGAGGAACAAACAACAGTAGGTGCTCTACGCCCCAAGCCTTGCCAAGGACTCAGCTACAGTATCATTAAAACCAGGATGAAGTCACAGCTGCAGCCACAAACCAACAACTTTTGCCTTTTTGTGTGAAACTCATGTGGCGACAGTGTGATGTCCTTATGCAGCAGTGAAAGGAGGGTAGGGGTTTTCTCTACCTGCCCTACGTTAAAACACCGGTGATGGCCCAAAGACCAGACTTCCAATATGGGGGAAAAAGAAGAAAGCACAGCTAGTGACAGAGAGGAGGGACATTCACCTGGCTCACTGACCTCCGTCCTGCTTCCTTTTTACTGGGAGGAGGCATTTTAACTTCACTGCTTACAAGAAACTTCCTATTAAAAAGCTGAGGTTTCCAGTGTGTGTTTATTGCATTTTCCCAAGTTGCTTCATCAGAGCAGGCCATATTCCTATGGGAATACTGTAAGGCATTATAATAAATAATAAGGAGTGTCATGGCTAGTAAAACATGCAATGTGAAAACATACAAAAACTAATTTCACTGTGTACAGTTTCTTTTCAAATTCTGTGCTTTTCACATTTTCCTGGCAGACACATATAGGCACAGTTACTAATTAATATGAACAATATAGAAAAATATAAGCCATCACTGTAATTTTACTTATTTAAGCTAATAATAAATTTTAATGAAAAAAATTATTTAAAAACTAAAAACTAACTACAAAGCTGACTTGAGAATCTACAAGGAAGCTCACATTTCCTGTGTGTTCCTTTGTGTGGAGGTGAATGTGCAGTAGATAATTTAAAATATCCTGCTGCCATAAGATCAACAGGTTAGATGTTAATAAGAACAAAAATAAAGAATAAAAGAAGACATAGAAAACAAAAGAAAAATACTCCAAAGCAACAAAAAGCAGAAATCCATATTCCCGTCACAAAAAGGAGTTTTGATTCGAAAGACCAACACAAGACTTACTTCCACTTCCACCAAAGCCTAGGAATTAATGTTTTCAAAATTTCTTAGGATCACTTTGTGACCCCAGGGCACTCTTACCAAAATCCTGCTGTTTGTCCACAGCATATGAGGAGCTGCATAAGCAGGATACAGGCAGTGCCAGTCAGCACTCCCGGCTCAGAGGTGAGGAGGGAACTTCTGCCATTCATCCCTTCTCCTCACCAAAGCCCCAAACCTAAACCCACTATGTTCCATAGACAATAAGGTGTAATCTGCATAGAAAAGTGAGAGGACTGGACATCTGAGAGAGATAATACTTTCATTAAACTCCTGGGAAAAAAATATTTTGGATATTTATCCAAATTTTCCTGTTGAATATTAAACATGGAGGATGTGAACAAGGGGAAGGAGTTGAGGAATCTTCCTTGGCCATGCATGTGTTGTTATTTTGTAGCTGTAGCCAGAAGAGAAAAATGCCAGAGCCAGTTCTTTGCACAGCTAAGGATTATCCCAGGCAGACAAAAAGATGTTAGCCTGCTGTTACATACTGAGGTATTGTCATGAATGAGAAAAGCAACCAAGGAGAAAATAAAACAATATCACACTGGTGTTGTATTACAGACTACAAAGAAAACCTTGGTATTGCTCCAAAGTACCAAATCACAGAATGTAATGAGGATCGAAACTTTAGGATATACAAGAAAAATCCAGTCCACAGCTAAAAGACAACCCTAACATCTATAAAAAAGAAAAGTAAATTCTTTCATTTATGATCAGATAAACCAACAAAATATTATTGTCCAATTTCTAGGTAGCAGTAGAAGACAGTCATTGGTGGAGAGGGTATTAAAAATAGCTTAAACTTAAAAAATGGCTTAAACCAACAACTAACAAAAAAACCCCTAACCCACCAACTAAGTCTAGATACAAGCCTGAAGAAACCCTAAGTCTAGATACAAGCCTGAAGTCCTACCTAGCACCCACAGATGCTTTCTAGCAACATGACAAAACCAGTAAAATGCTTCAAAAGAGAAACACTATTCTCAACAGTGTCTAAGAGTTAAGAGCTCTCTACTATCAGAGAGCCTATAAAAAATTGGTCTGAATAATAAAAGATGCAGTTCACGAAGCAAACAGACATAAGAAAGAAAACCCAGGCCTTAAAGGATAAAACTTAATTTATTTTCCTGAATGCTATCTAAAGGTGGGGAATTCCAGCTTAGGGAGAAGTTAACAAACTTTCAAAGCTTAGTTCATATGTGTTCTGTGTTGTTCTGATGTAAAAGGAGATAGAGATTTTTGGACAAATCAAACCAAAACCAAGAAGCAAAACACCAAACCCCAAAACAAGCAAACAGAAATAAAACAAAAAACAAAGAAACAAGCAAACAAAGATGTAAAATTTCTGTGATGTGAAGGCCATACCTGGACATTTCACTGAACACAACAGCCACAAAAGCAGATAAACTTGATTAAAAAAATGTCAATTGACTCATTCTTACACAAAACTCTTGTACATGCACTGTTTAAGACAACTGTTTGAAGCATAGCAACCCACAGAGCATAGTGGGGGAAAACCCAACAGAGTTGGTTTTAAAAAGTTATTTTATTCATGACTTTCTTGGTAAAATTAGGAGCATCTGTGGATTCCCCCACCTCCTCCCTTCTCCAAACAAGGCATCTCCTCTCAGAGCAGGCTGCAAATGATCAAATCAATGGAATCATGATCTTGATTGTCTTAACCAGCTCTCCCATAGACATGAGTTCACAAGGGAGGCAGCTTCCTCAGACATTAGGAAAGACCTTTGATCTGTCTTTGAATAATTTTTTCTCAGGATATTTCAAAGCCTGTGGTTTATTTTCATGTGTGGAGAAAAGCAACACTGAGGTGAACACTCCCACACAAATGTCTCAACAAATCTATGCTTGTCAAAAATACTCTTGAAGAAAATTAACATATATGCACTTTGAAGGTGTACATTTTTATCCTGTAGTTCTCACTGCAGCCTCAGCTGCTGATTTCATGGCTCACAGATGTAGGGCACCCCATACAAACACCAAGCAGACAAAAAACCCCATGAGTAAATTGGAAATGGAGATGGCTACAAGGGTTAAGAAGTTTCGGTCTCAGATACTCAGACCAATTAGTGTGGGGTAACAAATTAACTTACACTAGATAACATATCCTAGATAATCCTTGCCTACTAACCATGCATTTTCATTGAAAGCAAAAGCAAGATAATTCAAAACTTTGGGGACTTTTACTGTGCTTTTGACCAAGTATCTTATAAAGGCTACTTATTTTGTACTTGCCATGGGCACCAAGCACAAGAGCATTACACAGATACACACTTGGTACACGAGTGCATGATTTAAAATGTCATGTGTATGTGTATGAAGATACACACATGCACACTGAAATTCAAGAATTACCACTGGTTTCTTCCTTTCCTTTTGCTCACAGCTGTTACAGCTAATAACATCGTAATGCTGTATTTCTTGAGTTAGATTCTTTTTGAAGAATTGCGATTATAGGCTGCTTTTCAAAGCGGCCTTGTACCACATTACCAGCATGTTGAAGGGCACAGAAAATCACTATCACAAGCACTTTGACAGAGACAATTGACCTTCTGTCAGAAAGGCAGGACCTTATTTCAATAAACACCACTGAAATGGTGCTGGTATGTGCAACTGTGTATGTGTAGGGAAAGTTAGCCACTGAAGTCAGAGGTGTAAAAACAGCACTGGCCTGAGTAAACTTCCTTTGCCTTGTATTCTTACAAGCTTCTCTTAGTTATATTCAGGATTTGCATCAGAATTATTTTGATAAATACTTCTAAAATGAGGAGATCTATCATGCTGCTAAAAAAATGGGAAGAAAAATATTCAATTTATAGTGGTTAAATCCTGCTTAGATTATTAAAATAGAACATTAAATATTCCCATTTTGGCAGTGATAGAATATTTTGGGAAGTGAGAGAGATTACTATAAAAATGGGATTTTTAGTTTTTTTTAAATCTACTATCACAAAACTCACCTCGAAATATTTACAGACATACCACACAATGATGGTAGTTTGGCTGCATCAAGTCTGCTGAGGGCAGCAAAAGAAGTATGGGCAATAACCTAACCTACATTGTCAGGAAGACAAAAATAGTTGCTTTTGTAGGTTCCCATTTACCAAAATTATGTTGAACCCAGGGAAGAAAGGGCCCATCTGTGCCTAAGGAAACACATGGAACATTTAGGAGAAACTTGTGCAGTAAGAAACTTTCCCTGGTTTTTGAATTCTGCCAAAACATGTACTTACACAAAACTAATGCCATTGCTGAGACAATACCTTCACACAGGTTCACACTGTGAACCTCTGAATTCATTTACTAAGTTTCAGTAGAGACAGGGAAAGCAAAAGCCAGAAGCTTTTGTATTAGCTATTATAATATATAGGTATGCGTGTAATACATAGGTATTGAGCTGGGAGGCACATGGATCTCATGTGAAAGAGTGAGAAATGAGATATGAATGTATGACCTAGATCAGACTGATAACCTGTGAAACATTAAAGCCAGGAAAAACCCTCCATAATTTTGCAAAAAAAAACACCCTCAAACAAACCACCTCAAAATAGAACAAAAAGCCTTCATTATTCAGTAGACAGAAGGTGTGTGACTTTCCACACAGAAAACTCTGGCCTATCCTGAAACCCAAAACTTAGAAAATTTTGGTTTGGGTTTTTTCCTTGTGTAAAATAACAATATGCAAGACTGAAACCAAATAGATGGAGACCCCTATTCACATCCTAAAATACCTCACTTGAGCTATTGCCTGTGGGATTTACAGTAACATGCCACACATGCAAAAACCTATTTGTTTCACAAGTCTGAATATCCTACCCTTCAGTTTCATTAATGTCTCCATGACAGATGAATCTGGGGAGGGCCAACCAAAGTTCCCAGTGTGTTCTTCCTAAGGATAGCCTGAGCTTGTTTCTCTGCAGCAAGGAGGCTGCACATTTTGTCCAATGTCTAACCAGGGGTCCTAGCCTGAATCGAGGCCAGTCCTGAACAGGGCAGAGACAGGGGAAAAGGTACTGACATCTCTACAAATTTCAGGGAAACTGATGCCTACAGAGAGTTCAGAGATAGCCACAATGAAGAAAAAGTGAAATGACCAACTGAAACACTGAGTCATCCAGCTACATAAATGTCTATAGTCCAGGTAGTTTCCAGATATTCAGGGAAATGGACAACTTTAGAAACACAGTTTCTAAGATAGGAACATTTTTGTTTCATGTAGCACTATGTCATGGTTTTGCTTCAGGGAATTATGTAATTACAGAGTAATTATACATTGGAGCCAAAATTACAGCAGCTGAATAATAAATATTAAACCATGTTTATAATAGTAATAAATACTAAATTCAATAGTAAATTAAATATGAATAAACATTAAATTACAAACATATTAAATAATGTTAACTATTTCTTATGCTCATAAAAAGAGAAAATTCTATACTTGGAAAGTAAATTTATATAACTGAAATTGGAACAGCTGAATTTTATTTCTGTTTACTAATAAAAATCTGTCATACAGATAGTGCAAGATTCACATTTTTTGTTTAGCAAGAAAAGCAGATTGAATGGCATTGCAGAGTTTACCTTTACTAACACTTAGATCTACCTGATGTTATAATGACATTTCTTCAGCAAAAATCTCTCTTGCACTAATCCTTATAAATAATCCACTATTAGTGTCTAATTACAAAATAAGCATGAAACATTTTACTTTAAAAACAAAGATAAAACAAACCTGAACCCAAGTGAGCATACAGAACAAACCCCCAAACCCTATTAATCTCAGAGGCAATTCAGCTAATTGTGTAAAATTACCCTCAACCCTCTATTCCCTGTAGTAGAAAGCTAAAGACATTCTATGTATTTTACTTTTGATTCCTCCTCAGCCTTCTGAACCCATGAAAATATGGGTTCAGAAGGTTGAGGAGGAACCAAATATATTGGGTTTGTGCACCTGCAACTTCAGAGTCCTCCCATTGCAATGAAACCCTTGGATTCACATGGTGCTACCTTGCGGCAGCGGTAGCACCTCACTGGGGAGACAAATCACCTCAAGCATGTCCACTGTGTCTCAACTACTTGCTACAGGAACTGTACACTTGTAATGTGATAAGTATATTATCATCTTCCAAGACTACCATCAACTTGGCAAAATGCTGGACCACAAACTAGGAGAGCTGAATTCCTGTGGAAGAGAGAAAAGAAGGGTTTAGCAGAGGTTGTTTCAAATTATTACCAGAGAAGGAAAAAAAAAAAAAAAAAAATCAGTCCATGCCTCAAAGTACTGATTTCTGAGCTGGAAGCTTCGTGGAATCCAGGCCTTCATTTCAAATTTCAAAAGAGATACCCAGTTTTGCCAAAGAAATGTTGTGTGTTGCATCAAGGAGCTCAGACTCTTGGTTTTCTCATGGATCATCACAAAGAGGTCTATTACCCAACCATCTGAAGAATCCTATTTAAAACAAAATTTGACATCTGTGAACAGGACTATACATTCCTAACCATATATTCCTAATGTGAAAATTTCATATTTGCTCAAGCCATCTTATGCTTTCATGCTGTGCATTTCACACACTGTGAATGTGTGTGCTTTAAACTGCCAAATATGTGAGCAAACAACACTTAAGACTTAGCAGGAGATGGGCTGAGATCAGTTATTCTACAGAATGGGCTTAACTTGAGCTCAAGGCCACAAATCCAAGAACTAGTCACATGGCATGGCTTCTTTTCTCTACTTGTCTCCTGGCACAAAATCCATGGGGGGGGGGGGGGGGGATATGTGTGTGTTTCTCTATATCTATATATCTGTAGTTTGAGACATTTCAAGAATGAAGACCAGATCACAAATTCACACACCAATAATGAAATGACATACAAGTGATACAGATATATCCTTCAAAAGAACCTGGTCAAAACTTCCCACACAGACTCAGCCTTCTGAAGATGACTGTAAGCCTGCACATATGCAAAATGGACCTGGGAAGATCTTAGCTACCACACTCACAACTTATCCTGCAAAACACAACAGGATTGGAAGCGGGAGGAGGAGGAGGCAACAGATGGTGGAAATTTCACAGTACCTTTACTGTGAACAGAGTACCATGACAACTCTAACACTGCTCAAAAGGCACCTTACTGTCTCAGAAGAGGCTCCCTTAGCCAAGGGATGAGGAATCTGGCTTGTGGTCAGATGAACATAAACCACAACCAGCACAAAAATGACATCCAGTTCTCACACATGCACTTTTCCTGTCTGGGAATGTTCACATCCTTGGCTGAATCCAGACTTTCTTCCCATTTTAGTTACTGCTGCACTTGCAGGATCCCCAAGGGCTTCAAAGACCAAAATTTGACAAGAGTAGGGAATTTGCTGAGTAGGGAAACAGGCTGCTAATTTATTTTCTTTCTGCTGCTTGATTTCCTTCAACTCTGAATGCCAACAGATGCATCAGGATATACAGGTAAGCACTCTTGCATCAGTCTCACCAGAAAAATGGCTTAATCTTGCCATCTCCCTGCCAGGATGGGAACACATATTTATCCCAGATTCCCTGAGTGAAGAACCTGTTAAAGGAGTCTCTTTTCACTAAATGACCATCCTCTGCATGAAAACAGCACAAGGTCTACTGAGAATGAGAGCACAGCTCAAATGAGATAGCTGGTCATGGCACAGACCATCCCTCTGAACAGAACATCCCTCTGGACAGAAGCCACTTCAAACGGTTTTCAGGAAAACACTAACGCAGTCTACCCAAAAGGAAGGGCTGTTTTCTTTGGAAGTGGGGCAAATCTACCACAAAGCAATTTCACTTAGGGGAAGAATAAATGTCCTAAGCACATTCTGTCAGAAGGCACCAGTTCCAGGAAAGGCTCATTGATGCTGTGAAATGGCCACATTTCTTGGGAAATCTTGGGATTCTAAATTTTAAAAAGACTTTTTCATGTTCTACCCCAGTTCAGTAGGTGCATTTGCTGGCCTAAAGGTCACACCAGGACTGCAAAAGGTGAACAAGACAAACCTTCGTGGGACCCCTTTTCTTCTTGCCCCAATCCACACTTACAGTGATGGGCAGAGGATTGCAGAACTCTTTCCAAAAGACATCGTGTGCTTTGCACTCTCCCATTACATTGGTATGGCCAGCAATCAGATCTCCTTTTAAAAATCAAGCTGTTGGTAGGAGTCCTATCCATTTCAGCAAATCAAAAGCACTGCCCTTTAAGAGATGCTAAAATTCAGAGTGGCATAATTCCGTGGTTAGTCATGGATTTTTGCAAGAAGCAGCAAGTTCTTAACAATTCAGGTTCCTTACCCTGGGATTAATGGAATATGTAGTCCTGTGAGGGATTTTGCTAGCTCATAAATCAATCACTGACTAAAAAGGAAAACACCAAAGGTGAAAATAAATGCCAAAATGTATCTTAAAACTCTAAGATGAAACCATCTCTGAAGGATATTTTAGTCCTTCCCACAAAAGTGCAGGGATTTCAGAACCACCTGCTAATTTGCTCCTGCCAAAGAGACATATGCAGTTTAATCTCTTTCAGAATATGACTGAGAGGGTGGAGACCAAGTTAAGATCACAGAAAAATTTGTTCCTTTATTCATCTGGTTCTTAAAGAAAGTATATTTTGACACTTCAGATTGCTTGTTCATCACCCAGAAAAAGTACCTCCTTTGTATGCAGAAGGACAGCATTCAGTTCAGAGATGAGCAAGATCTTTAAAAAGAACAAGAACATGAACAACTTAGAATAGATGCAAACTTCGCTGAGTCTCTAACTTGCAATTATTTGATTTACCAGAATGTTTCACTGTAACCTAGTGTCATTCCTCTCAGAATCTGGATCCAGCCTACCAAGCTGCACAAATCTGATGAGCTTGGGAACCATCACATTGTCAGCTCAAGCAAGATACCAGTGCAAAATCTTCTGTAAAACAGGCACCTCATAAAATGAAAGAAAGCACAACAGTGCAGAACACAAGTCTTGTGCTATTCCATTAGCACAATTACAGAAAACTAATCTCTGTTAAGTACCCACAGCACAGTGGTCTGTGATTTCAAGAGATGTGACTTCATGATCTGGATGCTCCCTTTCAATCTTCTCTTAATTTTGATGCAAGCAATGGTACATAATGCATCATATGAGAATGCTGGCAAGTATCCTTGCTTCTTCTGTTTACATAGCTACAATCCCTGCTGTTTACTAATTGAGTCAAAACAGATGAAGGATCACAAATGCAAGGCACAGACACACCATCAATTTATTTTTAGCAATTGTTGTTTACTGTTTTCTACAGCATCTTAAATTGTCATCCTACCTGGTGGTACAGAGAAAAAGGGCTTAAATTAACTTCCATACAAAGGTTTGCCACAAGACACAAGAGTCAACTCTCCAGGAGAAATCACAGAGCCCCTGTGAATGACAAACTCCATTACAAGAAGAAATACTTTTTTCTTACCTCTTTTTTGCAAGACAGCTTTCTTGCACACAGATGCCATCATTATATAATGTAATTATTGGTTGAGACAGATATGCAAAAAGGCAAATTTTATGCTCATTAGTCTAATCTTGAGAACCTGGGTTCACTGTTTTGGGTGCCACGAACAATATTTATGATACTTATAAATTTTATGGGTCAATTAACATTTTTACCTTGTGAAAAAAAAGCCAACAAAATAAAATGATGCTCTTCATTAACTCTTGAAGAACATGGAAAGAGTTGCTCAAAACAGAAAATAATCCAATGTACTAAAATACACTGGTGAAAAATTTTGAATTATGCTACTTCTGTCTTAAATGTATCATTAGGGTCATTCCAGGGTCTAATAACATTGCCAAAAAACAGCACCCTCTGGAATAGAATGGGTGTTTTTTCTGGTTTGTGCCATGGTGCAAGGGCATGAGTAGCTGATGTTCTGTCCAAAATGTCACGTGTGTTTTGAAGGTGAGTCCCTTCGGTGGTGGCACATCTAGGGACTCTGACAATCTGAAGGTGGTAAGGAGTTTCAGGGTAGGTGAATGGGATGCTTGGTTTTGTCCATTTCTGAGGTCCCACTTTGCTTGCTACACCAGCAGTAACACTGTGCATTTGAAGTTTTAAATTGCCCTTCTGTTGCTCATACCTACCTCCTCTAACAACCACATTATCACTAACAGCCTTCTGCAGACAGACAACACTATAAATAATAATGCCTATCAGTGTACAGGTAGTAAGAAAGTTTAAATAAATGAACTGAGGAAGAAGATGTTAATAAAGCAGGCTACTAATATCAGAGTGCTCGTGCCTCTTGTCAGCTACATTCAAGTACCATTAAAATGTGCTTCAAGTATACCTTCAGTATTTCACTTCAACCTCTAATAATTCACATTAATTGCTTTATTTGATAAATATGTGCATTAGCAGATTTGACAGTCAGCACTGGCATTCAGGAATGTCAGAAAAGAATACAGGTAAAGTGTACGTGAGAGCAAGAAAAGGAGAATCTCCATCCTGGGAGACTGAAAAGATGCCATTCTCCATAGGAGCACAGCCTGTCTGGCAGCTGGCCTTCCCAAGGACCAAGTGCCTTTTGCCATTTCAATAAGGACTGATCTACCTGATTAGGAAGTAGGCATGACAAACCTAAAAGGCAGTCAAGTTAACTCTCTGCAGCCGTGAACACTGGGTGGCATGTGGCCTTGAAGCTAACAGCACACATACAGTGCAAGAGTAAATGCAGGGGATTTCCTTCTTGGACTGTTTTTCCAAGTTCAGGATTTCCAGGTGCACCCAGTTCCAAAGCTTGAAAAGGTATTAAGCTCTTCCTCTTATGTGGCTGCAGCTCTCTTCACAGAGAGCAGCAGGCACAACTTTCCCAAGGATTTCTCCCGGGGAAGGCAGTGAGAAGCTCCGAGACAAAGAGAAAAGAATTCTTATCTCTCTACTGGCTGCGCCTGTTGTTTGGCACATGTGCAATGTGTTATGGAAATTGTTTACCTGAAGTGATTTGTTAATTGGACACGGGTGAAAGTTGTTTTGAGTGATTAGCCAATCACTCAAAGCTGTGTCATGACTGTCTGGAGACAGGTTTTTCTTTAGTATAGCATCTTTTTAGTCTCTCTTTAATATAGTTATAATATAGTATTAATGTAATATAGTATAGTTTTAATAAAGCAATAGTTCAGCATTCTGAATCATGGAGTCAGAGCACATTATTCCCCACCTCAGGGCTCCCAGCTTTGATACTCTTATGCTGGTTTTCCTTTCCTTCCACAAGAAATGTGATATTGACATTTGTTATCAACAAGTTTGATAGTAGCCTGATGTTCAGTTTATACCACTGCTGCAACTTGCATGCATGAAGGGGATTTCTTGGACTATTTATGCATTTCATAGTGTCCTGTGCTTGTGGTGTCAAAGCCCACAGACAAGCTCAGAGTACATTCAGGTTACCTGATTTAGCTCACAACTCCTGCATTTGAACTTAAAGGCATAAGCCTTTAATTGCACACAAAAGCCAAGTAGGCATCAAGCATCTTACACTCAAAGGAAACCAACAGCCTTCTTCCCAAGTAATAATAACCTGTAAGCAAGGGGCAAAAGGTGAGTATCCTAACAAACACACCACAGTGAATAAACAGAATCTGCATTTGACTGAAAAATCAGGATGAACACCAACTAAAACTAATTATCACCAGCTAACATTGCTGCCAGACTGCTATGAACAATTCTTGGTTTCCTATGTGCACTATAGTAAGCTCCCATCCTAACCTGACATTGTTGATGCTTCACAAAACAGTTTCCAGTGCTCCCTGCCATGTAAATCTGACACGCCTTAGTTTTCTGAGACCTGGAGAAACAAGTTTTTCTTATTAATAAGTGCTTCAAATCAGACTAGAAGAGACTTCAACATTATAGAAAATGTCACTTTCTTTTTTGGTAATGTTTCTGATCAATTCGCCCCACTCTCAGACGTCATCCATTATAAACCAAAAGCTACTTCCACCTCCTCAGTTCTTGCAGAAAAACAGCAAAAGGAATTGTTCTTAGCATTCAGTAGAAAGTTACTACAGTTAATGAGTGCAGTCACAGAGTTTAAGATTTAGAGTCAGAATCTGGTGGGAGTAGGGGAGGAGGCTCTCAAAGAATTTTATCATCCACAGAATTGAGGCAAAAAAGCAGCCAAGAAATCATCTAGTGCCTATCACAGACCATATCACAGACCATGAACTTTTCAACAATTAGCTTGGCAGTTTAATAAGAATAATTGTACCTTATTTGTATTTGGAACATGCTGAATTTCACCTTTGAAACACATGATCAGGCTATTGTTTGCTAGATGGTATCCATGACCACAGTTTTCCAGCAGAGGTGGACTATAATCCATTCATTCCTTAATCTGAGTGGCGATAACCAAAACACAAGCTCCTGAGGTTAATCAATATTTACACAGTGTTAGTCATTTATCTGCAAAGGCATTAGAGTATGGTTCCTTAACAGTGGCACTTCAAAGGGGCCTAGTTAGGATAAGTCTCCCTTTCACCAGGTACTAATACCTGTAGAGTGCTGGACTCAAGCACCAAAGAAGTAACAAGGTTTTATACTGCATGGTTTTAAGAGTGGACAAGTCATAATCTGCAAGGTAGTTTGGTTTTGGTGGTGGTGGTGCTGGGGAGGGAGCATTTACAGTGCTGCCCACTTCTTGCAGTCTGGATGTGTTTTTTAGTCCCTGCATTTTGCCAAACATGGATAATGCAGCCCCTGTAGCTTGTAGTAGTGGAGGACTGCTTTTGTGCTCTCCCTTGGGTAGACAAAGGAAAACAGAACATGGGCTGAGACACTGTTGAAGTGGAACAGAAAGATCTTCCTAGTGAAAAGCTTCTGAACCTAAATCTGCTTCATCATATTAAGTATCTACCTGAAAGGTGAGGTAGGCCTTGTCACAAAATAAGAAATGTGGTTTGCAGTGATGCACCCAGATCTGCTGCTAAAGCTGTTAATACCAGTAAACACTCACTTCACTACAGACATCCAGTAAGGATCTCAGCCCAGTCCTGTTGGTTTGCATAAGGTTGTCAGCTTTTGTCAAATGACAAACAGCCTTGTGCGGAAGGAGAATCACCATTCTGGAGGGAATAATGCCCACCATCAATTATAGTAATCGTTTTATAGTCACCATTAGCTAAAACAATTACTTTTCTCCCTAATTTCCTTCAGCTTCAGAGATATAAACCATGCATTCCAGAACTAACAGCACCGAGAGCCCAACCAGACCAAAGCTGAGCCAGCCAAGGGCAAAAGACCACCACAAAGAAGAGCTTGGTTACAGTGGGAAAGGAAATGCACAAACACGGCAGAAAGAGAAGGACAATGTAGCCCAAGCCAGCACCATCCTGAGAAGTCCAAAGGCAGAGAAAAAACAAACAAGTTCTGTCAAGAAAAGAGAGGATCTCTCTCGTGATGACCTGCTATTTCTTCTCAGTGTCCTTGAGGGTGAATTACAGGTAATGTATTGTCATACTTTATATTCCAAATTAAAAGACACTCCACCCTCCACCCCCATTATCCCCTCCACTGCAAACATATGCTGCTTTTATGTTAAGAAAACACCTTACACAGTCTAATACAGGACAAATATGAACTGCAGCATACAAAACCACCCCAAAATGATAGCTATTATAGCTATCAAACAGGGAACATGATCTTTTTATCACAAGTAACTCTCAAAGCAGACAACCATAAAACTTTCTAGTTGTACTGCCGCATTCTAAGTATCTTGAATACAAAGTTATTTGTCATTGTACAGTTGATATGGAGAACATATTACAGACCTTTAAGATACTTCACTTAATTATGTCTTATCCTCCCACTCCTATAAAGTCATGAGCTTTACTCCCTACAAAACAGTGTGTGCCACTTCACAAGAAGTAACTCATTTAACAATATTCTAACACTTTTTGCTAGAAAAATCAAAATAGATATTTTATTTCCCATAATACAAAGCAAAAGTGTTACATGCCACTTAGCCCACAAGTTACCGGATTTTAAGAGTGAGCATTTTTCTACCTAGAAAAGGAACCATCTGTCAAGTGGTAAATGATGCCTAACCTGGTCAAACATAATTTCAGGAAGTGGGAACCAGATTTCCAGTGAGCAGGGAAAATATTTCTGTGGCAGGCTTATTGCACAGAAGCAGTGACTCTAAAACTACTCACAGGCAAAGAAAAAAGCAAACTGGCCAAAGTGGCCTAAACGGGTGTAGCACATGGTGTGAGAGTTTATTATCTAGACAGTACCTGGGTAGTTCTGTTCTTAACCTCTGTGTGTATGTTTATATAATAATACAGACATGCTGAACAGAATACACATATGATATGAATGTTTAATAGCTGCACCAATCTTTGAGGGTATATCCAAGGCAAACTTCTACAGATTGTTTCATTATCCCAACAGAACAATTTCCATGTTTGCAAAACATTTCTCTCCAGCCCACTTGGCCTTTCTTAATTTAGGATAAAGTTCAGATGTCACACATTTCTATATATTTATTTATGTTATACACACACTCTTCATTACATGTGCATCATATAAATATAAAAACATAAATATATATATACACACACACACACTCTTCAATTATTAAGGTTTACAGCTGGAATAGGGAAATGAGAAACTGGAAAACAATGAGCCCGACATGAACATTTTAAATCACATCTGAAATTTTAAAGGAAGCAGCACTATGAATGAAAAAGATAGGAAGTCATCTTTCATCCCTTATTTTCCACCTCCTGTAACGCCAAGTCAAATCGCTGAAGATCAGCTGTCAATCCAATCATAACTAAGTTTCTAATTTAGATGTCATTCCTTTCCAAATTCCAGAACATTCGAGGTGTACAAAGACCACTCTTCTATTTTTTTCTGCTAAGGATTAGAAGTAGACTATTTTATATTTTAACATTTGTTTAAACAGTCATAAATGGGGATACAGAAGTCTTCCAGCCAAAAGGAGTCGGACTAAAAGAGTTACCCTCCCCTGGTAAATCCTTTCCTCTGACTTCCCTCCTTCCTATTCTATCCTTCTAGGATTAGCACATACTTTTTAACTGAGATTGCTGACAATGGATATTTGAGACAGTTCATGTAGTTTGTATCACTGCAATGGAGGCAGTGGGCAACCTTCACCATCAGAGGATGCGGAAAGGGGGAAAAAACCCAAGAGGGACACACCTGTAATGGGTTTAAACTACAGAAGTCATCTACACCCAAAACATACAGAATGTACAACACTTTCAAGACAGGTTTCAAGAAACATCCCACCATCCTGCACTACACAAGTCAATTTCTAATACCACAAGACATACTTTGCCCTGAAACTTTTTCTTGTGAATGCTACACATTTATCCAGAAACAGCAAAACTATCTAATCATTACAGAAGTACTCAAGCTTTGATGAAGGGTCTGAAGATCTTGGAGTTTATGTAGACTTAACAAAGACCAATACTTCCCTCATGCTTTTCAACTGTCTTCACATTATTGACTGTTTTGGAGCACTTTACACAGTGTTATTTTAGAAGTTTTTCAGTTTTCTTAAAATCAAAAGCAGAGAGCTAACCTGTAAATACATATATACAGTTTAACAAGATAAAGCCTTAATTTGTGTTTCTGCAGGCTCAAGATGAAGTTATAGGAGTACTTAAGGCTGAAAAAATTGACTTAGCTTTGCTTGAAGCACAATATGGCTTTGTTACTCCCAAGAAGGTGTTAGAGGCACTCCAGCGAGATGCTATTCAAACAAAGGCTGAGCAATGGCAAGAAGATGTCTATGAAAAGCCTATGGGAGAGGTAAGAATGAGTAATTGATATTTAACCACAGTTCCCACCAAATTCAACAGGAAATCTCATCCACTGCTGGGGAAGGAGGCAAATGAGCTCTAAATCTGGAATGGAGCATGAGTGTAAATGGGAGCAGAACAAAGTCCAAGGTCCAGCTGGGACCTGAATCTAATGATCCTCACTTATACTGCAAACTGGGGGCTTTACACATCAACAGACATGATTTTGTCTAATTCAAACCACCTACTTTTTCTTTCCTTTTCTCTTTCTGTTATCCACATTCCCAGCCCATACAAGCAGAAGCCTCGCCAGTCCCCACTTGTCTCACGGAGGCCCATCTCACCAGGGGCTGCAGGGGCCCATCCAGTAGCAATGACACAGCTGTGCACCTCTGCATATCCCTGCTCCCGTTAATTCAGGAGCAGTCATGGAGATACTTGCTTGGTCTGAAGAGTTACTGTAATGAGCTGGCATTAGAAACTTCATCCAGGCAGAAACCTAATATTCTCACATTATACCTTAGTAACCTTTAGTTTAATTACACTGCAGCAGCAGCTGCCATACTTACTGAACAATGCTATCTGATTCATTTCTGCCCTGAAATGCAAATCACTGGATATTAAAACACCTTCACAGCAGACTGGGGTTTTTTATCCCAGGTAATGGGATAAAAATTATCTCCAATTCAGATAAACATCTTTTAACATACTGCTCAGTATAGATAAACATCACAAAATAAAAGCAGAAATTATGAATAAAATTCTCCTATCAAGTATTTTCCAAGTTTTTTCAACAAAAATGTACCTAAGGACACAGAGATCATTCCAGATGAAATTATGTCAGGCAAAAGGTCAACTCTCATTTCAGAAGCTCAAAGGTTAAAATCTCTGGATATAATCCAAAACAGATAAAGTTCATCTGCGAAGCTTAATTCATTTTAGAACATTGTGGTATTATGTCACAGAAACTTTGAGCACAAATGGAAATGATTTGAGGAGAAGTCCAAAACAGTTTGAAAACAAGCTCAGTCTGTTACTTTACATAAGTTTATACACTCTTTCCTTCTTATATTTAATGGCAGAGAAATAATTTCTAGCACCGCTGAATCTGGCAATTTCAAAAGGCAAAGGTAAACATTCTGAGAGCAACTGAAAGGGTAGAAGGACCACTGCCACTTCTTGGTCTTGGTAAACCAAAGACTGCTGTAATAGGCAGGCATTCCACAATTTCAGTTTCAAAATCCCCCTGAATTATGTCAGAGATCCATTTTGTTGTTCTTCTGGGCTTTTTTTCTTTTTTGTTTTTGTATTTTTAAAACACATATAAAGACCAAAGGAGAGGTGGAACCAGCCAAGAAGTCCAGGAACAGACCATTTAAATTTGCTACTAGGACAATGTAGTTTTGTATCACATGTGCATCCCACCCTTGAGAGTTTTGCCTGGTAACTCTGAACACAGAGAATCTTCCCAAAACTCAAGTGAAATTACAATTAATTTCAGAAGGCGACTGTAAGATTTCCATTCCTTTACCATTCTCTCACAATTCTCTTACCTATTCTAAACAGAAAGTTTCTTGGTAAATTTGATTAAGAATGTAGTGGGAAAATTTGGTGACTGGACAACTTTACTCATTGGAAACAAGATTCATAGGTGAAGAAATGTAGAAAGCAGCATTAATACATCTTCCTCTGCAAGACCTATGAGAAGTGTGACAGACCAAGACCATTTCTTCTTTGGCCATGAAGAGATAGTAAAGTTGGTTTTTTGGTTTTTTTTTTTGAAAACAGGTTTTTTCAATGAAACTTGCTCTACAGCTATTTCTTTCTGCAACATAAAAAATGTCAGATAAGATTACTGTTAGCATTCACGTTTGAGGGCCACAAAAGAAATCAGACTTTTATTTTGATTTTGCTTCTGCTCAAAGGCCTGAAAAGGTTTTCCATTTCTGCATGGTTTATAAATTTAGAATTAGTTGGTTTTTGTGAAAAAATCTGTCTTCAGATCAATCATCAGTTCTCTTGCATAGACAATGAAGAGTATTCAACATTCTAGTAAATGCAGAATTTGTGGTGTCTTTCTCTTCTCTTCATGGTATCAGAAAGCAGATTCTGGTTTCTAACTCTCCCAATAATATCACAAAAGATAAAAAATAGAATGTTCAAAATAGAATGAACCTCCTACCACTTTGAGAGCTCCTCTAAAAGAAGTGAAATGAGAGGAAAGCCTGTATTTTACATCTATCAAGGATAATTAAAAATTGAATCAATTTTTGAAATCCCACTGCCGATCACCTTGGGGAAAGATGCACCCTCATCAGTATTTTAACAAAGTCTATCTGATTGTGTCCTCACAACATCTGGTAAGTGTTGGCTCAAAACTTTCCAAGGAGCACAGCTGTAGGGCACAATAAGTCAGTCAAAGGAAGAGACTGAAACAACAGTGCTGACAAGGTGGCATTCAGGAGAAGACCACCAACGTATCTGCATGGAAATTTGTCTCAGCTAGGGTTGAAAAAGGCAAGGGAAGAAGTGCTCCCAAAATCTCTGGTAATCCTAAATTCAGGATTATACATTTATAAACAATGACTGTGAGGATATTATTAATAGGAATAATATTACACTGAACTTAGGATAAAAAAATGTAACTATCCTAGATTTTCTTCTGGCACACCACCAAACACAGAACAATCTAAAAAGAGAAAGATGAACAGTTCAGTTCTGATGTAATGGGTATGAGATACACCATCTTAGTTTGACTTCAGTCAAGAGTTAGTGGCAAAATGTAGTTAAACTATTAAATTCATGTGAATTTTTAGCTTGCTCAACTATTCACAATTACGTAAGGCTATGCCTCTGATTTTCCATTGTATTGTACAGCGTGTTCAAGTATTAATTCTAGCAAAAAGCCCATATGGTTAGCAAGAACAAAACAACAAATCATTTAATTAAGATTTTATCACTTTAATTTTCAACAGAAGACATCTATACTGCTGCTTATTAGTCCTCTGTGGTTTTTAGCTAAGAACTGTGTAGGCTGAGTAGACTTGTGTGCATGCATACAAATGGGTATTTCTGCATGGGCAGATCTAGCATTTGGCCAGAGCAATCTGAGGAACCCGGGGCTGTTAGAGACACTTCTGTATGAGGATCTCACACCAGCAGGAGTTCACGTGACTTCTCTCTCTTCTCTTCTCTGCTGGAGACGTGGGAGTCAGCCACAAGAGCTCACAGGGAAAATGCAAGAGTCAAATTTGCTCCCAAGGGAGGTGCCCTTATCTTTCAGAGAGCCACATCATTTTCTCAACAAACCACACAGAAGTGCAGCAACCTTGTCCCAGGCTCTGCTCTGTGTGGATGGGCAGGGAGGGAAAGCTGTGCTGCACAGGGACACACAAGTGTCACAAGGCCAAATGCCCATTCCTGTTACATATCTCACATTCAGATCTCAAGTGTGTGCATTATGTGTGATGTAGGATTGCTGTCTCTCCAATTCTCTCCTTTATGACCCACCTGTACCAGGAGACGGTCCCAGCACTTCTTCCCTTCCCTCCCAAGCTCACACTCTCCACCTTGTTCTCAGTCACAACAGCCAAACGCTCACAGTAGAAATTATTTGACAGGATGCTTAAAAGAAACAAAAATGCATCTTCTAGTCCCAGCAAGAGGAGAAAACTGCAACATGCAAACTGCTTTAATACAGCAGCTTATACTTTTCTCTTACTCTTTTATGTGAGCAGGTCTCCCCAAGATACTACTCTTCTTTTTCCCATTTAAAATTCTTTGTTCCAACTCCCTGCCTTGAATACACACCTCACCCATCCCAAACACCAGCTCGTAATCCAAACTTTTGTAATCTCAACAGTGACAAATGTGCTACTGTGAAGTGTAAAGTATGGAGAGCTGCAAAACAGCACCCTGGAAGTAATAACTTTTAATTTTGCATACATGCTGCTTAGATTACTGCTTGAATTTGCCTCTTGTAGCCACTCAGCAAGTACTCTAGAGCAAACAAAATATACAAAACATATAAAACCCTCCTGGCAGGTTCCACATCCTTTGCACCAAACAGTACAAGTTTCATACTTGGTTAATGTTGCTTGGCTGATGACTAACCCTCATCTTAATCAAGCACTTACATGTTCAGAACCAGGATCATCCAATGTACGATCAAGTTGTAGCCAGAAATGTCAGTGATTTCTTATGACAGCAGTTTACATATGCCCTCAGATTCTTACATATACTTTCAAAGTGCTAGTCTAATCCACATAAATGCTTTACTTTCTTAACCCCACCCATGCAACCTGCCTGACCTCACACTGAGGGCTGAGACCAGCAGGCGCTCCTGCAAAGCTGAAGCCCACAGTTCACATCAATTTAAGCAAAACAGAGCCATAGGTGCAAGCAGCACTGCATCAGAATTTTGTCAAAAATCAGGAGCCAGATTTCTTTCTGACAATAGTGTATATTCACCCGACAGCATCATCTATAAAAAGACAAGGATTAGAAACTTAGGTGATGGCACTTCATGCATCTGTAATACCTGTTCCAAAAACCGCTCTGAAATCTTGGGTGGTGGGGTGGGGGGAAGGTTAAAATATCTTTCTGGTAAGTTAGAAGCTAAACAAAAGATAAAATATCTTTCTGGTAAGTTAGAAGCTAAACAAAAGGTATCAACTTTTAAAATTTCCACTTCTGGCAAAGTAAGGGAGAGTGTGAAGAAATTAAAATGGACAGTTTTCCTCAACCTGACCTTTTAAGGCAATCCAGTTTTCAACTGCTTTAAAAGATATAGAAAGCACAGCCAAAAGATTCCTGTATAAGGCGACTCTTGCTTACTAAGAGAGATTGCATATGCAAGGGTTTAGGTAAGAAATGTTTTTCCAGGGGAGGAAATGATCTCCTTCAGGATCATGATTCCAGAAAGCAGTCCTTCACCTTACTAGGGTAAAGCATACAAATGACCAGTGAACAAGATAAAAAAACCTTAATGATCTGCTGTAAGAGCACCACAAAATAGCACCAAAACAAATAATCACAGGTTTCTTTGTATTTCTTGATCATGCATGAAACAAGCTCAGCTATGTTATAACAGAAAAGACTCTCTGATGCCATAAGTAGAAAGTGCAGGAAGTTTTAAAAAGTGGTTCACATTTTTGTTGGAATATTTTGGACTCAAACCATCTTCAAAACCTTATCAATACCTCGTTTTTCTTCATTCACAGAACTGTCAACAAAAGGTTAACAATTATTTCGGAGGAACATAAGAGAATATATAGCTTTAAAAGCAGCTGAGATAAGCAGGGGAAGACTTAGAAACCTAAGCAGAAATTGATGATATCCTCACTCATTCAAGAAACTCATGTTTAGGCATTCCAACTCTCCCTGTCATCATTTCTACTGGCCAAACTGTGAATAAACATTAGGAAAAGATAATTAATCATACTCCCTGGAATTAAATTGTCCAAAACAAGCAGTGGCCCTAAGAATCTGAAACCCCAGTGTTTCTTGTGGCACACAGAATTCCTTGTGGGGGAAACATCAGAGAACCAGAACCAGCTTTGCTTCCCACACTGCCCATTTGTGAATTCTTTCCTATTAATAGAGTGAAACACTACAATCAGACTGACCTACTAGAATAGACTGCGGTTAGAAGGCGGCACTGGGCTGTGAGCTCAAAATTTCTCTTTTCCACCAAGGATTCTTATGTTGACCTGATGAGGGAGGCAGTCTCTGAAGGGGAACAAGCAGGGAACAAAGTTGCTCACAAATTCAGACTCTTCCCAGATCTTTTGATGGCCTCCAGTGATCCTCCCTGAAACTTCAGCTAAATCAGTAATGCCCAAGGAGGAAAACCACTCATGGTTTCATACACACACTTGCACAACTCAGTCACATATTGAACACAAAACTGTAACAGAATCTTCAGAATCACAGTTTTCTCTAAGTTTGTAGAGTTATTTTAACAGCGTAAGTCTAGTGAACAGTAATACAAATACCTCTGTGGTTTAGAAAAATTAAAAATTATTGCCAAAAGCTAAAATAGATTATTTATATTCAAATATCACTATATAGCAATATCTAGAAAAATTGAAAATTTTTCACTGCAAGGTGGTCAGGCATTGGAATGGGCTACCCAGGGAGGTGGTGGAGTCACCATCCCTGAAAGTGTTCAAGAAATGACTGGCCATGGCACTTAGTGGGCATGATGGCGTTTGGTCAAAATTTTGACTCGATCTTGGAGGACTTTTCCAACCTTAATGATTCTCTGATCAAGTGTTAAGCAAAAATCCTTGAGGAAGGGAGGGAAATTTTATGCTTAAACTGTGCTATAAAGGTGCCATCTGAAAGACAAAGACCTCAACAGCAAGTGCAATCTGAGGAACATAACAGGAAATGCCACCATTAAAAAGAAATACTTCTAACTATTAAAAAATTCAGCACTTACTTATTCCAGAAACCCAGAGCCATGCTCAGAGTAAGCACAAGAGAAAGGATTGTTTTGCACTCTTGGCACAACCATGCACTTAAAGTGATACCAGAAAACTGCTTTTTGATCAACCTCTACCTTACAAAAGCAATTTAATGCTCTTATTTCCTAGGCAGCTATAAGTTAAGCAGCTATTTCTACTCAACCAAAAGTCAGTAAACCAGTGTGTGAAGCACTGGATGATTCTTCTTCTGCCAAGACATCTGGTTCTCTACCACAGTGATCAATGAGAAAAGCACAACCCTGGGAACAGTAACTGTTAATTAGTTTACAAAAGTTGAGGATCACTCATGGCAGGAGGAGGAAAGGAAGGTGACTGAGGGTCCTGAAAAACAGTACCTTATTTTTCTAATTTTTTTGGATTAGACTGACAGAATTAAACTGATACAAGATAACCTCGCTACTAGGATTATTTTTTTATTATTATTATTATTATTATTATTATTATTATTATTATTATTATTATTATTATTATCATTATCATTATTATCATTATTATCATTATTATCATTATTATCATTATTATCATTATTATTATTATTAAGCTGCTCTTAAAATTATTTTAGTAATAAAAGCCCAAGAAAGCAAAAATTTCAAAATACTTCAGGAGTTTTTCCTTTGTTTTTGCAGCTTGATAAAGTTGTAGAGAAACAGAAAGAAGTTCACAGAAGAATGCTGGAACAACTTCTAATGGTGGAAAAAGCACACAGACAGACACTGCATGAACTAGAGGAAGAGAAGAGGAAGCACAGCAAATACATGGAAAAAAGTGATGAGTTTACAAATTTGCTGGAACAAGAATGTGAAAGGTAAGTTTATCTCTTACCATAGTACTAAGAAGTACGTACAATTTAACATTACATTTAAGGATCTCTCTGCTTTATTTTGCATCCACTAAAAATCAGACATATTTGCAGAATTGTATTTTGAGAGTTCAGCTGGGAAAACATAATTAATGACTTCTAACAAACAATTAAGTCTACATCTCCATCAGCCAGCAAGGTAGGTCAAACAGTTGGCAGACTCTTCAGCACTGTTGCAGGACGCCAAGGATGTTACACTGCAAAGAATACAGGGAGACATGCAGATGTATGACATTATAACCAACGGGAAGCAGGTGAACCTTTCAGTGTGTTTTAGAAGCTTGGTACACTCTACAGTATGTAAGGAACAGAACATGTCATAAGACATGCAGCCTTTCATGGCAGAAGAAGAAGACATAAGGAAAAGTGGGTATTTGGACAAAACAGAGAAAATAGAGAGAAAGCAAAGGCAGAGGATAATTTCCAGAAAGCTTTGAAAGTAAGAATGACAAAGGTCTCATATCAGGGTTGGCACAAAACCCATAAAAACAGCTTTATTTTTTAAGAGTAACCTAAAAGTGCCACAGCTTGTTTAAGCACAGTGTTACAATTTCAATACCAATTCTCAGAAGAATTAAGACTTTAATGTAATTTACTGTCTTTAAAAGAAGCTACTTTATATTGTGTCTTCTTTGAATCTGCAATAAAACTGAACACACTGCAAGGAAAAAAAATATCAAAGGACATTTCCTATTCCCTGTATAGCTAGCACAGAAGATAGGAGAATATTGTCTCAGTTTCCTTTCCTTTAGGAACAGATGGAAATGTTTGGGTGTGAGAATGTCAAGCCTATTCTAAACTCACATTATGCACAGATAATTCTTCCTTTGCTTGGCCTGTGTAACATCACATCCTATGTGTTCTGGCAGCGCTCACCCCGTGCGCTGCACTCTCTCCTGCACGTCGATCAAAGGCAGCGCACACCGGGCGCACGGCCGGATTTACGGCTCGCAGCTACAGAGGCTGCGGAAGAAAACGCTTTGCTCCTCGGGAAAATGTGTACAGATGCAGGCAAGCACAGGCACACAGAGAAAAGCACATACTAGGAACTGTTCTTGGGAATCATCATCAATCGGGGACCAAACCCTGAGATCAAGGGAAGTTTTCATCTCTGCTGTCTTCTCCTCAAAATCTGAGACATCTCTTAGAGGCAGAGCAAGACAACTCTACTTGCTAAGAGTGGCAAAATGTTACATCAATGGGCTCACACTGTGAAAAGCTGCACGGAGGGAAAGACTAAGCACTGGAGTAATTTTTTTTTTTTTTTTAAACAGGACAGACATTGGATTAAAACTCTCTTCCCTGCCCCTCTCTATATCCCTCTATCCCTTCCCCTCTGCCCCACCTCTGTTCCCATTCCCAAGAAGACTGTAAAGCATTTACCACTATTGTCTGCTACTTTTAGTCAAGCTGCCTGGAAAATGGTGGGAAGAGGGGGAATACTGAGGTGCTTAAAGAGCCCTTAGAGGATATAATAATAGCTTTCAGATTAAGTCTCTTCTTTTTTTTTTTTTTTTTGAGGATGTATTTTATGTGGAAAACCTTAAGGGGGTGTGATGTCACTTACTGAGCTGATTCCAAATTGTTTGCCAAGTAATGTCACCATCAAGATCTCCACACAGTTGCCTGCCATAACAGAAAAAAAAGAAAGGAAAAACCCAACAAAAAACCCCACAACCAAAAAACACTAACCAAGTTAAGACACAGCTCGTCCTACATGAGCCTGCCTGACATGGCAGTGTCCTTTCCTTCCACTTGAAAATTCTTACTCCAATTTACATTTTCTCAAATGCAAACTTTGCATTTGGATTAAGAACAAATAGAACTCTACAAAAAGTTTCACACATAAAGCAATTACATGAATTTTTGCTTACTCCCAATACAAGTTAAAAAAAGAAAAGCAAGAAGTATTCACCAATGAATTTACTTTTCTTTTTTAGCCAGAAGCAATATCCTCTTCTATATAATGGATATATAGCATTCCAAACAGTGTTTCAGGTTCAAAGCAAAATCCCTCACTTTCAATTAGCCAAATACATGCCTTGCTTTTATCGAAGAGCAAGAAGACTACAGTATATGCTAAAGTTATCTTTAGAGAATATGCAATGTATACAAGCCAAAGAAGGTACATGTGACTGTGATCAAAAGGAAAAAAAAACTTAGATGGTATGAGACAGTGATGCTGAGATTCTGAAAACTACTTCTTATGGCAAGATTAAAGAAATCATTAGTTAGATCCAATTCTTACAAACTGTTCTGGATATATCTTCAAATAAGGCAGAAAGAAAGCACTTCCTTTCTCTTGCCTGTGTGCTCAGAAAAACAGAACTGAAGAATTTTTACATTAAAATTTTACTGATGAATTGATCAGATGATCACATGTTACATAAACTAGACAACCCTACATCTCTAAGGCCTTTGTATTGCCTTATGCCCTTCATGGATAGCATCTCTCCTTGAAAGAGTTAATGTTTGGATTGTGCAAAATGTAAAGAGTCTTCGATGACTCAGTAAAAACTCTTCACCTTAACCATTCAAGAATTTGAAGTAAGGCAACTGAATTACAGTAAGGCAACAAGACTGTCCTCAGCAACTGTACATTTTCAGATTTGGGAGATTAAGCTCACGACAGGATGAGTGAAAACTTTCTAGATATGAGAACCAGATCAGCATTCAATGTTAACCCCTTAGGCAATTTAAGGATTTTTCTTGTTGCCAATGAAAACTAATCCTCCATAGTCTTGCTGCAGTTCAGAGACAAAGACTGATCTTCAAACTGAACAGTCTCACTCCTTACAGTAGATATTTACCAGCAAACAAAGAATAAAACTATGCTACTGGCATTGTAGTGATTCATCTTCAGTCACACTTTTAAAGCACGGAGCCACAAACGAGCCACAAGCCTGACAAACTCCTAGCTTATAAGGAAAAGTTCTGTGGAGAAAAAGAGGCCAGTGGACAACTTGGATAGGTCTTTCCTGCACTTTAAAATGAATGATTCTGTGTGTGTGTGCGTATGCAGACCAGACAGGAACAACAAGACAACAATCTGTGCATGGTGGTATAGCAGTATATTCTGACTCAAGTCAACTAGAGTCCAGAAGGGAAAAATTGGTTGTATTTATGGAGCTTAAAGGAACAGCAGCACCAAAGTTCAGAGAAATGTAAAAAATTATAAATCCAGAAGCTGGATACACAGACAACTAGGTGCACCTGAAGAATCATACCATAAAAGCTATTGGCCTTGTTTAGAAGCTCTTGCATTTCATGGGGTTATAAAATGGAGAGCAGGATTAAGGACTATGAAGAATACTTCAGACTGTAATTCAGAGTCCACTGTATCTTCCCTGAGGATGTATGCATTTGTCCAAAATCACTTATCCACATTCCATATTTTTGCAGCACAGTTAAATAATAAAAGCTGCTGTTTCAGAAAACATTTTACAAGGGTAAAATATGAAACTAGAAGGTTTTCCAGATATGCATGTTACCAATTTGAAAGAACACACCATATGCATACAAGTATTTATGCATATACTTGTAAGCATATAGTACTCTCCACCCCACACAAAAAAATGAAACAAAAGAGCAAAATAGTAGAATGTTTAGCACTTACACAATGCTATCTCAAGAAGCATATCTCAAGAAGCTTTAAATCTTATCTAAGCACAGCTATTCCCCATTTTCCATTTACTGAAAGGAAAGGAAGGTATGAGGAAAATAAATCAATCACAGGTACCTGAGAGTTAAACTGGATGAAAGGAAAAAAATGTCCCAATGTATAGGTGTGTTCCACCTTCAAACTTTCTATATTCTATACAGACTCTCAACTATACAAAAGGGTAAAGCTTTATTATGAAGATACACCCATTAAGAGGTCAATGTTATTCAAGAGGACGGGAAAAGGAGTTTGCTAATAAGCAATGTAAATATATTTTTAAAGGTAGTTATGATAAATTTTGCTCACAGGATTCAAACATTAGCACAAAACTCTGCAGTTTGGTATAGAAAGAATTAATAAGATCTTAAGGTTAAGGATTATCTACTAATAAGAGGGTCTTTTTCCATTAAACCTAATCTGCAGAAGTCTCACACCTGTAGCCTTTCTCATCTAACAAAACACTACAGAACATTGCTTTTTGCTCCAACTGCTGCCACTCTCAATGTCAGTCACTTAATAGAACAACTTATTGAGTGATACAGGTTGCAACTGGTCTCTGGAGGTCTCCAGCCCAACCTGCTGAGTGCAGGGCTAACTTCACAGTCAAATCAGGTTGCTCAGATCCTTGTCCAGCTGACTACTGAAGATCCCCAAGGTAATTGTGCTGACTGCCTGGGCTCCTGATGCAAACTCAGGCATCTTCACCAAAAGACCTGTTCCCTCAGTTTCATTGTAGGCATCATTCTGGTCTGGCTTCCATGTTCAACCAAAACTGCTCTCAATAAAAGCTTAATAACATCTCTTCTTCTGGTAAAGCTCTGAACTTAATCCATCTTCACTTTGATAATGTGGCTGCCTTGGGCACAAATGAGCTTTCAGCACTTCTTTGCCATCTTACCCACACAGCTTCTGTGACTCCAGCTTGGGCTCATTTCTCTGAGTGTTTCAAAGTGTACTCTGAGTTGGAAACTTACCACTGTCCACCTCTGCTCTGTTCATAGCACTCCATAGGTCTTATTTTTAATATCTTCTCTTCATCCATTCACCCTCTGTGCTTCTCCTCACAGAAACTCAAAGTCAGGCATCATCTCTATGATGATGACTCAAGTGTACTCCAGCCATCACCAAAACAACAAATCTCACCATGTGAGCAACCTTTCATTCCCAGCTACATGAGAAGAGAGGAATCAGTCTTTTATCCCTCAGCCCTCAGCTTCATCCTTACAATTCTCTAATACTTCCATTCTTAAAAGTGGGGTAACTGCTTGTCACTCAGCCTGATGTACCTAGACACATTTTTACCTGAGTCCTCCTACATTTAAGTCACACAAATTCTTGTTCATAGAACCTCCAAGAAAAAGAAATATTTTTTAAAAAAGGAACAAACAAGCCAAACACACACACCCAAATAAGCCAAACATATCTTTCTGTACTTCCAACTAATTAAATCATTTTCCAGGCCCTCACTTAAAAAATACTTTTTGATCATTTCCACATTAGCTATTTTAGCCTTCTCTATATCTTCCTTGGATGTACACTCAAAGCTGAATTAAGGCTACAGTTCTCTTGTGTACCTTCTTATGCTCTAATGCAATGTTATTACATGGACTAAATATCACACTAGAACTGTACCAAAATTAAATGATATTACAAGACTGCTCAGGGTTTGAGTTGGTAAGAAAGGTAATTTCATGAAACTGAGAGCTCTGGGCAAAGTGTTTTGAGTTTATTTTAAAGTGTCAGATGAAAGTTATTGCTATCCACAGTAGATCAAGTAAACAGTGCTTGAAATTCAGGACAGGGTATTAAGGAAAGAAGGAACCATTTTAACTAAAAGGTGAAGTGTATTAATTGCCAGCATAACATTGCTATACTTTAATTCAAACACATTTACACATTGGATTAGCAATATTTTCCATGTCCAGATCTGGAAAATTCAATATTCTGGAAGAGTGGGTATAATTAATATTTGCTATTTTTCTTAATGAAGCCAATAAATATTATAAGAAGCAGGACTTTATCTCTGCAAAGAGCTGCAGTAAAAATAAACACTGTCAACTTATTTATTCTACACGTGTTACCAGCGGTTTTTAATTTCATGCACACTGAACTATTGTTGTAGATTGCATTGTACTCAAATGCAATCATTTCCTTTCAGCTTTCTGGCAATGAGTTATATGTATTACATATGCTGGAGACTATGTCTTGCAAGTTGTGAAATGGATGCCAGATCTGTGTACATTTGACCTTTTTCATGGGTATCTTGTGTTCTGTAGGTGAATAAGAAAGACCCACCACAAGCACAACATCAGCATTCTTATTCTACATTACACTCCAATGGGACAGTCCCACTAATAACACCACTGGAGCACAAAGAGAGACTCGAGGAAGTGATGTACACAGATTAATTACCTCACGCTCGTATGCGGAAAACTATGTACTGTTGCACTACATAACTTTCAACAGATGTTGTGAAATCAAATCTTTGTCACAATTCAAGGATTCAAAGATGCTTACAACAGACTTTGTGCATGGTGAAAAATAAAAATACTTTATCTTAGAGCAAATAAATAGAATTTAGGGTTAAGATCCCAAAACTGTCAAACAAGGTCACATTATGTTTTTTCAATGCAAAATTCCAAGAATAAATATAAATAGAAAGATGGCTCAGTGTTAATGTAACTGAGAAATTCTCTCTAGATTGGTGGTGCAATTCAAAATTATTCCACCTACTGTCATTAGCAAGGAGATGTGAAATCTAGATGACAAACATTTCTCATGCAACTCCACTGACATTGGTGGAATGACACAGACAAATAGACTCATATTCAGATATTTTTTAAATTCTGGGCACACAACATGTCTGTTCGCTGTTTCAGGCACACTATCACTATTAGCAACCAATACTATCATTGCACACTTTGAGAGGATGGGGAGGGCACAACCTTAGCCAAAGGACATTCCCCTACACTGCTACCCTCTCTCCCCTCATGTGTGGGGGAAGAGATTCTCATTGCCCTCCTTGCAAAAGGACATAAATTCTGAAAGGGACAACTGTGGAAAGCCACCCTTTACCACCATGGTGGTGGCCCTGGTCAGCACTTTTAACCCTCATGTCAGAACTCAAAGGGAAGGATGACCTTTCTAAGCTGGCAAGTCTCAGCATATTTACGGCTCTTGTAAATCAACACCTAAGCAGTGACCAGCATGGGCGATGAAGCACAGGCCAAATATGCTCATGGGGAGGCACTGCCCTCAGTAATGGGGCACTCGCTCCAGTCACCAATTCGCATTTCCAAATAAGACTGAGGGCACCACTCCATGTGTGCCACAGCACAACAAGTCTAATCATAAGCAACAATAGAGGCAGATGACTGTACCAAGACCTGTGACCAAAAAAAGACAGGGTGCACTTCTGATTCATTGCAGGGTGGGGCTGTGCGAGAGGGAGAAACTGGAACAGGATTTTGTAACTGTAACTTTGAAAAGCAAACACAGAACATCAGACAGACAGAAAAATCCCTAAAATTGTTCTCTAAGAGAGAAAACTTGACACTCTCATAATTTTCCAAAAAAAGCCATTGCTATGGGAAAAGATGTACTCCTGTTTGAATGTGGAGGAGGAAAAATCTCAATGAAGTTAAGATCTTTCTCGTGGCAGAAAAATTTAAGCGACTTACATGTGCTATAATTAGTTTCATATCTTAAAAACCGGCAGGAGAAAATGGCCATGAGAACTCAGAATGCAGGTCACACATCAGTTACCAAGACTTGTGATCTAAACTCAACCAAGTTTCCCATGGCATGCTGTGAGCTTCAATGCATTTATGCCCAGCTAAAAAACCTCTGAGTATTATATACACACATATGAGAGAACCATGCATGGGAGACTGCAGCAATTTAAGAATAATGCCTCAGTCTCTGTGCTGAGACAGTAATTTTAAACAGAGAATAAATAAAAAGATCAGAAGCACTAAGTCTGTTAAGAACTGAGATTACTTGAAAAAAATTGCTAAAAATAAACACCAAAATCTTCTCCCATGGCAATTTTGTTTTTCATGCACGTACATTATTTTGTTTCTTGTGCCTGAAATGCACATTTTAGAGCCTTTCAGAAAAACACCACACATTGGGACAAGGTAATACAACCTATTTAGAGTCTGAAGATCAAGAGTGTGAACACATTGAAAAACTACGTTCAATATTTGTATCTTTCTACTAAGAAGATTGGAAAAAAACCACAGAAATTATCTAAAAGTTTGGGAAGGACATATTGAACTCTGGTCTTTAAAATCTGTGATTCAGACTCGTGTATGTTTCAGCATGTGTAATGATGAGGCACAGGTCAGGTGGATGGCTCAGAGTAGCAAATGAGAGTAGATACAAGAAAACCTACTGGACCAAGTAGTCTCTCCCTTGCAACAGAGAGTTGTTCTCCAAAAGCAGTGTCAACAATTTTACTTCTCATTTCAGATGTCCAAAATACAGAAAAGTCCTCATCTCCCTAGAAATGTCCCATAAAAGTTGCATTGTCATAAACAGAATTATATTTTTCTATTCATTCAACAATTCATTCTCTTTAACAGCTCAATACAGTACTTCCTCTACTGAAAGATGCTAGATACATGGCTAAGACTGAAAAAAACCCCTAAGGCACCCATTTTAGTAACAGAGAAATCCACAGCAGATAAAACCCTAGGAAGAGAGCTGGAGTGGGCTGCAGTAAGGTCTGCTGCTTCAGGATGATTCCAAATGGAGAGCTGCCCACTCTCCTTCTGTGGTAGGTCTCAGCTGCACACCCCTTGGGATAAAATCTGACACAATAGCCCTTGTGAGGCACAGCTTGAAGGAACTGCAAAGACTGAGCAGGCAGAGAATTAACCAGTCCCTTCATGCTCCCACAGACAAGTTTATGATGGGAAACATGGCTGATAAAAGCAGAAGCTTGTACAGACATTCTGACAAGGGAAGGCTCCAGCACTATACGCTTGAACCATAACTTGATCATCAACAACAGCAACAAGCAGATAAAAAACCCAAACCCAGCAGTCGTGATGACTACTGAAAGATGCTAGGGGAAGTATTCTGCCATAGAAAACTTTTATTCCTCTCCCCTCCCCAAAATAGGAGATTAGAAGTCCAAAAGGGACAATAACACTGAAATTACTCAGTTAACTGATTCATGACTCGAGATTTGGCCTAGCAACAGTTACCTTCTCCCAGACTCTGCCTTTGTGTTGTGAATCCAGACACATGGTTGTTTTCAAATGTGTACATGAGCTTGATGAGATACACCTTGCACAGGTCTGCTCTTATTCTCTGACCAAGATCCACTGAGCATCTTCAGCAGAGACAGCGTCCAACTTAAGGTACTGCAAAAGCACATCACTAAAGCTGCTCTTTGCCTTATTTACTTCCTTGCCAATTCCTTCCAAATCACACATTTTGCTTGAAATTACATGAGCTGATTAAAAACCTGCAACTTCAAATAGAGCTCTTCACTTTTAAAAGCAGTCAAGGTCTTTGGCTTTCATATGCTACAGGGAAATTCCTTAGCCTCAGTGCTTTGATTCAAGTCAAGGGGGAAAGGCACATGCCCCACAAATGTTATCAGGTACTAATAGGTACTAAATCCTGTTTTTCTTGAACTATCCTTCCATCTCAGTAAACTGTAATGTTCACCATCTCACTTGCACTTCCTTACACATGATGCTAGCCTCCTTCCTCCTCATTGTCTGAACAAAACCAAAGAACCTTGTAGAAAAAGAAATAAAACCTAGCAGAAATGGAGACCATGCACCCTCCCCTCCCTTCACTCTGATTTGTCTGCTAAAAATGTCAGGGTTATCAGGAAATTCTGAGCACTGTAAACCTTATTCTGATGTATAAATTTACTACTATTAAAAAGACTTTTAGGAATGTTCAGATCCTACAATTTGCGTTTCAGTTATCAGGAAACTGGGACATCATTTATTAAATGTTTAGACAAGATTTCACATGTTTCTCATTTCAAAATTTCATCTTGCATCCAAATGAGGAATTGAGAAGCAAGACCCACTCCCTGAAATCCTAAAATTCTCCCTTTTTTTCAACAGTCTTGCCAACTAAACTCTGGATGTCTTCGTGTTCTGTCAGACAGGAGAATGAGTCAGTCTGTCCCTGACTGGCTTTCTAAAAGGGAAATTGAGAAGTTTGACGACATATTTGGATAAACACACTCACTGGATAAAGTTACTTAACTTTTTATATCTCTAAGTTTGCTATAAACCTCCACAATCCTTATAGGCTAGATTTAAGTAGAGCCAATAAAAAACTATAGGTTATAAATAAAGTTAATGAAAACCACTCTATTAAAACTCCAAGGACCTTGTAAACACGCTTATCAAAGCTTATCAAAGCTTCACCACTGTAATACAGCACCACACCCATAACTCCATGTTATTAATTGGTATTCTTCCCCACCTGTTATTGAAATATCAACCCAATACAGATTGCCTCTGGTTCAGAATCCAGTTTTCTCAGGGTCTCTGAACACAATGTAGCAGCCAACACTAACTCTGAATGAAGAAGCAGTGAGTAAACTCTGAGTTTACACAGCTCAATCCTCCTGAAAAGACAATGAAAACTGCTGTGATCATCTGTATGTGCTTTAGGTCTTCCTGAGTGTAGCATTTGGCCTAAAAATAAAGGATGACTGAAATACACAGAACTGAACCTACAAAAGCGCACAAATGCTGAGCTGATTTAGCTTCCTAAACCCTCAGTTTACCAGAGGGTAAGGAGGTTTGTAATACCACTTTGGAATGCCTCATTTCTTGCAATAGCAAATATCCAACAGCATGGTCTATAACTCAATAGTTTTATCAAAGGAATGTATCTTACAGATTCAAGATCCTGATCTCTGTGCATTCCCATCTTTAGCTCTGTATTAACTTCCGATGCAAAGTAAGAAAAGCAGGCATTCCAATACAAAGAAAGAAAAGAAGGCAATCCAAACAGAGCTTTTACTAGTTGCACAACATAAAACATTATTTTACATGAATCAGCCTGTTTTCCACATATAAGGATTATCAAATTTTAAGATTAGTTTGGTCTAAATTTCTTGTCTGCAACCAATCTTAAAATTCAGCTAATTCCATATAATATCAGATTTCACTGCCAACATTTCATTAAAGTCTGTTGTTTAATGGTCACATATGCAAAGATCTGAGTCTCAAAACAGTACACATAACCTTGCCCTTGGGTATTCTGACTACTAAATGCAAAGACAGGTGGTTTTATGATACACAGCAGAAATCCAGAGAATTTCTTGGAGAAAATGAAGAAGGAGTTGTTAATGATAAAAATAACAACATATAAAAGAATTTTCAAAGTGCTTGGAGAAAAAAATAGCTTTTTAGCCACCTGACAACAAGACTGTCTCCGTGGCTACATCTTTGAAATAGTTCTAGTACCAAAGCACAGGTTCTAGCATTACAGTCATATTTCAGAAAGTAGCTGAGAAATGATGCAGAAAGAAATAATTCAGTTTTATTACATCGTGGAAGATTTTTGGAATAGGATGCACAACTTTACCTAAAAAAAACCCCCAAAAACAGGCTACTGGTATTTAAGCTTAAGATTAAGATGAAGCCTATTTAAACTTAACACAAAGTTGGCAGATGCAAGCACAGTTCAAGATGACACACCAATTAGAGATGCAATCATTAAAACTCTGTATTCTTGGAAATAAAGCATTTAAGTAGCTAATGAAGTTTGACAGGAAATAGCAAAGCTCTGTCTAACCAAAGAGCATTTCAAACAAGCCGAACGAAAAAAAAAACCCTACAAAACAAACAGTCAAAGAACAAGGGTGCAAGGGCTCCTATGCAGTTTCAAGAATCCAACATAAAAATTAGTCTGTCCAGTTGTAGATGGGGCCATGGATAGAATGTGATTTTATACTTCTACACTATGAGAGAAGAACATCCAGAGAAATATGATTATACTACTGATAAGTATTTAAATCAAAATTTAGAGAACAGATTATGCTGATGTAGGAGCTGTAAAGCTGCAACAAAAAAAGGAAAGCAGAAGAGTGGAGCCGAACAAGAGAAATAATATTTAACTGTGTAAAAGCATATCTGTACCTTCTGACCTTCTGTGAGTTGAAGTACATACGTAAACAGATAATCATATAAATGCTAGACTACTGATCATCAATCCAAAATAATGACAAGGGCTGAAATCAGAATCTGGAGACCTTTCTCCTCTCAACAATGAAGTATAAAATTAATTTGGTTCATTTGTCACAATCTCTTTTGTATTTGTATTAACTGACTAACAGTATTGGATTCCAAAGTTTTGGAAGTCAAGGAGGTTTCTACATTAGACTGTTTATGGAGAAAGTGTCTGTGAATCCATCTGAATCCAAACTGGTAGTAGAAGAAGCTTTAAATCAAATTTGTACAACACAAAGCAACAAGTTTACTTGCACTTTACCGGACTAAATGGTATTTAAGTATTCTAAAAGAACTTGCATAAAAAACTGATGAACTATTAACTGGTGGGTTCTTAAAGCTGACAGGGAAATGGGCAGCACTAGTTTTTAACAAGAAAAGAAACTATAGTAAAGAAGAGAACTAGCATGCATCTGATGAACACAAAAATCTCCAGCCATTTGAGGGAAAAGCAGAATGATGTGGCAAGTCTGCTTTCTTTTCCCACCTGTCCTCAAGTAATGCTTTGCTGTTCTATCCTGTTAATCCTGGTACCTGAACTGAAGCAAGACTAAATGGGCTTAGAGCAGTTCATTCATCCCTCTCCCAGTATGGATATGTTTCTCTTTAAAATGCATAAAAAAGCCCTTGAGGGTTTGACTGTTTACATACAATTTTTGAAACAGATATTTACAAAGGCCAATTTTAATTGAGTTTCTTAGCCTGTGCACCTATCCATCATCATCCCATTTTTTCATCCATAAGCTAATTTCAACTAAAATGCAAGAAAGAATCTTCTGAATTACTAAATGTCTACTGGGCTCTTCAAAAGAGGCTATCTTTTAGTGTCCAGGATATTAAGCAAGAGTGCAGTTTGACCTTGATAAGAGTATGCTGCAGAAAACCTTTGTGTTTCTCCCAATGGTGTGGAAAACCTGGTAGCTTACAAATTATTGGACAAGAAAACAATTCCAGTCATGAAATAAACTTCCATAACTAATTAAGTTTCACTATACAAAGAGACAGCTTTTTTCCCCACAGCAAATAATACTGTTTTTACAATCAGCTACCACTCCTTATTGCACCCAAATGAAGAAGCAATATCAGAAGTTTGATTTGCCACTGCAAAAGCTGAGTATTTGGATAGCTATAGAATATCACAACCTCCACTTTTTCCTTCTTTTCTTTCTAAAAATCAAAGAATGAGATCATGGGAACCCATGAATAAGTCTCATGAAAATATCTATAATGAAATATGTAGTCAAACTTTTAAGAAATAAGTACTAGCACGTGGTGTCATAGTTTGAAAAGAGTTCAGGCACGCAGCCTTCATCCTCCTAGAAAGCCACAGCCAGACTTCCCAATGAAATAAAGCATGCAGCAGTTCATAAAAATAATGGGGAGAGGAATAAAGATGCTGAGCTCAAGGGAACAGTTAGACTTTTAAAAATTATTCCAAATAAAGCAGACTCTCCTACCTCCAAGAAGAAAGGGAGAGGCTGTTTGTTTTTAAAAGAAAAATACTAAAAATATCTTCAGTTACATTTATCTCAAAAAATGCTGGAGAGAACATATCACAAGTCCTCTTCAAATGAATGCACACAAATAAAAGAGCAATTAGACAAAACGTATATGATGATTATTTAAGACACTGAAATATCCTCAAGAATTAGGACAGAGGAATACTTGGATCCCAACACAAGATGACACTAAGACCAGGAATGCAGAAAAAATCCATCCTGAACCATTTGAACACCATTCCACTTCCTTGTAGCATCCAAACATCTACCTTAATTATTTAAGAAACTTCTCATGTTATTTTGTTTTTTCAGCTTTTATAATTGCAGTGGGAAAGAAAAAGCTGATGATTTGCTGTGTAACACTCAAGAAGTCCTTCCTCATTTCACACAAACTCCTCATTTTCCTGCAAAAACGGAATGATGACACTGTAAGTCATTAGGTGCCAAGCCCTACTCGCTGTCATTGCATTCAGAACCAATACATAAAATGAGAGTACAAATAACAACATGTTAGAGGAGTTTGTAAATACTTCTTAAGGTATACACTAAGCAGACATTCGTATACAAGTTTTTTGCATTGGTTTCTTTTTTTTTTTTAATATGATTATTCTATTTGATCCATCTGTTCTCAGATACTTCCATCCTTAGTATTAAAATCATTCAATTCAATTTCCTTTTCTGTTCTTGTCATCAGCTCTATAAAGAGTATATATTTTTGCCATCATTATGGCAAAACATGTAGTTTTGGTTGCAGCTCAAAAAAAATCCCAACCTCCTCTTCCTATTCAGATTATGTTATTGTTTCTCCATTCTTACACGAGATGATCTAATGACAGGTATATCATAGCACCTTCTAGTAAGCCTAGCATGGAGCAAGTTCTGTCCTCCTGCTGCTCGTGTCCCCCCTCTGCTCTTGAGCGTACCTGTAAATTATATTCAGAAACAAAAAATGAACCCTGTTCCATGTTTGGCATTAAGGGCAGGATTCAGCCTACAGACCTAAAGTGGGGAACTTTGTTCAGATGCCTCCACTTTGGGGATGGTGCCCAAGATCCCACTGTTGTGCATGGAAATAGAGCTCCATTCAAGTGACTAAAGACAGGCATCTTTACACACACTAAAATCCCACTCCAGAGCTGATGACTTGTAGATAACATAGCTAGGTCACTACTCCTTTCCATAACTTCTCTTTGATTAAGCAATTTGCGGGATAAATCTGGGCTCTTTATTTACACCACAATATCTTGCAGCACAGTTTCTTCTCCCTCGTGTGCAGGTATTAACCAATGGCTCTGACGCAGCTTATCTGTTTCACATCTACAGCATCTGCCCATTCAGATTTCTTACCATTCTACTTCTGCCTACACATTTAGACTACACCTTTCAGTTTTAAGGAAACACCCTCTTGAAAGAAAATGAATTCATCAAATTGGGAAAAAAAAGGCAAACAGCAAACTTTCACAGAAGTCCACTAAATTGCATTTTGCATACTGAGTTTGGACCAAGAAGAATGTGATAAGCAGATATGCCATGTATGGTGAAATTTGTGTCAGTCCTCACTAGGATACACTTGATAATAAAAAATAAAACAGTTAGGAAATGGGTGCCAACGGCACATGGTTAAAGAAAAAAGAAATGTGAGAAAGAAAAAAGTTATTTGATTACTGCTGTCTTTTCTCATTACTCAAGTAGAGATACCCCTATTTATCAGCAAAGGAAGGAAAAATATATAATGACATTTTCATGGGAAGGGGAAAAAAAACAACCCCTATTTGATTCTTAACTGTTTGGCCAAGTTTAGAGTTACAAAAATGTGTTTACATTAAGAACCTGAGGTTTGTTTGAATGTTTACTTTTTTAAAGTTCTGAGTTGAGAAGCTTGCAGAGTGAATTGCATGGTACTGTCAGTGTAAATTACAGGTTTTGTTTGCCACAGCCCGGTGCAATGAGCAGCTGGCCAAGAGCCAAACAAAAGGGCATAATTTAAAACACTTAATCAGTTATATTCTGAGACATTTTATTTAGTGTTTAATAAGCCCTCCAGGGATGGAGAAATTACTAAAGCACATTGTCCTGATGTGAGCTAAAACGGTCCTCTCTTGTCACCACATTTCTGGGAATTTGACATTAGTGCAACAGATGAACCTAAGTCCATATATATACACACATACATATATGCACGCTCCTATTTTTGCACATATGCATATTGAGATACATTTTATTTTACAGATTTGCACATCTGATGTTCTTTGTTGCTTTCCACCTTTCAAATGAAACATCCATAGCCAGTGAAATTTCCATACCCATTTATATATTCACTCATCTACTCTCTCTGCACGATTTCTTGTTTTATATGTTAAGAGTCAATCAAATGCATCAAACACAAAGCATCATGAATGGACAGTGAGGGCTGTTCAGGAACTGTTCTTTAGTTCACCTCGCATTATGGAAAAAGAAAGCCTCTATTAATATAAAAACAGGGTAACTCCAAAACTAAAAGTACATCAAAAAGCTTGTTTCTTATATTGATAAAGAGATTATGACACTTCAACCAGAAATTTCTAAGCCCAAAAGTTTAGGAAATTCTACTGAGCCTTTAGATGCAAAATAAAGGCACTGGAATGGTGACTCTTGTTTCTGAGGGTTCAGCAGCATGCATGAAAAAGAAGGGAAAAATATTATTTTGAAATCAAATGTATTTCTGATTAGAAATCAAAATGAGACATTATTATAGAACAAATTATTCTCTCCATGTTTACCCTACAGTTTGCCTCCTACGCTTCCGTTAAGCATCCTGTGCCAAGAGTCCTGATATTATGCTAGAACAAGTGTATTAACATCTTTACAAACCTTTTTATTCTCTGCTTCCAAGTCACTATGAAAGAGCAATGGCTGTTGCTGGTGCCCTTAATACACATAAATCAGTATGAAAAAATTAAGATGTTTTGAATTCCCGGAAGGAAGCAAAGAGAAAGGGGTTTGTAATGCCTATTCCTAGGCAGGGAGGAATCAATCAGAAATGTAAAATTCCTTTCCTGGTGACCACAATCTCAAGTGCATTTAGGTTTCAATTACTGTCCTCTATTTACATTGTTGAAATATTTATTTCATTAGTATACAGGTACAATATTTTTGCACACTTTAATTTCTCCACACTAATAAGCTAACATCCTAGGAGTTTATGTCTTTCAAAAACATACAAACATTCTGCTTAAAAGGAAATGGTATAAAACAACATCAGAAGACATTCTAGACTTTAAAGCCCAAATATTTACATGGGATCTCTACTCTACTCATGTTGCATCCTCCTCTTAGAATATTTACAAACTTCAAATTATAATTTGCAATAAACCCCCAAAGCATTAGATTTGTTGTCTCTTTAGTTTATTCAGAGAGCTTTCCAGAGTATGCAATTCCTAATCAACTCTAGGCAAAATTTCAACACGGAAAACAATCTACAACAGCATCAGCACTCCAGACTGGATGGGGAAGTAAACAAGAATACTGATCCCCCAAGATCCATAGAAGAAACTCATCCCAGTACAGTAAACCAACACAGCTTATATTTGCTGAAAAATACCAACTCCACTGACACTGGATAAAAGGATTTAAATAATTTTGAAGAAGTTCAAATGTACTCCTATTAGAAGTTGCAGCTAAGAGAACATCTCATCTCCTCAGCATTAAAAAAAGAAGACTGACCCCCACCATGACTTCCAAATCCAACCCAGTTTGCAACTATACTCAAAACAGTTCATAACCACTGCTGTGCACCAGCATAGGTCAGACACGCAGAAGTCAGAGCTACATATCTGCACAAAACTTTTTTCAAATATCCAAAGCTATACTTTGAGAAGCTAATAGTTCAGTAATAACAAGAGTGACTTTTTACAGGGCAACTAATTGCCAATACTCCTGGTAAGAACAGGATCCTAAAGCTCAGCTATCTAGAGAAGGATTTATCATTTTATTAGGAAAAGACAAAATATTGGTGGATCATATCTAAGGACAGGTGGCACAAAAGTATAGATTTCCCTTCAGTCAGGGAGGGATGACAGCAGTGGCTGTCTCTCCTCCAGCATTTTCTATATGGGGATTGAAGTAAAATGGAGCAGTAGAACTTCTGTTCAACTCAAGAAAAGGAAAGGGAAAAAGGATGAATTCTCTGCTAGCATTTCACAGGAAATAACTACATGTGCACATGTGTTCCATACCCAGCAAGCAGTGCACATGTCCCTTTGAAATCTGCCCTTCTACTGGATGACTGCCACTCACAGCACAGACAGGCAGCAACCCTGTTGCTTTAAAAAGCTGCACATATCATTTGGAGTTTCCCACACCATAAAGATGTCACACCCTGAGACCACAGTTACATGGTGGTGGAGTACAACGACATAAGAGCCATGCACTGATTCCCTTCTGACACCTGACAGTGGGTCACAGTTTGTATGTTTTAGCCAACGTGCTGAAGCAAAAGCTCTTCCTCAAACATGACAAGTCCTCACAGCATTGTATGCTGGTGTGATGGCCAATCCAAGGAAAAACTCAAATCAGCTTAAGTATTTATGATACAAAATGTAGTTCTCTCCTTAACCATTAATTGCTCAGAAACCAAAACGTGACGAGAGCAGCAGAAGGACCAAACCTCTTAAAATGCACTCTCCAAACTGATGCAGGATTAGGAGGCAGGGCCTCATAGAAAGGATACATGTCCTTGTCTCTTCTGACTTGCATCGCTGTAGTCTGCACATTTGCAGGATTCTGCTTGCATGGAAGTGATTCCACCATAGTCAATTTACTAAACTAAAAAGCCAACAATCAAACAAATTAACCCAAACAAATTACAGGGCAATTGAATGCATTTGCATGTAAGTAAAATAAGACATACAGAAGCTATCAAATTAAAAACACTTAACAATTTTCCTAAAACTTCTTTAAAAATATCTCCTCTTTCTTCCCAAACAAGCAGTACATTAATAATTTTTGTTGCACAGGCTCCTCTCTCCACATAGTTAGAAATTATTTTCTTCCTTTTTAACTCCAAAAATTTCTATGAATTTCAGATGCATTTTCCTGGCTTTTTGCTAACATGGGTGACAACCAGAATAACATAAATAGGTTTCCTTTCAAAACATTTGTTTTAATTTATTTTGCTGACAGTATTTGTGATGTCATTTACTCTGGTAGAGATACTAGCTCAGGTTTCTCAAGTTTTCAGAGTGTTACTTGTTAACACAATACTAAACATAGAGGCTGTTTTCATTGTTTTGATTTTGTTTTTTTTTTAAAGCTAAAGCTGGCTTTTCATCTATTTTTAAAAGTTTAGAAGCATACTTTCTGAATCCAAATAAGATTGGTTAGGCATCTGCCCTTCACTCCCCAGAATAAGCTACAATTACTAGCATAATGCAATCAATTTACCAGTATTTATAATCTCACATAAGACATAGCATCTCAAAATTAAACCATCAGACCATAAAATCCCAGAGCCAGAAGAGGTTAGAAAGGAGAATGAACAAAATTAAAATGTCATCTAGTCAATTTTCCTTTTCCATGCAAGGACTAAGATCCCCATGGAGTAAGGGCTGTAACAAGACCAATCAGTTGCCAAGTTACAGTTCTCCAAGGGCCTCACCACTCTTCAGAAAAGAGGCCACATTTTTGAAGGCAAATGTGGTGGGAGACATTCTCCCAGGGTTTTGATAAATCGTTTTTCAATAGAAAGAAAACAGACTGATTTCCTCCTAAGCATTTTTGAGAATATATTATTTGGATTGTAGAGTTTTTAGCTTCAGGCCAAAAAGCATTCCTAAACACGCATTTTACATGTCATCAGAAGCTCCACAAGACTAGGTTTGACCTTGACCTTCCCAACAACACTCTCCCTTGAAATGAATTATTCAACTCAGGGCACATAAGTAACTGAGGAAACAGAAAGAACTACCCACATTCTCTCCACATCATATACATTTTGAGATTCTGCATTTTGCTTACAATTGTGCACAGACCTATGCATGGGTAGAAACCCTTCTTAAGAGTAAAACCAGCAGGTTACCTCAGCATGTACTGCACACTGGAAACACTATTTTGGATGATGCCTGTTTCCAGGGCAGCTATTCTATTCATCAAGCAGTACATCTTACGTCTCATTAAGCTATAAACATTCTAGCTAACTCAATAAGGAAAAAATAAAAAAAAAAATCTCACAAAACTAAATATTAAAATAAAGGAGGTTTTCAATTCTTCCTCTTTTAAAATCAGAAGATGAATGAAGGTTGGTTTGCCTATTTGCATCCAGATTTCCCCCTCTATTCCTTAGGCTCTGAAACTGTCCTATCACCTTCCACTCCCTCAGAGAGCAGAGAAATTATGAAAGCACTGTAAGATGAAGACCACATATAGAAAGCCTGAATAAATGGAGCATGAATTTTTGTATTGAAATAAATCAGTCCCTCAGAAGTTAAGTGTACCAATTATACGGCTAATGTTAGGGCAACAAATTTTTCCTTGCCTTCCTATTGCCGTATGCCTGTCATTTTTTTCCTACATTTTCCACTCACTGTTTCAAACATATGTTGCCACTTATATGCCAAGAAAGGAATCTCTGAATTACCCCCTTCAAGTATGATGGAATGGCAGACTGAATGGAGCCAGAGAGAACACCATTAGCAGTTGTTCACACTTCTGTTTTCTCTTAACTTCCTCTTCTCCAAAGTTTATTATTCCTATGCAAGGGGACATAGAACTATAAAGTCATCTATGACTCATGCTGCAAAATATATACCTGCAGCCATGTACTGGAGAAGCAATTTTTTACTTTTTTTTTTTTTTAAGGCCACCTTTTTCTCCTTTCAGTTTCCAGATGCAAGATTCCTTTATGAATTGCTTACCCGAGCATCAACACTGATGATGCAACAGTCCTTTCTTGTAAACTCACTGCTCAGTTTACCAGTGGCTTGCAGTCTCTCTCCCTGCAACTGCTGCTTCCCAGGGTCATACACTTCACAACTCCAGAGTACTGCACCTCAAATAACATCTATAACACTACACATGCCCTTGTTTTTGTTGTCAAGAGAAGACCGCGAAAAGCTAAAATCACACAGATAATTCTTCAGACAGGTGGGCAGAAAAAAAAGAGTAAAAGATTAATGGAGGGGAAAAAAATTGATGTATCCACTGAATGAGAAGCCAGCAGTTACCTTGGTACCATTAAACAGAAGTAATCTCTCCATCAAGAAATAAATTTTTTTAACAGGTTTAAAATAACCAAGCAATTCCAAAAGGAGTCACTCAATGACAAACAGCACAAAAGTAGATATGCTGGCCAGCTTCAAGAGAAGTTTCATGGAATAAAAAGTGTTACTAAACGAAATAGAATTAAAGTAAAACTTCATTATTTTCCTTTCATCAGTGTTCTTGCACTGATTATCAGCATCACAATCACTACATGACAATACTTGATCTTTTCTTCTTCTGGTTTTGTTTTTCATTTCTTTGGTTGGTTGATTTCAGGTTTTTGGGTTGTTTTTTTCTCATTTGGTTAGAGTTCTTTGATTGTTCATTTGTTTTTAATGTGAGGAGATGCAGACAGAGGCTTCCAAATGAAAAAAAAAGGTAACCAATGTCAGAAAATTACAGACTGCATAGTCAGAAACTACAGAATTACTTTTTACCTCCATTTAAAGTCTCAAGAGCATAATGAAACCAACAGAGATGCACAGCCTAAAACCTGGTATTTTCTTAAGTTTGCAAAGCCACTGTTAGTTACTTAAAGATGAGTTTATACTAAGAATGGGAACTATCCAGCACGTCTTCCTTTTATTTACAGTTTTGTTACTGAGTGACTCTTCTTGGACATGCTAGGTTATTTTTACCTGTTTTTCAAGCCTAATTTTCATCCCAGAGTTTGATGATTGTTACTTCCAAGGTGTCCTATGAAACTGATTGCAATTCATGTAGAATTATGCTTTTCTTTACATTTCTGAGTAGTATTCAGGACTAATTCAGAGAAGCCAAAGAGCAGAAAGGCCATGTGGCAAGCTCCACTGTCAAAAAGAGAAATCCTACAGGCTGATGCTTCCCTACCCAAACTTGGAGGGTGTTTGTGGTGGTGTTTTCCTTAACATATCAGTCACATGTATATTTAGCTCTCCAAATTAACTAGTAATCCTTTGTCCCAATGTCTGCTCCACCACTGGTATAAATATCACTGGGAGACTGAAACAGAAAGATGCCTACATGAATAACTATCAGGGAGAAAATGTCACACAGGCTCATCTCCCCACCCAACCCTCTCCTCTGCACTTTTCTAAACAGAACTGCTTGTAAGTAAAAGTAAAGCAAGTTGGTAGAATGTTAAACATCACCTATTGCCCATCCAATGGATAACAGCTGAAATTTGCATTCATCAAAAATTTACCTATTAGCTTTATTAAGTCTACTGAGTGCTCATCCACACTCTGTCCTGGGTATGCATTTCCAACAGAACCATAAAGAATTACACTGTCTGCTGTGACTGGACAATACAAGGAACTTTTAAATTATGCTGTATATGCCTTGCTTTTCACTTGAGGATCTTCAGTACCATACACAACTCTGTCCCAGTGGTCCTTGAATGATCAAGGAGGCTATTTTGAGACCAACACTTCTAAAATCAGTATCTTGTTTCAAGATTTTTATGGGAGCACTGTCCATCTGAAACTCATGCGGTGAAGAACTGGGGGGATTCTGTGAAATGACCAAATCCAATTTTTTATTTCTAAAGATATGTTGGGACAGGCACAATAACAAAAAGAACTTGTCAACGAGTTCCCACTCTTCAAGAAACACACCTCAAAAGCAAAGCTAATATTTTTGGATTACTCATACTGGAGCCTAATTTAGTCTGGAAACAGCACAAGAGGGAAGAGAGGAACAAAACCCATGGCCTTGGGTTCAGTCAGCATTTTCCCTGAAAAACACCTTCCAGCCTATCTAAAAGGTACACATAGCCAGAAGCTGACTAGCAGTTTTAATTTGAAAGTTCTGTACAATTTCACCCCGAAGCCACATATAAAAACTGCATTAAGACAACACAGGAAATCACATGTAGATCATCATAACATAAAGCTCCAATTTATTAATGTAGGGGTTTTGTTTGGTTTTTGTTTTTTTAATGTGGTCTCATTTCCCACAGAGTAAGGACTTACCTGTTTATTTAATTTGGTTTATGAAATCCACGTTCATTAAAACTAGATGGAGATCACAAAAAAATACCACAGCTACCAATAAAAGACCAAACTTTGGTATCACTTTCATGTATCTTGAGAATTATAAGCTCTATATTATACCTTTCACAAAAAAAATTCTTATTAAAAACTAGATCAAATCTGAACTGGACCAATTAAAGTCACCAGACACACATTTTGCACATATGGTCCTTAACAAGTGAATAACTCTAAAAAGTACTTAAATTAGCTTAGAAAGACAAATTTAATACTCCATAACCAAAAAAAATTTATTTCCGGTATTTTTAAGTGGATCGTTTTCCAATAAATTAAAACCACAGACTGGGTGGAAATTGGTCTACCTCCTTTGAATTAATTAACAACGGGAATTACACCACATGAAAGTTCAGCAAATCAGTCTATAAATATATCCAAAAAACTCTTCTGGTTCTTTCTGTTTGTTTCAATATATTTAAGTGCATTTACAGAAAGATGATGAACTCTAATATTAAATGAATTTAAAATCTTATTTTCTTTATCTACACCCTTCCCAAGTGAATCCTATCCCCAGGCTATTATTTCACCTCATAGCTGTTGATAGGATGGTTAGGAAATGGTTAATTCTGCAAGATTATGTCTTCCATATGCAACTACCATTCAGCATCCCACCCTAAGGGTACAATCAACCAATAAAGGCTTTGTTCTGATTATGTAATGCATGTATGTGATATCCCACTTGAGAACTCTGTTGGATGTAAAGACAGCTATAGCCTAGTGACTTTGCAAATAGGATGATGTAATATTTCTTTGGAAGTAACAAAACATCTGAGCATGCTCACTGTGAACTACACAATTCAGAAGCCCAAGCACTTTTCACTGTGAACCACTCAGCCGCTTGAGAGCTGTGTCCCCCTTCATGGTTTGCTTGCTCTGTAGCACTTACAAACTTTCTGACACCAAGAACAGAACCACAGTTTTCTTCCCAACTAGTCACACAAAAAAACCACACAGAACAACCTAACTTCATTTGAATTTACAGGTTGTCAAAAAATGGAATAAAATTCTCTCCCAAATTGCATCTATGAACAAGAAAGAAAAAATGTTTTCTTTAAGCAACTTTAAAAATGTATATGCCCAAAAGGCAGCAGCAGCCAAAAGAACAATTAAGTGATCTGCACGATTCCTAAGTGAGAAATAACATGCTGAATTCCAGCTTGTGCCAATACACCCATAGCTTAAGAGTTGTGAAAGTGTTTAACTTAGGATTTGCATTCAAATGTTGCACATGAACACATTTCTGGTACATTCACTGTTCATCAAAGTGGAAACAGTAATAGCCTATAAATGTCATAAAAACCATGCACACAAACATACATTTTAAAAGGAATGTCACCTGATGGGGTTTTAGATAGATCAGATTTCATAGTTCAGGTAAATGAAGAAGTGGTTTTTAAAAGAGAAGAAAAGTTTAGTGAAAGTAAAATATTCGAATATTCACCAGAAAAATTACACAATAAAACAATAAGGTTCTATTATAAAATCACTGTCACTTAAGAAATTACTATGAGAGAGATAGAAAATGGTCACATCTTTCATAATGAAGAAAAATGTTCACTTTGTTTTCTAGTAGAGCTTTGGGTTTGATTATTTTTATATGTCTTCATTCTTCTAACCCTGACATTGTTCTATGTCCTCAATGCCATGCAATTGACAGTAACAAATTGGCCCTATTTGAAAATACAAGATTTCTAAGATAATTCCATGCAGAAACACAGTATCCAGGCATTTTCCTTTCTAAACTGAGATTAATGTCCAAGTGAAAAGCACACATTTGCGATTCTGTGAGGATTATTTCTCGATTCTGGACCTCTTCCCTTTCCCATTGACCTCCCTCAGGGAACAAAAGTGCAATCAATGAGCCTCCCTGCATTCCAGTACAAATGCTAGAAATACCTCTAACCATTCCTTCCCAGTCACTCCACTGGACATTGGCATCTTCGCATCCCCTTCCAATAATCCACCCTCCCTCCCTCCACCTTCCAATAATCCACCAATGGATTTTCTTCTTCCAACATGACAAACTGGAACCTCACCTGACCAACGTTAGCCTCTTTTATTGGTTTTGGCTCCTAGATGCACATAAAAAACAGAAAGAGGATCAGAATAGCACAAGAAGAGAAGAGAAAAAACTTGTTAATAGTTGGTGCAGTAGTTAAAGACAAAAAAATCCTAAACAAACAACTTTACAAGGTGATTTGTTCTCTCTGTTATACTGCAGTTAAGAAAAGAAACATATTATTGTACTTGCAAAAGGATTCACAAACATGATTCCCCATTTCTTTTTGTATTACCTATGTTAAGGCTATTCCCTGAAGTCTGTAGGAATTCACTACCAAAAATGGGCAGCTTTCCTGCTTTTGGTGAGTACCTAAAATAGAGGAAAATGCTTCCAAGAAAGCCCAATATTGAAGCAAAAGTAATGAGTTTGAATAAATGGCCCAAAGTCTATGATATCAGTACACGTGGAACATAGACCAGGACACCATTTAAAGCTAAGATATCACAAACAGCCCTCAGTCATTCATTCTAAATATTAACTAGCTGAAAGAAATCAAAATCCATTGGAACCATCATTCACTAAAGTTTAGACACACCCAGAACTCTTTTGTGTAAAAGTGCATAAACTTTTTACAATGATTTCCAGCAGATCTGGAGGCACTTCAGAATTCCCTCCAACTCAGACTCTGCTCTCCACGAGCACAGCCACTGATAAGGGTTTCCACAAGCCCCTGAGCTATGTGTGTTTCTGCTCCAGGGATACCTATGCCTACCACAACTGCTCCAAGAACTGCAACCATCCGTCACACTGACTGCTGAGAAAAATATACTTAGCAACATTTCTGGGCATGACTTGCTTTGACTTACATACACACAGATAGCTAAAAGTTAAGGCTCCACTTAGGTTCCCAAGCCCCAAGGTCAAAGCAATTCTATAGCTCTCAAAGTGTTTATTCTTGTCAAGCTCTGTATAACCTTATGTCACTCTGGACACATCTTAGGCTTCTAGCAAAATAACTCCTACTATTTTGGTAGTGTTGGATTCATGTATGCTCCTCTTTACTCAGCACCAATATCAAGGACTGATTTGTTTTATGTGAGAATAGCCTCTGCCCATCTACTATGGAAATTTGAAATAAAAACAATTAAAATCAGAAAAATAGAGTAAAACAGAAAAGAACTAACAAACTTCATGTGTCCCAAACTTGAATCAAACTAAGAGGTCATGCACAACTGGATCTGGATTTAACCAGTACAACATACATCAGGAATTCAAATATATACTTGATCTTTTGCAGCTTTCTAGTTCTAGGCCTCTGCCTATTATAAATGGAGTCGAGACATTTCTGTATCATTTTAAAAGTTAAACACAAAAAGGCTGCATAAGTACTATCATAAGTACTGCATTACTATAACTAGAACCACTTTTCTCCTCTGTCCTTGCTACTGGCCAGAGTTATGCACAAATATTTACCTATATATATAGTTCTGTATTTACTGGAGAGGGGGCAGGGGGGGTAAAGAACCCGAAGATCTACAAATTTACAGTGCTTAAATCTTTGTTCTGTAGTCACCTAAAGTACTAAAGTCTATGTTCTTTTGTTGAATCCATTTAAGAAATTAGCTTTTTTTTTTTTAGTAGTAGTACAGTCTGCTTATAAGATAAATTATTAGCAATTATCAAATGTACTATGCCATTTCATAGCAGAATATGTCACTACAGATTTCAATTACATGAAACTGAATCACTACAAGAAAGAACCCAACACATTGCTCTCTTTAATCAATTCTACACAGTTCATCCTGACCACACTCTTTATAAGTGCAATTTGTATGGACTGTACATATCTTTCATCTAATTAATATTAATCTTCATATTAGAAGCTCCTAAGTACACTGGCCAGAGCAAATAGAAGACAGAAATTGTGCTCTGTCAAAATTCTTTCAATCAAGCTATCCAAGGAAAACAATGTTAAAAGGTACACAAGCTTCTTCCTTACAACTAAAAATAGGTAGTTGAACAAAACAGATTAAAAATTAAGTATTCAACAACTAAAAAACTCCACAAAATAAAGTAGACTGTAAAGCAGTGGGAAAGGTTGTAGGGAAGACTGTTTAAAGAGCATAAGATTTTAGGGACCAAAAGAAAATTTTGCCTTTCCTTCAGGTGCTGGAGGAGAATTTCTTTAAACCACTTTTATTGTGCTTTAGTTCAGTTTTCAAGCATGAAGCAAGCTGTAGGCTATTCAAGCATTTAGTTCATCTCCTAGAAGACTTTCTTAGTAATAGTCCATCCTGTTGACATAACACATGAGATCAATAAAAGTGTTCCTAGATAATGACACAACTTCAATATTGCCGAGTTGAAAGTAATTGCTCTTAAGGCTGATACGTCTCATGCCAGCTGCTGTAAAAAAGCCAAATTAATACCCTTTTGTATTTGCTCTCCTTCCTCACTCCAGGGTTTTGTAAAATTTTTGTTGCAGACTCTGGAGCTGTGGAGTGTCTGAGTCTGCTAAATACATTTCCCCAAGCCCAAGAGACTCCTTGAACAGTACCTGCTGTGGGCAAGACTAACACAAAGAGCTACATGTGACTACACCCTAGGAGGTCAAGAAATTCTGTAAATACTTTTCCAGACCAGAGAACTGAACCGCACAACTAAGTCACATTTCTAAACTATGAATCCATCAGATAGCTCAGCAATTCTGAATCCCAAAGGGATCAAAGTTTTACGAGCTACATTACATCCCTAGGAATCCGCAATCTAAAACAGCCTGTATAGAACTCATTTGCCTCTGTGTTATTTCAACACATATTCCTCAAACAGGTACCAAAATCACCAGTAACCTGAAGCATTGTGCTTTAAACAGGAACTAATGTATAGCTACTGAATTTACAGAGAATAAGAAAAGCCTTTTTGAATGTACTTCTTACCAGGAATCCTAAGGGGGAGGATTTATCAAGGCAGAAAACAGGTCTGTTATTACATAGATTTTGTAACATAGATGCAGCATCTTAAGACCCAAAGAAGGGCCTCTGGGCCCAAGAGCATGTTTGTGTGTTACTCTGCTAACGCAGGCAGCCCAACAAAAAACCACTTTCGCTCCTTGCAAATTCTGCCTTCCTTAGCATCCATACTCATTCTTCTACAGCCTTACTCCCTTTCAAAAAAGCTCTTTAACAGCTCTGTTTTCACTGGGTTCATCATAGGAGGCAAGAGAAGCCTGTTCAACAGAATTATAACAAGGGCATGTAGGCTTCGTGATACATTTTAATTCTGGATTCTCTCTACTTAACCACCAAAAAAGAAAATAGAACACGACAGCTTTGTACTCCACTTTGCATAAAATCAACGGCACCAATGAGCCAGTTCCGATGCTGCATTCAAGCCCACATTCACCTAACTGTGTGCCTGACAGGCTTGTGCTCCCAAAGTAGCCAACGGCCTCAGGAGGCTCCTGTAAACCTGCAACCCCCAAGAAATGCACTGAATGCCAAATTGCTTCTACCTGTGTGCTAGGCTTTGCTCTCCAATCCATTGGTGGAATGCACTATCCAGCAACAAGTGCAGGAATGACAGATATGAAGGCAAAAGCATAAGGAAAGACATGGTGCATGATATGGAGGAGCTGAAAGAGCCTGCAATAACTTGATTTACTTTTTCATCTCATATTATCAAAGCTTTGAAAGAAACATCTTCCACTGGCATGTTCAATTCATGGCAGTGTGAAAAGTTGAGTCAACAAACCTGCCCAGTTTATATTCAAATAAGAATTGTACTGCTTTGAAAAGGAGTTGATCACTTTGAATAAAATGACTGAACTCATAGTTTAATAAATAAAAAAGCCCGACAGGGATTCATGTGAAGTCAGACTTGAAGCTCAAAATGTTTCAGCCATACCACTTCCCTGAAGTTCTACAAAAAGAATCTTGCTTTGACTGAATTCAAAGGAAATGGATGAAGAAAAGTAGTACATAGTGTCATTTTTTCTGCAGTCTAATGACTAAAGACAGACATTTAAAATATGTTCTACTTTCAAGCATGTTTACGGACATGAAACTGAGCACCTTCCAAGGTCCCAAGTCTTCACATGATTACAACTCACTTTTGCTATTGCATTAATACTGAAATGGCTGTCGTGCCCCCAGAAATAGCCCAACTAGACAGGCACACTTGTGGGTGGGGGTGGGCTGATAAAAAAATCTCACTGCAGAACCCATCACAAACAAAACAAACCTCCAATCCCAAATTTCTTAAAATACACTCTTGTATTTTCATGAACTAAAGAACATTATCTCATTTTATCACAGAGAAAAGATTACTTGGCTATATATCATTTATATAGAGTAGGGGAAGGCATACAAATTAAATTCTCTTCATCCTTGTTCATGGTAAACTCTACCATGCAAAAAATTGTGTTTTTTCATAAAAAATTACCTAGGACTCATATACAAAATGAAACCATCTCACAAGAAGATATGAAGCACTTGCAAGTTCTCCTTAGAAGCCATTTATAGTTGAGAGGTGCAGTCATCAACTTCCTAATACAGTGCCCAATATAAAGGGATCTAATTATCCATAATATTTGGCTAGGAATTTTATTTATATCTGAAAAAAAAAAGGGGGGGAAGAATAATGGAATCTGTAAACAATAGGAGAGTTTGAAAAAATATTTCTCCCTGCTGCCAAAAAAAATTAAAAACACAGAGTAATGGAAATATGAATCTCTTTCCACCCATGGTCCATAGTAAAAGACACATGAATTTGAAGAATGTTATCTTTAGAACTTTCCCTTGCTTCTGCCCCTTGTCTTCCACATGCATTTATCAGTTGTCACTACATTTCAGACAGTAAATAAGCCATATTTCTCTTTGCAATATTCAGAAATTAATCTATACGTTAGGATATGAAACCCTAAAACACTTTACTGATGAAATCTAAGAGATCATCAAACGCAATGCTAGGAGAAATACTAAAGATAAATTAGAAAATTTTTGAAGGATGCTAATAATCTAAGAAATAATTAGAGTGAATCTTCTTCCACTGAGTAATGTCCAAACTCCCACAGATTTCAGAGACAAGGCTGAGCACACAGTGGAGAAAAATCCTTGAAGTCACATGAGTTATTAAAGCATTAAATATCAGCTCCCATTTATGCAAGGCAATAAAATTCAACTTGTCAATTCTGCATATGTTTCAGTTCTCCAGGTATCACATGCAAAACTTAAGCAGACCACCTCCAAAAAAGCAAACAGTTCTAAGTAATGTAAAATACTAATAAAAGCTTTGACAGTATTTGTACTTCAGTAGATGTTTATTTTTGGAATATGAAAGTAACTTAAAGATTTAGACCCCAGGGATAATTTCAGAAGCCCAAGCTTCAACAATATCTACATGAAGTAAATGTGACCAAGAGCCTGATTCAGCCAAACATTTCAATATATCATTAAAATCAGACTTCTGCTGAAGTCCTTTCCTTTTTCAACAAAAATACACAGGGCTATGTTTTAAGTGCTTTGTTGAACTGAGGCCCAAGTTCTAATTTCCTTTATTTATCTTAGATACAAAATGGCCAAAGGAAGGGGTCAAATGCTGCAATAGATAGGTTATGGGTTTAAGGACACTGGAACTGCTGTGAAACACCATGGGAAGAAAAAGGAAAGAGAAGTTTAACGATGGAAGTAATGGGAAGAATTCAGATAGTTTAAGATAAAGTCTAAACAACTGCCTCAAAGTCTACTAGCTTATTTGTCCTATCTTCTCCTTGCCTTATATAATCTTCCATCTTCCCAGCTTCTATTTTTCTAAAGTAAAATCCTGAAAGATTTTGTGGGCACAAAGAACAATACAAAACGATAAGCAGAAACTAGAAAAAAGTCACTGCAAGCAGCTGCAGAGAGCAGCCCTGCATTGACAGGAGATACACAATAACTTACAAATTATTTAATTAGATTTTCTTTTGGTCTCCAATTTCTACAAATCAACAATCTGCAAATCAACTTTTGCTGTCACAATACTTGCAAATGCACCAATTTTGTGCAAAACTATGTGTAGTAACTAAGGAAACAGAATTCATTTTCAAGGAGCAATAGAGAATGAGACAGGCATAGCTGCCTGCCTAAAGGCTTCTTTTTTTCCTCTTCGGTGTAGTTCACCAGTGCCAGGATTCCACCTACAGATACTGAAAGAAACTGTAAAAATGCAGTAAAGGAAGACTTCCTGGCAACTCAGTTCATTGCCTCAGATAAAAATAAGCTTTTCATGTTATAGTAGACCAGAACATGGAATTTTTAATAAAATATCCAAGCCCTTAACAGGGCTTGGGTAGCATTGTACAATGTCCTTTAAGTCATAACAATATAAAAGAAGGAAGTCAGGTCATTATACACTCAGCTGATGATCTTTGATAAAGCTGGTTTGCAGAAGGTCACAGATGTGCACTTTTGTATTGCAGAGAGGAATTAACTAAGAAACAAGGAGTTTGTACTGTGGCCATCCCAAGTTGTAAACACAGACTTATAAACAGAAGGACTTGCATTCTCTATTCCCTGTTCCCAGACTACCAATAAACTTATCACCAGCACTATCTGAGCTGTGTTCCTTGGAACTCCAGAATAGAACTAGATTGTGAAGATGAGTTTTTGATTACCAGCTTTTGAGAATTCCTCTTCTTCAAAGCTGCTTATGGCCTAAAACAACTGTTTCATGTGGTAGAACAAAAATGCAGGCAATTTCCAAAAAGACTACAGAAAGAGGGTGTGTGCAGGTGGAGGGAAAGTTGCAAAAAAAACAAAGCAATTGCAAAGGGAAGGAAAAAAAACATACCCAGGACAGAAACAGTAGTTTTCACCTGTAAGAATTTATATATTTATGCTCACATACATACATATAAAAAAGGATGCATTCACATTTAACTCCTGCCTACCTTGCATTGAATAACTTCCCTGAGTCCTCCTGCAAATCAGAACTGGATACAGCAGTACCTCCACAGCCTGCTCTTAGACAGCACCTTGCACCCTCAGTTGTCCTGCCATGTTAAACAGAGTCCCAGCAGAAAAACTGAGTTTGTAGCTGATGATATTTCCCATACCAAGGTCACCTAGATGAGCTTGTATTTCAAATGATCCATATTGGCATAATACTTTTGAGAAAAACTAGACAAACTGTTAGCCTCCAAGAACATTAGCCAAGGAACTGAAGAGGTCAGTATCAGCTAAAGGACAGGTTATTTAGCTTTTGTTTGGATTTGATTATAACTCTCCCTAGAATAGCAAATGAAATATTATCCTGGCCTGTCCATTGGTATATTCAACTAATAGATCCAAAACCATTTGGGAAGGGTTAATATGACATAATTTGAAAGTCTTCTGATGAGGTACCCAAATCTGAACTTTCTCAGAAACTTACAAAGAGGAAACAGCAGGATCACCCATGCAAATAAGCAGCAGAGTTCTGAGGAAGTCTTTACTCAGTAACCATGCAAGGGGTTGCTGGGAATTTTTGAACTAAAGAATAAGTACCTTTTTCAGGCTACACTCAGGGTAAATATATGCAAAATAGCTAGGAGATGTCTGTCTTGTTAATGAAATGCAAGCATGTTAATCACCATTTGTCTTCATACCTACAGATAACACACCCAAATAAGTAACTTGCCTTATTGTTAGCATTATGTTCAATATGACAAAACACACTAAAGGCAGGCAGAGAGCACACTAAAAGCAGGCAGAGAACAGTTTAAGCTATAGAGATGAAGACTAAAAGTCAAATGCTGCAAATAAATTAATTGTGGATGCACCTACCACTTTAATAGTGTAGAATGCCTTTCAACAGTCTAATTTACCCACCAACATAAAAGAAGTTTGTTTCACTGACTCCCATTAACCCCTAGTGGATTTTCAGTAACAAATTTTGTACCTATTTCCAATATTTCTTCCTTCTGTCATCAGTGCTTATTCAGAGTGTACACTAAAGAAGAGGGAATACAAGAGATACATTTTGAGTTCTTCAATCTAAATCCTACTTTTTGGCTTTCTGCCTCTTTCCTAAATATTAAAACAAACGACTCATTTCTTCAAGACCTTCTTACTAAAAATAGATGGTTGGACTGCTTAATTGTGTTAACTGAAACACAAACATATGAAAAAGGAAAGGGGTTTGTAGAAAAAACATTGAAGAGAAAAAAAAAAAATCAGATTTCATCTGGCCTTCCCATCATCACTTAAGAGAATTGTTTTGTAGTTACATCATCAGGAAATAAAATACTATCCTCCAAGGACCCCGACTCCTTACAGAAGGAAAAAAAAGGAAGGCTCAAAGTTCATATCCCCCCTCAGAGGAGTTCAGCTAAAGTTGCATTTTTTGCCATAATAAAATTAAAAGAAAAAACAAAAAAAGAAAAAAATCAACAGAAAAAACTCCCTTAGAACACTAATTAAACAAGATGACTTGGAATTTAGATTTTCCGTTTTTGAAACTCAGGCTGTGGGACTAAGTGGAAAACATTGTACCTAATCAGTAACAACTTCTAACGACTTTATTATCAGTGCTAGAGAGGAACTGCCCAAACCCAAACCTTCCGCACATTCTTCTTGGCCCTGAGCTGGAGCACAAACGCAATGTTTGACACAGCGCTGGGCTCGGCCGCAGCCAGCACCCGGTGCCGAGCTGCCAAGGGCGAGCTCAGCTGCCCAGGGCCCAGGTGGCCAGGGGGGGCCGAGCTGCCCAGAGGCGGCCGAGCCCAATTGCCCGAAGGTGGCCGAGCCGGGCTGCCCAGAGGTGGCCGAGCTCAATTGCCCAGAGGTGGCCGAGCCCGGTTNTAATGGTGCATAGGCTCGGGCCGCCCGCGCGCCCATCCCTCATTGTTCCGCGGGAGCGCTGGAATGCTCGCAGCAGCCCCGATGCCACCGCGCAGCGCCCGCGCCCCGCAGCACCGGCTCACCCGGGATTGCTATAGCCCGCCAGCGCAAGGTAAGGCAGAGGGTGGGAAGCAAGCTTCTTCTGGCAAGCACTGGCGCTTCTGGCTTTTTCCTGTTGAGATACCTTTTTTTAAAAAAAAGTCACTTCAAAAAAAAAAAAAAAAAAAAAAAAAAAAAGGGGGGAGGAACTGAGAAAAAATTAAAAACCCCAAAANTGGAATTTAGATTTTCCGTTTTTGAAACTCAGGCTGTGGGACTAAGTGGAAAACATTGTACCTAATCAGTAACAACTTCTAACGACTTTATTATCAGTGCTAGAGAGGAACTGCCCAAACCCAAACCTTCCGCACATTCTTCTTGGCCCTGAGCTGGAGCACAAACGCAATGTTTGACACAGCGCTGGGCTCGGCCGCAGCCAGCACCCGGTGCCGAGCTGCCAAGGGCGAGCTCAGCTGCCCAGGGCCCAGGTGGCCAGGGGGGGCCGAGCTGCCCAGAGGCGGCCGAGCCCAATTGCCCGAAGGTGGCCGAGCCGGGCTGCCCAGAGGTGGCCGAGCTCAATTGCCCAGAGGTGGCCGAGCCCGGTTTCCCAGCGCTGGCCGAGCCCGGCTGCCCGGCGGTGGCCGAGCCCGGCTGCCCAGAGGTGGCCGAGCCCGG